>CM026200.1:1391687-1749187 GCA_014839995.1 Xenentodon cancila | reverse complement strand
GACTAAGGACTGAAAAAGAATCACTAGATTAATGTTAGTTGCATTGTAAATTGTACCTTTCAGGGTATGAGGAAGTAGTCTTGCTGGATGGGAGGGTGCTGCCAGCACAAGAGAACAGAAGTCAGCTGCTCTGTATGTCTCGTTTAAGTTGGAAGAGTTAAATAAACTGTGATGAAGCAGTCCTGTACGATTGTCTGATGAAGAAGCAAAAAAGTACCAACCTGGTCCTCAGCTCATCCTGACTTGCACTGAACCTGCAGGAGCAAAAATCAAAGTCGCAAAGTCTTGCTGCCGTGTTTGAACATAATCTTTATCACCTTCTTGGTATGGTAATCAGTTTTACCTCTTGGAGAGAGCTTGCACAGATGTGCTTTTGGGTTTGGTGGGTTTTACTTCCTCCGGCTCTGAACTGCTGAAAATGATCATCTTTCATTACACACAATAATAATTTAAGCTCAAATATTTTTATTGTAGTCTCTGATGATCTAGGTGAATACTGAATCCTTTACCCCTAATAAAAAGGTAATTTGAGTGTTTGTTTTACCTCACGATAGTTTCACTGGATCTGTTGCGACCTAAAACACTCCTGCCAAAGTTTGGGTCTTGGCTGGAGGAGAAACAGAACATTAACTTAATCCTTTTATTCAGTGTTCATGAACCAACACTAGGACTAACAAAAGGAATGTAGAATAAAAACGCCTTTTGTTGACTGATGGGTAGCTGAGTTCCAGTCACACCCAGCGTTTTAGGAGTTTGTGAGTGTGAACCCGTTTGACTTCAGCATCTGCGTTTAAACTTTTGTGTTTGCATTTCTTACTCCACTAGTTCATCCTCATCGTTGTTTTTTCTGATCCAGCTGTTGTCTTTGAGAAGGGATGTTTTCTTCTTGCTGTCTTCGATTCTCTGGCTGGGGCTTGTGCTCTTGGCTGCACATACAAGACACAGAGAAACGTACAGTCAGACATGCACATTTCCCACATATTAATACATAATTTGCATGCTTTAGAAGGGTTTTCATTGCCTGATGCCTAAAGTTTACACCTCAGATTGTACAGAATTATAATGATTTCACACACAAACATTAAAAACAAGGTGCAACAATTAAGAAGTACTTCCAAAAAGAGTCAAACATATATAGTGTTACCAGTGAGATTTATCTTACCCCGAGACAAATGCTGCAATGCCCTGAAAACACCCTGAAAATACTCTGAAACGCACTGAAAACACCCTGAAAACACCCGAAAACATCCTGAAAATGCCCTGAAAACACGCTGAAAATACCCTGAAAATGCCCTGAAAACATCCTGATAACATCCTGATAACATCCTGAAAACATCCTGGAAACATCCTGAAAACATCCGAAAACACCTGAAAACATCCGAAAACACTTGAAAACACCTGAAAACACCTGAAAACATCCTGAAAACACCTAAAAGCTACCTCAAAAAATCCTGAAAATGCCCTGAAAACACGCTGAAAATACCCTGAAAATGCCCTGAAAACATCCTGGAAACATCCTGAAAACATCCGAAAACACCTGAAAACATCTTGGAAACATCCAAAAACACCTGAAAACATCCGAAAACACCTGAAAACACCTGAAAACATTCTGAAAACATCCTGAAAACACCTGAAAACATCCGAAAACACCTGAAAACATCTTGGAAACATCCAAAAACACCTGAAAACATCCGAAAACACCTGAAAACACCTGAAAACATTCTGAAAACATCCTGAAAACATCCGAAAACACCTGAAAACATCTTGGAAACATCCAAAAACACCTGAAAACATTCCGAAAACACCTGAAAACACCTGAAAACATCCTGAAAACATCCTGAAAACCCACCACTTGAGACTCACTGCTAGACTACAATTGGCCAAACTGGTTTTTTTTCTTTTTGTATGAAATATACTTATGATATTGTATATGTTTATAAGCTTTGCCAAACTTTAACATCTTTTTAACTTTATTTTTACTTGTATTTGGTCTATCAAATGATTGACGAAACACATTTTTAGACCTGCATTTTAGGTTTTGATTATTGGCACTCTTTAAACTTTCATTCTTGTTACTGTATTCATTTATTTGTTAATACTTACAATATGGGTACCTGCTCATCTTGGCACTTGACCTGAAAGTGGGAGAGAAAATGAAGAACAGCAGTCCATTAACCAGCAGGTGGCACTCAAGACTCACACCACGTTTGCAGAACCTGCTCTGGAAATGTCAAATCTCATTTTGTCGCCATTTATTTTGTGACACGTTTGCTCCCTTTAGGAACAGCAGGAATCTGTACTCAAGCCCTAACTCAGTAATTAATCCCCAAACTGGTTTGTCTCGATCGCACCCACATGCAGACACACCCACCCTTCTGAACACACCTTTCCCAAACACAGCTTTGTCAGCTAAACAGAGGGCCGTACAGTAACATGCCATTAGCCATTGATAAGACTACACTTTCTACTAAATGCACTCTGTGAGAACATGGCATCCAATATAATAATAATAATAAAATCTGAACACAGATAAAGAGCTCTGAGGGAAACAGGCAATGGAATATTATCTTATCATCGATCACAGTCTAAAGTCAGTGTTTAGCATCTGGGGTGTATTATCGACCCGTAACTGGATGTGTAACATCTACTTAAACAGATTAGTGCTAAAGCAAATTAGGATTAATCATCAGTGCTTTGGCAGCACAGACTGAATACTCTTTCATGACAAAATGTGCTGTTCATCTTACAGTTTGTTACATTTAAATGTCCCATTTCTTTTCTTTGTTTGCACTTTTGCATTAACAACACCTGAAGTGGAGTCTCGGAGGGTTATGTGTCTGTGTGTGGAAAGAACACTGCAGAGACATTCCTGCATCAGTGTCAGATGTTGTTGGAGTTTGTGAGACGTTTGTAGGTATTCAGGTTTTGTCTGGTACTGTCTTGTTGACAACCATCATTGAGGTTAATTCAATAAAGAAAATACATCTTGCTCTGCATATATACCTGTACACAAAATTTCCTAATAAACTTAACAAGATAAAAAGAAAAAAAAAAATCCCATTGTAAATGTGTGTCAAAAAGACTATGTTCTTTTAAATTAGATGGTGAACATGAAGAGTTAGTTTAAGTCCCCGTGAATCACATGTTCAGTTACTTTTGATCCCGGGAGACAAAATATACTCAGCTTTGCCAAAAAGACAAAATAATACACCGGATGCTTTTTTTTAAATGTTTTTAAGGATAAAACAAACAAATAAACTGTATGACATGTATACATATGTATATTTAATCTGATTGTGAACTATCCTCACAATGCCAATACACAAAGTCGGGATTCAAAACCAGACTGGTGACTTACCTTCACAGAAGACTCTGGGACTGGCTTCGAAAAGTAAAACCTGATGCAGTTCAGGAGCAGAAGACAGGACGGAGTCACGGCAGCTTTTAACCTGGTGGGAGTCCGCCCAAGGGAGTGGCTTCACAGAACAATCAAGAACACCTCTGTTCGCGTCACTTAAGATGCTTCTCTCTCCATTGTCACATTTTCAGCCTTAAACAGTTTCTGCTTGCAGGCTGAAAAACGTTGGAACTGGGTGGAGAACTGGAGGACCTGCCGTTCAGCTTCGGTGAGGAGGAAGCAGACCTGCAAAACAGGTGTGGACACATGTCAGTGTTCAACCTTTTTTAGCCTGTAACCCAATATGACAACAACTGGATTAAATTGTTCATCTCTTAAGAGTTTGATTCACATTAAATGGACATAATATGAATCTAATGTGGACACATGTGGGACCAAAGATTGTAAATAACTATCTTAACATTATGGCTGGCAGCAGACTTTGCACTTTACACACATAAGGTAATAAAAGTAGTTGAAGTTACAATTGCTTCTGCCTTGTTTTCACTCTGAGGTTGTAGGATCAATCATGAATCATCACTGTGAATATATAGATATTATAACTTCCATCTTACAGCTGTACAGTCTGATCTGAAAGAGACGCGGCCTCCGAGGAATCGACTCAAGCGTTAAACACCGTCAGTGTGAAAACAATCTTGACTACACATTCAATTCCTGTTTTATTACACAGTAATGAGGTAAACAAATATTCAGACGTTTTGATCATCGGAAGGGCGCACATAAAAGTTCAGTAAGTCTCAAACGTGAACTTTAACGTTCAGGTTGGGAATGACAGACTGAAAGGTTTATTACTGGGAGTGACCTGTTCTGGTTGATCAGAGGTATGAAAGGTGCATACCAGGAGGGGGCGGGGCAGCGGAATATTGATAGCGAGCCCCTCCTTGTCGCTGATGAATGGAAGGAATGCGGGCTGTCCTGCAATCATGTCACAGTGCAGGCGAGCATCAGCAGACAAAAGGGAATATTTTTACATGAACTTGAACTTGCTGTTTTCTTAATTGAAGCTTAACTTTATGGCTTATTGTCATTAAGAAGCAGCTTGTGGAAGGCTTAAACTCCGAGTTGACGATGACCTCCTAGTCTAAGTTCATCTTTAAATTCAAGTGAGGAATCAACACTGGGTGGCGCTTGAGCCTCGACGACACTGGCTGCCTGCTCAGTTAAAATAAATAATCACACGTTTTTCAGTGAAATCCAAGCACTTAGGAAAACACTGTACTCTCAGTGCAGTCAGAGGAACAGATTTAATCTTTCCTGTTCTACTAAAGGGAACGACAGAGATTGCAATGAGCACAAATGTGAAGTAAAAGCAAACCACTGGACCAAAAGCAGCCTCTTCAGCACTAAAGCAGGAAGCTGTTTCCATTAATGGTTTTGATTATTTTCTTTCTGTGCTTCACTTTTGGTTTCTTTTCCAATATTTGTTTGTTCACTTTCTCCTGAATGTTGTTGGTTTTAATATTTATTGTCTTTAACTGTGCTCAATCTTCTAATTTACCCCCCTGACTGACTTATTTATTATCTAATTATTACAGACATTCAGTTTTTGGGTTCCCTGTCCTTTCTGGTTTGTTCAAGCACTTTTTGTGCACTTCTTAAACGATGGTTTTGAAACAGCTGAAGCAGCTGCAGGCCCTTGCATCAGTAAGCAGGCGGTTTATGGTCACTACAGACAGACGACTGCCCAGTGAGAGTACCACTAAATGGTGTCGTACAATCTCGCTGTACAGAATATTACATTTACAAACGTGGCTGTCTTGACCTTGTGGCATCGCTACATTGGTGTTAAAGTAGAAGATAGATAAAAAATAAAATAGAAGCGGTAGCGTCTGGACCGATGTGACTGCAGAAACATGGTTTGGACGCCAGTGCCACTCCTACCTGGCAGTCATTTGTGCACAGCTGAAAGGAGGAAGGTCTGCAGTGCTTGTGAACAACAGATGGGTATAATCCTGGACATGCCATGGTAAAGGAGCATCTCTGCACCCCAGATGTTGAACTGTTGGCTGAGCTTCCATCTGTGCTGTCTACTGGGAGGGCTCATCTGTGTTACCTGCCGTTGCTGTGCATGATGTCATCAGCTCAGTTGTTGCCAGGCTACAAACACAACACCTGAACACATTCATGGCAAGATTTCAACCTCTGTCTCTGTTACATGTCCAGCTCTCCTGCTGTTACTCGCTGAGTTTTAAGAAGTTATTTTCTCTCAGTTTACACTGCAACAATATAATTACCCTCTGGAGGTTGGTAAAGTATCAATCAAGTCAAGCCAATTCAGTTCCAAAGTAAAATTTCAATAATTCTGCAAGAATTTTCTTATTTTCAAAAGAATCGTATTTCTGCTGGTTTCCTTTATCTTAATGAGGTAGAACACTGTGATGTGTGAATGACTGCTTAGGTACCAGAATATCCATCCATTATCTATACCTGCTTCATCCATTTCGGGGTCACGGGGGTCTGTCGGAGCCTATCCCGACGCATAGTAGGCGAAAGGCAGGGGTCCACCTGGACAGGTCGCCAGTCTATCCAGGGCCACATAGGAAGACAGACAAACATGCACACTCACATTCACACCTGGGGAGAATTTAGTGTGATCAATTAACCTACCCTGCATGTTTTTGGACTGTGGAAGGAAGCCGGAGTACCCGGAGGGAACCCACGCAAGCACGGGGAGAACATAAACTCCACACAGAAAGACCCACCGGGCCGGGAATCGAACCGGGAACCTGGTACCAGAATAGTGGCAGTAAAATTATTAAATGTATTACAAGTCATTTATTGTCACATGACACAACTATGTTTACATGCACAGCAGTATCTGGTTTTAGTTTAATTTTGTCTCCATGATTGATCTGCAGAGATGAATCGTGGAGACTGAGATGACTTCAGTGAACGGTGAATGTCTTCAGTGGTGCGAAGAACCATGATTCTCAGTTTCAAAGTAAAGACTTGATTGGCAATACTGGTAATAAATTATACAACTTAATTTAAAAAGGGTATTTATAATACGTGCTCATCTAATAAGCAAAAGAAAAAGCAACTGTAAATATTACATGCTCACTTCTGCTTTCACCCTCCAAAAATACAAACTCAATAGTTTTAATTAGTTGTTTAAATGTTCTTGAACTACAGCACATTTTATCATGTTACTTGTGATAATAATGGCAAAATGCAAAACAAGATAGGAGGATTGCACATCTAACAACCTTGTGAGAGGTCTTGACCACCCCCAGCTCCTGGATGTGTGTGCAGCAACTGGATTTCATCCCTGCCAGCGCCGCTCATGTCTGCTGCCTGACCTGTGGCATCCTTTTGGTTCAGATACCCCTCCCTAACCCACTCCAGTTGCTGTAACCTGACAGAACTGATACAGCTAGGAGTTACACAAGAAGCCTCTGGACATGGCTACATCTCCAGATTACACAACAAAATGCCTAATTATTTCTTTTTTCATAACCTTCTACCAAAAGAATACAAAGAGAATACATTTCAACTAAAATGACTTTCACCTCTAATGTTACACGTGATAACTCTAAAAGCACAATCCTTCAGTCGTATCATCACTGATACATGCTGGTGCTCTGACACTCTACGAGATTATCTCTCTAAAAACTTCCCGAGTCGCTATGAAGACACTGTAGAGCGACCTCTCCCTGTCATTGGGCCACTATGGTATGTTGTTGTTGCTACAATAAACACATATGACCAAAACTATCATGTAAGCATATCAGTGAGGAGAATCACGAGGAGCAGCAGTCGAGATAATCCTCAAATCAGTGAATGGATAATCATCAAATGCAGTCGCCTCACATCCCAAGACATAATTAGGGGGCTACATCTGAGATCAAAGGGCAGGGTTTGCTGTTACGATGCACTCATTAATCCTGTTAACTACTAAATTGATTTTAAATGGTGGGCATGTGAAATCAAAGCAATTTTAGTACAATATAACTTTGTTTTGCTATGTCCTGTTTTTGAGGGAAACAAAGCATTCAGCCACTTTGAAAAGTGTTAATATGAGCTCAAACTAAAGTAGACATGGAGGGATTACACTAAAATGGGCGCTTAGGCACACACACATGAAAACCCTACTCGTGATTGTCCTACTTGGTTTCTTACTTTATGGTTATTTTGCATCCATGCATCTTTTACTGATTTTCCATCCCTTTACGCATTGTTTCATGTCCCACTTCTGAGTTATGTTGTCTCCTTTTAAGGAATATTCTTGGTATTTCCTTTACCATCTCTGTGTTTTTTGCTTGGTCTTCTGTCATATTCTTGGTTGTTTTCCATCTCCTGGAGTGATGATGATTTTGAGGTCAGTTTGGGTTTTATTGTATGTCAGCTGAACTGTCTTCATTTCTTTTGTGAATCATCTGGACTTTCGCTAGGGCAGCATGGTGGCTGATGGTTATCACCACTGGCTCGTATCAAGAAGGTTCCTGACCTGATTCTCAGCAGGAGTCTTCCTGTGTGGAGTTGGCATGTTCTTGTTGTGCTCGGGTAGGTTTTTTCTAGGTACTCCTGCTTCCTCCAACAGTCCAGAAACATTGATGTCAGGTTAACTGGTGGTTCTAAATTGCCCATAGGAGTGAGTGTGAGTGTGTGTGGTTGCTGGTCTGTATGCTGCCATGTAATGAACTGGCGACCTGTCCAGGTGTACCCCTGCCTTTCATCCAAAGGGAGCTGGGGTGGACTCCAGCAGATCCCTGTGACCCTAAATAGGAATAAGAGAGTAGATGATGGTTGAATGTCTTTTATTATGGCCATTATCTCTCTCTTCAAAGCCATTGTTTGTCTCTCTGGTAATTCTGGATGCTTTATGGCTGTCTGGTGTCTCGTTTGGGTAATTTTACATCTCTTCTGCAGCCCATTTTGTTGTTCTGTGCCTGACATGCATTATATTTCTGAGAGAAGATCACAGTGCCCTCTTGCTCCTTAAGGAACCTTCTAAGTAAATTAAGGAACGTGTCCATGTTGGAAAGGGCCCGTATTCAGTCTTCCAACTAGATGTCCAGGTTTGCAAATGTGCACATGTACAAAATAGCATATGCAGATCAATTTTTTGTCAATCACGTCCCATTTCACCAACACAAATATAAGCTTTTGTTTCAAAAATGATCCACATTTAGGGAATGGGCGAGGCAGCTGCTCACATAGATGAGCTGTAGCATCGCTCGGTGAGTCGTGTGAAGATCCTCGGGCATGCCAGCGACGCAGGATCCGTCTGGGAGGGGAGGGATGATGGAGCTAAGATGGCAGCCCTGCTGAGGGTGCTGCTTCTCCGGGGTCAACACATTTTCACGGAACGAATGAAACCGAAACACGACATATTTGGTCATGAGAGGTGCCGTGTCTGCTGTTTTACAGGGGGTTTGTAATGGCTTGAGAAGAAACGTTCTCGGGAGACAATCGCCGTGTTGTCACTGAGGTCGGATCGGAAGACCAAAGCCGCACCATCAGATTGGCTACAATTCACGATTATAATAACCTTTAACCGTGGATTCTAATTTCGGTATTTCTACAGCTTGGAGTGAACAACTGATGTGACGTGTGGGGGCTCTGATGACAAGTGGATTGGATCTGACGGTTAGATATCCTGTAGAGGAGACACCTTCTGCTTGATATATGCATTGTTCTGCAAAACGATGATGTGTGCTGCTGCGGCAGCGGCCGCCGGTGGGGGGATCCTGCCCTCCTTATCGCCCTCCATGGGGCTGGGTGTCAGGGTCATTTCTGGAGCAGCCGAACTCTCCACCGTTGGTTCGGGAATGGGTTCTTGTCCGACACCCGGAGCCCAGTCGGACTGTCGGACTCGGTACCAGCTTTTACTCTCAGGACGAGCACTGGCGGAGAGATACAGACGGATTTATACTACCGCCATCAACGATAAGGAGCAGGGGGCGAATCAAGGGAGGTACGTGTCTGAAGCCGAACATGTACGTGCGTGTATTTCTGTGTTTAAGTGTGTTTTTCGGGTAAATCGGAGGCGGCTGTCAGGCGACGCGCTAACCGGGCTAACCGGCTAACGGGAACCCTGGCTCAGCGGTAAAGCCGTCCAGCTAACCGCCACCTCCGTAGTTCATAGAAATGACACGCTGGCTGCTCCGACTCGACACCGTATCACAAACACGCAAAAAGCTCACTAATTAATGTGCGGTAATATAACGTTAATGTGTGAGCCGCGTGGTAGAAACGTATTTAGTCCGACTTCCTTAGCTTGTGGTAGCATCCCCAGCTAACTACGATACTTCGTTAATTAACCGTCTTTTTCATCATGGGTGCTTTCAACGTTGCGTTATTTCAGCTTAAGTTCATAACTGACACCAAAATCCAGCTTTAAACCAGAGCAACTGTAAAACAGGAGCCCGCGTGCACAACAAACGTCTAGCACGCTAACTGTCATTTGTTCGGCGCTCGCGCCGCCCGGGCGGCGTAAACAAACGCTCCCTTCGCGTTTCTCGTGTTCGCGTGATTCTCGGCGTCCGACCCCGGTTCGGCCCGGCAGCGCAGCAGCGAGGCGCACGTCAGCTGTCGCCTCGTTCGGCGTTTCGGGCCTGTCGGCGCCGCCGTTAGCCGGCTAACGTCATCTAACGTGACCAGGTCTGAAGATAAGTCCGTTTTCACGAACCGCGGAGCCGCTAACGGCGACATCGCCTCTTTGACACGTAAAACCGACACAGCAATGTGCTGTCTGTCGGCCTGTCTGTCGCTCTGAGGAATACCGGGACCGTGGGGGTGAGCTCACGGGAGCGGTTACGTGCAGCTCCGTCAGTCAGGTTTAAGTCGGACTTACTACATCCTCCATTACCAACTCCCTCACTGTCCTCCACTCTCCATGTACATAAACGCTTACGAGTAACCACAGGTCACCCTTGAAGTCACATGAATCCGTTTTCATGGTTAATCTATTTTGTAATATAATAATGATTAAAAAAGAAGAGCATAGAGATCAACAACCTGCCTATCTTTATTGATTACGGCCTGTTTTATTTCGTGCTTAGACATACGCAACCTCCAAGGAGCTGATTTGGAAGCCTCGTGAAACTGTTAAACCATTCCTCACTGTTTACAACTGGAAAGACGAAACACAATCTTATTTCTTTTTCCTCATGTAGAGTCAGGATATTGCTTCTGGATTTTGATCCATGGACAGCCAATATGACTTTTTCAATCCTAAAACCAATTACTTTAGAGCGCAGGTTGGCTGCTAGCTGGTGAAAAAAGCCATGTAACATTTTTGATTTTCATGCCATAAAACAGCAGTTTGACCTTTTAAAGTCTATCGTGTTGCTTTTGCTTCTGAGCTCTAACTTTGAACAAAGCAATGCATCAATTAAAGCTGCATTTCAACCAGAGAAACCTTTTTCCAGTAGTGAGGGCCTTTTGGAAGGTTCTTAACGTGACACCTTCCATTATCACTGCAGTAATTTGGGTCTAAATTAAGTTTTGGTGGGACACAATTTAGCCCTGGTTCCCAAACTGGTCCAGGACAGGTCGGGCCAGTTTTAAGATGGCCAAATTAATTTATATGGGGAGCTTGGACCAATGAACATTTGTTATTGATCAAGTCTTTCCAGCGGAAAGACCCTTCTGTCTTGGCTATCTCATGTCCAATGTCACCAAAACTTGTAAAGTTTGTTATCTTTAATAATACTGTGTCAATAGTTATTGCTGTCGGTACACACATAATTCGAGTAGTGATTTGTTCCAGCTTTAGTCAGCCTGAGAGAGGACTATAAAAGCAGTTGTAGCAGGCAAGGGTGCTTGAGTTAATAAGGAGTGTGAGTGGTAATTGTGGAAAAGAGCAATAAAATGTTAAGCTCTGATTTTTTTGCAACATTTATGTCCTAAAGAACAAATAAACAACTAAAACCCAGAGAAATTTGAACTATTAACTAAATTTGAGTGGAGTGCGGTCCTACCTGTCACTACTCTGTCTGTGGACGCTGTGGTCAGTGCTGCAGCCTCAACACAGCAGCTATAGGAGATGTTGTTAATCAACACGTTAATTTACCTGATGTACCTTGTATCTTTGACTGTTTTCGCTGTACACAGTGGCTTGCTTCCAATTTGTCATAGATGGGATATTTGTACACAACTTCCAATCCCCCGTCTTGATGCAGTGCTAGTTATCAGAAATTATTCAACCATTGTTGTATAATCCCATCTCTGAAAAACATACAAAAGCTGTCATGCTCCCGGCACCTTGTCAGTGACGACACATTACCAGGTTCTGGTTTAAAACACAATAGTGACAAATCAGCTTGATAATCCTACACTGTTCAGTTTCTAATGATTTAGTGATTATATTTGAATATTATTGCCCATCCCAAACAGAGTTACAACAGTTTTGAAATTTTGAAAATGTTTTTATTTTTATTTTGTATTTCAGTTTGTTTGATTATTTCAGTTTAGTTTTAGTTAGTTTAACAAGTGAATCAATAGTTTTAGTTTAGTTGTATTTTTGAATAATTGTTTAGTTTTAGTTTTTGAGGTATTGGCTTACAGATGAAGAAAAAATCTGGGCTAACAATCCTATCAACAGTGTCATAAAGAACAACCATCCTTCATTCTTTCTTTTGAATAAGTAGAATTTGATATAACGAATTAGTAATTGGAAATATGAGGCCACAAACAAAAAAAAATGAAAACAAAGTAAATTTTTACCAGCAAGCAATTCAATTAGTTTTGCATTGTTAGTTTTAGTTATATAAAAACTTTAAGTTTTCTTTATTTATATTTTAATTATTTATTTTTTCACTGTTAGTTTCAGTCTTAGTCTTAGTTTTCTTTTACCTGTAATAACTCTGATTCCAAGTCTTTACATCATCTTTGAATATTGGTTCAACTTCTTTGGAAACTCAACTGAAGCACTGACGAACTGTGATGGAAACTGTCTCATCAGCTAAGTGGTGATGCCTTGGACACGGGCTCAAACTGTCTTTTTGCTCCTTATAAAAAGCCCCGGGGTCCTTTAAATGCTGGGTGCTTTTGGTCAAAATGCATCATAAGTATGTTTCCTTTGGTATTTGAAAGACGGAGCTCCACAGACGCCAGACTGACAGGGCTGTGTGCACTGCAGATGCATCTGCAGTTACATTTCACAGTCCCAGTGCAATAATTGCTGACTGGATATATCCAAATGGCAAATGTTATCCATATTTGTTAACCAACCAATTGATAATTCTGTCTGATTTTTGTCTGTATATACCATACACTTAAATATAAATTACTTCTACAGTGCTGGTTTGTGTTCCCTCCAAAAATAGCTAGCTTAACAATTAAATTAACAATTTTTTAGTTTATAAACTGACTCACATTAATGAGCCAGACCCTAGGAAAATAAAAGGACACACAGTACTTTAAAAGATGTCTGGAATAAATGAGAAAGATTTATTATTGTAGTTTTTTTCTGGCATGAAGACTGTCAATATAATGTGTTGATTAAAAAATTGCTGTGTGAACTTCACTAGTACATCTGATGGGGAGTTTGTGATAAGTTGAGTATATCTTCAGTTACAGTTATATCTTCACAGTTACAATGCTGTTTGCTGTTTCTCTGAGAAAAGCACTAGTACTGTAGCAGAAAACACGCATTAGTCACTTGTTAACAAGTGAATCTCACTTTTAGATGATATCCAGCTGTAGTTCCTGTGTGGTTTAAACGTACCTATAATAAGTTACTTTGAACAAAAGTGTATTGCTTGATGTTATATTTATTTTACAAACCTGACTCATCACTGTGTTTGCTTCCAGGGGAAAGAAGGCTTTGAGTAAGAAGAAACTGAAAAGACGACAGAAGGTCAAGTCAAAAGTTAAATCAAGAACAAAGGTAAAAAGCTGCTAAATGGTTCTGTCCTGCTGTTACACAATATTTCAATGAGTTTAATTGTATTACTGCTCTGCGAACATTTATAATTTATTTGTAAACTGGTTTACATTGGTTGTAGGATGAAAGTTACATTGTAATGGCTTTCTAACTGTTTTAAGTATTAATAACCATGTACAATACGCTACTCTGTTTTAATTCACAACTATCACATCCTCATGTTCACAATGATAAACGCTTTCAGTCGGTTCCACTCCACTAAATGAACTGAACTGGTTGATGATAAGATTGAAGATGAGGTAGGATTTGCTGAAGTGTTGAAGGCGTTTTGCATAGATGTATTTTTCATCGGTGGGGTTAGTCAGGTGTCAGTAAGCCCATCCGCTCAAGAAGCTGTAGAGGTGGAGCAGCTGGGCACATGGGAGTGGCTCTGACATCTACATGATGGCCTGTTGCCGAGCGACCTAATGTGTTCCACATCTCCACGGCAACAGTTGCCTGCCTCCATCTCCTTCATCCAAAAAGGGAACCAGACCCGCATGAATGAATGCTGTTTTTTTTGTTTGTTTTTTTGCCTCTCTTTCTTTAAGTAGTTTTGAGTTGATTCCAAAATAATGACAATAAATTATATAGTCTCATCTACACAGTTTTTTTTCCTGTCTTGAGAATGAGAGTATAGTCGCCTAACCTTAATATGTATTTTGATCAAAGTTCATTAGATGGAGGGTATTTTTCGAGTATTTTTCGAATGAATGTCTTGCAACACTGTAAGGCAATTTTTAGAGAGAGAGAGAAGTGAAGCTTAGGCAAGCCAGGCTGGCATGCAGGCAGGATAAAAACGTGGGTTGTTGTAACACGGGCGTCATGTTGTATTAGTATGTGTTGTGCTCACTTTTGTTCTGGCACTCTTATGACACTGGCATAGTCAGACACGAGTGTGGTTTGAAAGCTCTTCTTCTCTTCTTTGCCTGGTAAGGTGCTGAAACATTAAAGTAGAGTGAGAACAAAAGCATAAACACTTGTCATGCTTATGAGAAGGTGATGTAATGTTTTTATTTATATTTTTGTGTTTTTAAGCAGATGTGTGCCATGCTACGTTTAAAAAAAAAAATCAAATTCAATCTTACATTCATCACTGCTGTTTTTTGAGATGCTATATTAATAATTGTGAGATGCCAAGTATTTTGTTGAATAACTTGCGGCTAGCCTACTGTGAAACCATGATTCTGGTCTTCTCTTTGGAAGCTCTAAACCCTTTTACCTATATGTTACACTAGTCAGTAATGAAATAAAAAATGCTTTCATATTTCAGACCAACACAACATAAAAGATGATATACACATCCAACTATTCTGGATCAGCCAAAGACTGTATAAGAAGAACTGAACAACCCCCCATCCCCATCCCCATCCCCCATTGATGTCACATGTAGGTTTTCTGCAGAGTGCCTCTGTTTCGAGGAATCTTTTTCCCTGAACTACATGGCACCAAATTATAAATGAGTGGAACCAACAGGCTTGGAAAGTTGGCTGGAACTTGGTCGCCTTTTTTTTTTTTTCCAGCTTCAGTTTGCCATTTTAGTTCAGCTGACTTAGCTTATGCTAAAAAAAGAAAAAAAAAGGCTAATTTATATTATCAGATCTGTCCAAACATCCTCATTTCAAGTGTTGCAACACATACAAATGAGGCAAATGAAACAAATCCAAAAAGAGTGCTGACAGGGCTAGAATGAGAGAATGAGGACTAGCAGCGCTTCAGTGGGACCTGGTGGCCACTTGGCCTGCTGCTAGCGGGGGTTAGACCCAATCTAGTCGGCCAAGTGCCAGCAGACTTCTGTCGGAAAGGCCCTGAAATGATGCGCTATGACTTGCAACTCCTTCAGCTGATGCATGCCAGAGGAGCTGCAAAGCTGCCGGCAAACATTTGGTACAGGACAGGCAGTCTGTTTGTCAAATTAGCAGCACAAAAAACATTATTCTCTTTAAAGTATGAACAACTGCGGTCTATCAGGTCTTTATTCACAGCTCAGAAGTCCAAAGACTGCTAAATAGCAAAGTGATGACAGCTTGCCACTGTCTGTGCCAGCTCTCAATCAAAAGACCGGGATCCTAATTAAACATACATTTGTTGCTTTATATAATTTTATCTGATGTGGTGCAAAAAAGTGCACCCCAGTGCACGTGTCATAGATCTAGCTGTGGAAAGCAAAACGGCTTTGAACCAGCCTGTAAATATGTTTTATTTCTGTTGTGAAATTAGACATTTTACAAACGGCGCATTGCCATCACCCCTAGATTTGCACAAAACCAAATATAGAAAAAGAAATACTGTAATGGAAACAAGACTAATTTGAAAAAATTTAAATATTGAAAAAACTCTTCGCTTCCAGGAGGTGATTTTTCAGGTCATTTGGTAATCCATTCACAAAAGCGTAATAGAAACGCTTTTTCTCTGGCGATGCTGGACGTACCGTAGCCGGTGAATCTAAAGTCATCGAAAATCTATTTTCCAGCTTTTTTGGCCTCATTAAAACAATGTTGTTGTGCTAAAACACTACTTAATCATGATAAATTACTACATTTCATAAGGGCTTTAACTCTGAATAATCATTTGAGTGATCATTCACTCCCTCATCAGCTGACGCAATCTCAGTAGTCAGCTGATGATTTTTCATATATTATATATGTTTTTCTTCATCCTCTATAACGTTGAGGGCTTTCTTTTTTGTTGTTTTGAAGAGAAGTCTTGCAGGATGAGAAACGAAGAGTTATGAGAATTACGCTTATTTAAAAACAGCGTTCAGTGGAAACACTGACCCCCTGCAGTTCTACTTCGCAAATTCAGAGATTTGATTTTCTTTTGCACAAAAGTGTAATGAAAACATGACTACAGAGGTCAACGGAAATGTACTCACTGTTGGAACGAGCCCCTAGTGGTCAGTAGAGGAACTGCTGTTTTTCTGGGTTGGCTTTAACCTGGAACCTTGAATGTTGGCAACACACGTTTTAGAGGAAACTTGATTATTACCTGAGGATCAGGTTTCTTTTCAGTTTATCAATCAAACTAGTCAAGTTATATTTCAAGAATACTCTGCTTAGAAGATCACTAAAATCAGCCACTTGCAAGACGATTAAAAAGAAAACCACAAATGTGAGATGGAAAAGACAGTTCTAAGCCCTCTGTCATTAGTTTTTATTGAGCTGCGTAACCGGCCCTCTACTTACAGCATTTGAACTGATTACAAACACGAACTGCCAGTGTAGCGTTGCTGCTTACAGAAATAATTCTTGCCAGGCTGACTTGAAGGTGACATGCTTGCGCACACTGTGCCTGCAAACAGAGAAATTATTAGACAGGACTTGTGGTGATGTATCACGACTATGATTATGGAAAATATAATATAGTGTCCTGCTTTTTAAATTAGCAATACTGTATATTAATGAAATACATGCTCATGCTTAAAGAATGTGTTTAGTTATCAGGATAAAACATAAAATGGTAACAATTAAGGTTTTGGTTGTCAAAACTTTAGCCTGAGCAAATTTGGACTAACTTTCACACATTTTATATTTCTTTCTTTTCTTTTTCTTGAAGAAATGACATGTTTAATTATTTTGACAGTTTCTTTGTTAAACCTCTTCCTTTTTTCAGGTAAACTAACAGTCTGAAATGTGAAGTGGAGTTGTCTTGAAGTGCTGTCATGGACTGGTTCAGTCTGTAATGATGCATTTGGATGTCTGTTAAATCATCACGGAAGAGCAGAAAGAAACACAAAAGACATCATCACATGATGAGCTGCATGTCTTAAGTCATGAGTTAGTGTTTTTAAAAAGTGAGATGAAAACTACACAGCAGCACTGGATCAGGGGGATTTGCATTCTGCAGTCTGAATTTTATTTTTATTTATGCATCTCAGCTTGTAGTTGTCATTTTTTTTAGTTGTTTCTGATCATAGGAGCTGAATAAGGACTAGGATGTTGCAAGAGAAACAAATATTTGACAAATATAATAAAATTAAAAACATTATAGAATCATTATAATTAATTTCTTTGAAATCCACGTGCCTTCTGATGTGAGATGAACGGATGTTAACAGTGGTTTGGACTGAATGTGCATCGTGATGTCCAGTCAGTAACCTCAGATGGTTTGTAAACAAAGAAACATTTGAGAAATTATCCATGAAAAGAGTTTGGAAAAATAAAATAAAAGATTGGAAGAATCAGCTGCTCATGGCTTTTCCACACAAATACATCTTCTTCAGTTGTAGTACTAGTACCTTTTTTTTTTTTTTCATCTATTTTTAAAATGCATTTTATATGCATCTCTTCTTTTTTTTAGCAGCCAGTATTGATGGATGCTGTACTTGAAAGGTGTCTGTAGCTGCCAGTATGAAGGGGTAATTGGCCCAAACTGCTCTTCCTCAGACACAGTCACGTAGTTTGAAGCTCTGCAAGATGGATTCTCTCATTTCTATGATCTTATAATCTGACCTGAATTTGGCTGTTTGGTAAAATGACCAGCTGTCAGCTCTTCACTCACATTAATGACATGAAAATGCTCTCGCGTACAGTTCTCCTGGACTCAAACTTGGATAAATGTTAGTGTAATTTATTAAATGGATGTCATTCAGCAGTCTACTTGAGTGAGCTAATTATTTTTTCTGAACATGTTAAATTATTTATTTTAACTGATAACAAAACATTTTTTTTTTAACTTTTTTTTTAACTTTTTTTTTTTTACAAAGAAATTCGTTGTATGTAAAGTTCAGTGCCATCCCCCAAACTTTGACACTTGCTGATCATCAATTAACAAAATACTTGATTAACTAGACCTGGCTTCTACTTGGTCACCTAATTCTTATGGAAGCAGTGAGGATGTAATTACTTCTCATGCTGCTTTGTGAATCCTACAGTCTCTTAGTCACGATCAATACTCTGCCAGTGAGGCAGGAGAGCAGTCGACGGTGCTAGTGGATGAGAGTGCAGATAAAATCCTCCCACCGGTTTTGGCTAATAATGAATGACCTTTCTCCACAAACTGATGACATCATCCTCTGTGTCTCTGATGCCAAAAGTAAAACACTGCAAGAGTGAGGCTCAATCGATCAGTGCTTATTCTCCAAAGGTTTCCTGAGGATTATAGCTAAAATATGTCATGGCTGGATGCAGACAACTCATCAAATATCAAAATTGATACTACCGTAGTATGGGTTGGATTGGTTTTTCTGATTGGTTGGAAATCATCCAATTCTTATCATCAGCCATTCAATCAGTGCCTCAGAAAATGATGTCAACTTTTAAAAACAGGAATGAAAGACCTGACTTGTGGATTCACCAGATGATATCATACATCTGGGCACCAGGTAAAGGTTTTATTGACCGCTTCCTGTTTTTGTTTTTTCCCCACAGGCCGAGAGTCTAGATGGAACCCTTTGCGTGCCGGACATCAAACTACACAGCAACCCATCTGCATTCAATGTCTACTGCAATGTGCGGCACTGTGTGCTGGATTGGCAGCAGAGAGAGGCCTCCCTTGCCCTGGCCTCCAGGAGTTCGGTGCAAAGTGGTGACTCAGACAGCGAGGAGGAGGAAGAGTACCGCGAGCCAGCGGTGAAGTTGCCAAAGGTATCAACACGGAGTTA
Source organism: Xenentodon cancila (assembly GCA_014839995.1). Lineage (NCBI taxonomy): Eukaryota > Metazoa > Chordata > Actinopteri > Beloniformes > Belonidae > Xenentodon > Xenentodon cancila. Next base: position 1,730,296 of record CM026200.1, on the reverse strand, counting down.
CGTTGGCTGCTTCTGTGGTGGTAGCAGCACTTGGTAACCTGGTGAGCGCCGGTGTTCTCTTACACCACCGTCAGACTTCCGGTGTCATCAGATCGTCCCCGTTAGCGTCTAGGTCCTGCTATTACGAGTTTTGAATACTTGAAACTTCGTGACTGATGGGCTAACGGAGGTCTTTACCAGATTTAACCCCCAACTTGGTTATCTGGCCTTTACAAAGCAGTCAAAAGTGTATACTTGACTGTATAAAACTTTTCTTTCTTTACATTGTTACTATATGATACAGCAACTCTTGATGAATCCAGCTTTTTTGGTGATTTAGTTAGTTAAGAAAGATGCCCATTTTTATGCATATTTTTACCTTTCCGATCTTATAAAATTGTATGCTGGAAACATCAATGGCGAACTTGTGCCGTTGCCAACAAATCCACTCAGATTCACTCAGAACTGGATGATAATGTATTAAGGCTGTAGTTACATAAACAATTAGATTTTATTTATTTAATAATTTATTGACTGTTGAAATATTTAGGATCTAATGTCCATCAAGGTCTTGTTCACAAGTGGAGATAACCGGAGTAGGTTGAGAGATGGATTTAAGCAGCTGGACCAGTCTGTTGTGACAGAGAGCTGAGCCAAAAGGCAAAGCTGTTGCTTTACAAGTTAATCTACATTCCAACCCTCAGCTATCATCATGATGTGTGTGGGTAGTGTCCAAAAAAATAAAAATATGAATAAAAGTGGCTGAAATGAGTTTGCACCAGGGTGGGCGAGTTCATCATGAGATGAGGAGCTCATCCGGGAGGGGTTCAGATGGAGTCTCTGCCTCTCGACATCACAGGGAGCCAGTTTTCCTTACAGACTCCTCCCGGCATCGGTGTTTTGGACATGTTTTGGACAGCTGGCTCAGGCTGTCTTGGGTAATGCCTGGAGGTACCCCCAGAATAACTGGACCAAGTGACCGGTGAGAGGCAGGTCTTGGAATCTGTACTCAGATGGATGTACCTGCAACCAGAACTAGAAGAAAAACGAAGGATGCTACAGATGGGTGGCAGTGCCCATCCATTCTTACTTTACATAATATCTAGTTTAGCCCACGTGTGATCCGAGTATATGCAAATTTTATAGCGACTAAGGGTGTGCACTCGTGACATGCGTGTCAGGCAATAAGCATATAATTAAATGGAACAAGCATCCAACCATGAGGTAGTGGCATTTAACAGTAAGATTACAAACTAGAACAACAACAACAAAAAACCCAGCAATTGACTTATGATTAAATTATGAACCTACTCCATGAGCCAGTGTCCTCCACATTTTAGTCCGGCATTAACACTTACCAATAAACCAGAGTAGTTCCATTGCTGAGACACGGAGTCCAAGGATCCTCTGCTCCCTCTGCTGCTTCCACAATTCTTCAAATGGGCTGTTTAGAGGATAAATTCAATGAAAATAATGAACCTGAACCTTCAGTGGTTTGCTGCGTGTGTTTAAAAAAAGCAGCTGTGGACAGTATCTGGAGGAATAGTCTCTGAAATCCTGTGGGAAAATGGTTTACATGTTCTAAGATATTCATTATAGGACAGGTTAACAAGTAAATGTGTTACAGAAAGGTAGACTTTATGTGTAGTATGCATTATGGTGAAATGGGAAAACTGCAGACTTCTTTGAAATAGTTAAAATAAGCTTTTGATGTTAGACTAGTTTTAAGGTGTGGTTAGTTTTAATTGTGTCTTGATAAATTGTGTCTAAATTGTGTCTAAATTGTGTTAATTGTGTCTTAATAAATGTTGCTGTTGATTCTTTCCCAATCTTGTGTTTTAAAAAGGAAGCACGATGACAAATTTAATACAACTGCAATGAAGTGTTACTTGTTAGTCACATCAATTTGATAATCAATTTAAAACTATTTCCATCACAGGATTTATCTTATCTTATCCTCTCCAACCGTACTCCATGCTTAAGATCATATTCAGCTTTTGTACCCTAATATTTTTTAAATATCATTGACATGTGCACCTGCCTAATTATTGTTTCTATACAATGATGCTTTAACTTAAAACAAAAAAAACAAACAGATTCTTCACTGAGATGGAGGGTTAGTTTGGAGTGTTATTTGATGTAATAACAAGCCCTGTTGAGAGAGACTGAGAAGCCTCGTCTTTTCTAGGCCAGACCTCTGCTCGCCTGTTTTCCTTACGTAGTCAATCGAACCAATTGTGGATGTTTAAGTCAGTCACAGCAACTATACAGACGGTGGGCCCTTTTCCAAATGCATGTTTTTACGAGCAGACTGATGTATATGCTTGTAGCTTTCTATCCCTTTGTCAATTCTATATGTGGGTACTTTTCATGTACATTTCCTATCTAAAGTGGCTCTACAACCAGTGTAACTCGACTTGAGTGTGGAACATTATCCTGCTGCCTATTAGCTCTTAGAGATGTGCTTCTTTATGTTTCTGCAGATCATTGGCATCGGCCTGTGTGGGGTTTTTGAGCTGATAAAAGAGACTCGGTTCTCTCACCCTTTACTGTGCCTGCGAAGCCTCCAGGCTTTACTGGACATGCTGCAGGGACAGCAGCCAGAAGGTTTCCAGACAGAGCCTCCTGATGTGTTAGGTAAAGTTTCAAAATACCTCCACTTAAGACTTCAGTGGGGAAATGTATGGAGTTTAATGCAATCTAGAGAAAAGGCTCTGCAACAAATTATGGTTTTTGAAATGTATAATGTGCATTTTTATTGACCCCATTGAAGTATTTTTTTTAAACAACCTGAAGATCATTTTCCATCAATATTTATTAGTAGTTTTGTTTTGGTCTCTATTTCTTTGCGTTTCTATCGATTTCATGTTAAATGTGCATATGGCTCACACTTAAACACAATGTTTCTGTTTTCACACATATTCTACCCCCCCATCACTCCTTTGTCAGAATCTCTTTTCCAGTTGTTGTTGGAAACTACAGTCCGGAGCACAGGGCCCAATGACCCAACAGGACAGGCCATCACTGCCCTGTCCTGCGCCTGTCTCTTCAGTCTGGTGGTGGCGTGGGGAGACACGGGCAAAATCCTGCAGGCCGTTTCTGCCATTCTCACCAATAATGGGAGCCATGCCTGCCAGACAATACAGGTAATTAACCATTTAAAAACAAGTTAGACTAAATTTAAAAACATGTTTACACAATTAACTTGTTTTCCCCCTAATCTTTATTGACATCTCTGTTACTGGAAAGACAAACATTATAATGTTGAAATCGCGGAACTCTATATTTTGCTCTTGGTTAATTTTGTCATGCTAGATTTTCTTGCCACAGGTAATTACAGTTAATCAGGTGTTCGTTGTTTTTGAATGTGTCACTAGTTCAGATCTCTACTGCTGAAGAAATGTCTTTTGCCTTTTCTTCCACATGATCCAGATGTTTGTTGTAAGTAAAGCGCAAGCCGTAATGATTGTGTTTGTACATCACTTGAATTAGAATTTTCCATCGCTGTCCCTGAAGAAATATGAACCCCTCTTTTATACAGTCATGCAGATTAGGAAAAATGCTTTTGGGCACTAAACTGCATTTCAGGGTGGATAAATTAAACTTTGGCTGCTCTGTGCATTTCCTCTGTGCAGAGAGGCTCAGGGCAGAGTCTGGACAGCTCAAATTGAGTTTGGTAAAATGTCAAGCTGCTCCGATTCTCCTGTTTATGTTACTCTGGCTGCATTCTTCCGCCAATTAGCTCATCTTCTGTTCGCTTCTGTCCCTCTTTCCTGTCTTTTCTCTTTGTCTTTCTTCTATTTTTTCTGCCTAAAATTGAAACTAGTGTTGGAAAATACATCTTAAACACAGCTAATCTTTAGCAGTACTAATTAGTGGAGACACACTTTAATCAGTGTGTTTCACATTTGCTTACATATTGATTTCCGTGCTTGTTTTAGGGAAGCAGAGAGAATCATGTTATATCCTTTACATAGAAAGACCTCTTTTTTTATTTATTTATTTATTTTTGGTTCCTAATCTTTTAATTATTGATTGACAATCATCAAAATGGTGGACAGGATGATGATAAGTGTGAACTGTGATGTTGTTCATGTCTGAGTTTTTGCTTGCATTTGATAAAAAATGTTTAAGGTCAGTATTAGCTGTGTAGCTGTTTCCATGGAAATGGAGAGGAGTGTGTGCCTGAAAATGCAATCATGCAGAATGAAAACATGCACAGAAAACCACTGTTTCGGTCATTAATATGAGAATCTGACTCGTAGCAGCTTCAAAGAATAAAGGAGTACCCACTTGGTGCATATGCAGCTTTGCAAAGAAAACCCCCATTATGTCTCATTACATGTTTTCTTCCTTCTGCTGCTACGTCAAACCAGGTCCCCACCATACTGAATGCACTGCAGAGGAGTGTGCAAGCTGTCCTGGTGGGAAAGATTCAAATCCAGGATTGGTTTGGGAATGGCATCAAACGTGCTGCTCTGATGAACAAATGGGTTCTGAAAGAGGTGTCCATTGATGAAGATGAGCGGTGTCTTCTACAGACTGATGGCTCCTTCCTCTACTTGCTCTGCAAGGATGGACTGTACAAAGTCGGTTCTGGTTATAGTGGTACTGTCAGGGTACGTGAAACTTTAAGCTCCATGTGTCCTTTCTCTTCTGTCATTAAGTTATGTTCAAACATAAGACATGATCATAAGTCATGTTGCTCAAAAACACAATTCTATCCCCATGACTATGATGGGTGTTTTCTGCCAGAAATTTTCATCCGTCTGCATTCAGTTTGTGTTAATTGTAACTGTTGTGTTCAACGAACCTCAGGGCCATGTGTACAACTCCACATCTAGAATCAGGAATCGTAAGGACAAAAGGTCATGGCTGGGCTTTGCTCAGGTAAGTGATGGGAGCGTCTACGTTTTCAATCACTCTAGTTTAAAAAAAATGGAAGCATTTCCTATGATTACGGTTAATCTTAGGGTCATGTTTGTAGTTTAAATTAGAGATGTTGATTAATTTGTTTTACCCATAAAGTTATTGTAGTTCAGCAGTGCTTGTGTCGCGTCCTCAGGGGTATTTGCTGTACCGGGACACAAGTAACCACAGTATGTCTGCCATCAAGATCAACCCTGAGACTCTGGAGCACGAGGGAGTGGTCAGCATGCCAGGTAATAGAAAACACTTTCACTGGCAAGTTGTCATTCCACACTTACTGGAGGTCACCCGAACTCCCAGCTAACTAACATTGTTGATTTCACTGCGTCTTTCTTTGCAGGTCAACATTCAGATGGACAGAACATAATCTTTACGGATGGAGAGTACATCAACCAGATCGCAGCCTGCAAAGATGTACGTTTTTTTACGTTGCAAAGCTTCTCCTTTGGTATAATAGTATTTATTATATTCCTCAGGACCCTCAAAAGAATAAAATATTGAATTCAAGAACTGAAGCTGTATGAATGAGTGGAGCCTCAGGGTGCTCAGTAGAGCCGTTACCTAAAATAAACCACTTTCACGTAGAGATTGTATTATATAGATGCACCCGCATTAATCTTCAGGCGGCTGTGGATCAGTGGTAGAGTGGTCATCGATATGTCGCGCCGTTTCACCTCCGTGGATTAAAGGTGCTTTAGAAGCGGAACAAAGTGATGAGGAAGGTGGCTTTAATTTAAGCGTGTATAGTCTTATAAAACTGTAGGGTTTTGAAATTCCCTGCAGGCTTCCTTAACATCAGAGTGTGGGTCTGAAAGTCTAACTTTGACTTGGTCGCCGTGAATAATGACCTAATTGTAAGACTCAGACTCCGAACTTTTACTAATGAAATCCAGTTCGCTTCTGCTCAGCAATGCTATCTATATTTATCGTGTTTACAAGTGAGCAGGCACTCTTTCATAATCTGTCATTTCCTTTTCTGTTGGTTAAAGTGAGGGTAGTTGTTCCTCTTTGCTTGCTCTGTGAAGCGTTTGTCAGTCTCTGGCTCAAAGACGGATCCTCAGCTGATCACCAGCTGTGCCACCGAGGGAAGTGTAGTTGTGTGTGTTCATAAGTTGGTGTGTTTTTGTGTGTGTGGGCGTGGCAGTGAGGCCAGTGGCACCACATGTGGGTATTCTCCAGGGAATATAATCTCACAAGCAGTTATCTGCATAAGCAATCTCTTAAGTGAGTGATTGGGGGTGGGGGTGGGGGTGGGGTGGGGGTATGTGAAAGCCAAATATCCGTTCTTGCAGCTAGTGTTTTTCTTGGCTGGGTGTGGAGTCCTGCAGAGTACTTCTCACTGTAAGTACCAACTTACAGTCACAGCTAATCAGGTGCATGTGCACTTCTCTGCTGGAATCAAAGTGCAATAGTTGACTCTGCAGGGATTACCATTTGATTAAAAACCAGACTAACCCCATGCAACCCTTTATCCTTTTTAACTTTTTTCTTTTCTTTATTTTTCTCCTTTTTTCATTGATGTTTTCCTGTTTATTTCCTTCCCTGTAAAATCCCTCTCCTTGTAGTCTATGTGACTTTGCCGGTAAAATATTCTCTTAAGATATCTTTACTGGCATGAATATAGTTTTAAGTTGGTATATATTATGAGGATTATGACATGGTATGCAAAATGTGGTGTCACTTCTACAATATATTTTACTGATTTTCTTAGCAGGTATCTTTATTATTCACAGTCAAAATGTTAAACAATTAAAATCTCTTAGACACTCACCTTAGTTTGGATTTTCATCCGTCCGCTTAGAACAGAGAAGCAGATGCTGTTAGCTGCTTTTTATTTGTTTTATTTATTTAAACCATGTAGTTCATTAGGTCCGGGTGCTGCTGTAAATCCTGTAATAATTCTCTATCCTATCAGTCGTTTTGTCAACACTTATCATTCAGTTTATTTTAAATTTCAATTGAGGTAGTATTAAAAAAAAAAAAAAGCTCAGGTAGCATCAGTTTTTTACATTTTTTTTTTCTTTTCTAAGGTTGTGCTCTGCATTTATTAAATCCACCTGGGCTGCTGTAGTCACTAATATATAAAACATTTGTGCAGATTTTGCAGTGTTGTGCTGCATCTACATCTGTGCGTGCGTGCGTGCGTGCGTGCGTGCGTGCGTGCGTGCGTGCGTGCGTGCGTGCGTGCGTGCGTGCGTGCGTGCGTGCTATACTGGTGCACCTCTTAGCCAGGTGTCCCTCCAAAAAGAGATTTTTATCTGGAGGGACGTCCTGGTAAATGTAATTCTGTGTATATTTCTCTGCATGTATGCCCCCCCCAGGATGGCTTTGTGGTACAGATCTATACTATGAGTTCAGACCCAGCCTTGCAGCAGGAATTGCAGCTGAAGCTGGCAAGGAAATGCCTGCATGCTTGTGGCATCTCTCTCTTTGACCTCGAGAAAGACCTACACATCATCAGTAAGTGATAAAAACGTGCAGATACTGGTAAAAATTGTGTGTTGTCCAAAGTTTCTGAACATCTACAATAGATAGACAGAGAGAATTTTAAAAAAGCAGCGGTTCCCTGCAACCCTGTCTCCTCGGTATTTTGGCTCTAAATGCGATGTTATTTTCGCAGGCACAGGCTTTGATGAAGAAGCAGCGCTGCTTGGAGCAGGCAGGGAGTTTGCTCTGATGAAAACTGCCTCAGGAAAGGTGAGTGGTGGGTCGTCCAAAGTGTTAACCAATTATTAAAGTAAGAACATTTTTAACTGCTGACAGAGATTTTATTCCTAATGGTGAAACGAGCACTTTGAGTTTCAACTAGTCAGGTGTAAAGATTCAGTATTAATTGTGCTGCATACACACAAAACCCATTTATTTAACAGTTTCCCACAAAACAGGAAAGAGTAAATCTAAACAATGAGACAAACCTATAAACACCATTAAATTAACACTACCCAACGTTCACACCCATTTATGCAAAATAGGATGTTTTAAAAATATTGAGCGTTGTTTCAATCTGAAACTCACAGGCTGCTCCAGTCACGGCCTCTTCCTCCTTAATTCTGCATCAGAGCTTCTCACAGAGCTCTGATTGTAAGCAGTTTGGATCAGGAGCTGGTCACCAAGTCCTGATTGACATGGAACTGCACATGTGAAAATATAGCCAGTTCTGTGGCCCAATGCTGTCCCTCAGACAGGCTCGGACAGAAGTCCTGTCCTCTGACTCTGCCTCTGGTACTGCCTGCATGTGCTGTGGGTCTGCAGCTTTTCCTGAAGCAGCTGTGCAACGTCTTGATGGCTCTTGTCCCATATAAAACTCTCACCCACTGCTTCTTCATTCTTCAGTGTTTTTTTTTCTAAGGTATTTACATTTATTAATCACTTACAATCTGCTTTTGTAGACACCTCTTTTAGGGAGTGTTTCAACCATTTTTGTAGATGACTGCATCTGCATCACTAACTTACAGAGAAATTTAATCCTCAGCTCTTGAAGCTCATTATTAACTGAATGTGTTCATTTTTTTCCTCTACATTTTCATGTATTCAGTACTTCATCCAGCTATTCTTGTTATTCTTAATACCTGAAAATAATTTTTGGGGTGCTGCTTAAGTAAAATTGTATAATTTCCTTCAGCATAACGGTGAGCCACGGCACAGTTGTGAATAGCTGTGCAATAAAAATGGCTTTAGACGTGTTGTTTGCCTCTGTGTCCTCCCTACCACTGCAGAGTCTCCAACTAAACAACCACATCAGAACTAGTCACTGTTAAGATGCCATTCATTGTTAAAGGAAAAAGTTTTTTATTCATAGACTGACTGAGTAAAGAATCCTAACTATGTAGATGGTTTTTTGGGTGTGTTTGCAGGGTGTGGTTGCTCATGCCTTTACTGGAGGTGTGGTACAGTGTGGGTTTTTTTGTAGATAGCAGTTTCCTGCTGCTCATTTTATGTGTATCAGTCCAAAGGCTTAATCTCACAGCACCCTTTATCTGCAGATTACTCTGGCCCAGACTGGCTGGATGGGTAAAAATAGGAGCAGCTGACCTGTATTCTGGCACAGCAAAGTTTTCTCATTGCTGAACCTTGTGTCAGGGCTCAAAGGCCTTGTGGTTATATTTTTCAAATTACTGCTATACTTTTTGAAATTTGTAGTTTAAAAAGTGAACTATATGAATCATAAATAATTGATGACCACTGGAGCAGACTTGCAGCATATATCATCCAATACTCTTCTATTTGGATGGCTTAAAGCAAAGGCTGAGTTCAGACCAAGTACATCAGATAAAACTATTTTAGAGCCCTTTTTTAACACAGTGGGAATTTTGCCACTTAGGCTTTCTCTAAGTATAGTCTCGAATCAACCATAAACAGTAGCTCCACAATAATTTCCTCACCCATAGACTTTTTTTTTTTCTTACTTTTGGTGTGTGGTTGAACATCTCTGCTCTTTTCTTTTAGATCTACTACACAGGAAAGTACCAGAGTCTGGGTATAAAACAGGGTGGCCCATCAGCAGGAAAATGGGTGGAACTGCCCATCACCAAGTCTCCCAAGATTCTTCAGTTCTCAGTTGGCCATGATGGTTCTCACGCCCTCCTAGTAGCTGAAGATGGAAGTGTGTTCTTTACAGGCTCTGCGAGCAAAGGAGAGGATGGGGAATCAAGTAAGACAGTTGCTAAACATTCAGTTGCTAAATTCAGGCAAAGTCAGTTAAATATTTGAAGGGATGTCGTTTACTTTGTTTTTTAGCTAAAAGTCGTAGACAGCCCAAGCCGTACAAGCCCAAGAAGATGATCAAATTAGAGACCAAGACGGCCGTCTACACTGCATGCAACAACGGAAGCAGCAGCATTGTCACCAAGGATGGAGAGCTCTACATGTTTGGCAAAGATGCCATTTACAGTGACAGCACCTGTGAGTTGTCATGGCTGTTTAAAACTTTGGCCTCCAGAGGCATCTGTTTCAGAAATAAATACATAAATGCCATCACAATCACACATTTCTCTCTCCACAGGCCAGGTGACAGACCTTAAAGGTCACTTTGTAACTCAGGTTGCCATGGGTAAAGCTCACACATGTGCTCTGACCAAGAATGGTGAGGTTTGGACATTTGGAGTGAATAACAAGGGCCAGTGTGGCAGAGACACCGGAGCGATGAGCCAGGCAGGGAAAGGTGACTAGCAGGACGCAGACGAAATGCATACTTTTAAGACATGAATCTGCGTTGTGCTTTACTTGTTACATAAACATTGTACTATTCTCATTGTGATTCCCTTTTGTGTATGCAATTATTATAGCATTTGGTGTAGAGAGCATGGCCACGGCCATGGATGAAGACTTAGAGGATGACCTAGAGGAGAAGGAAGAGAAAAGCATGATGTGCCAACCAGGCATGCACAAGTGGAAGCTGGACCAGTGTATGGTCTGCACTGTATGTGGAGACTGCACCGGCTATGGTCCCAGTTGTGTGAGCAGTGGACGACCGGACAGAGTTCCAGGAGGGTAAGTTCCAACATCTGTCAGAGTTAGAATGATGAAGAAGGACAAAAGATGCTCACCGGTGGCTCGATTTATTAAAAATCTTATTCATTACTAAATTGTTGAAAATGGTCAGCATCATTATATGTGTATTTTCCTTCATCTCTGTCTTCCGGTACGTTTGTATTTATTTGTCTACCAGTATCTGTGGCTGTGGATCTGGAGAGTCGGGCTGCTCAGCGTGCGGCTGCTGCAAGACCTGCGCCCGGGAGCTTGATGGTCAGGAAGCCAGGCAGAGAGGCATCTTTGGTGCTGTAAAGGAGATGATCCCTTTGGATCTGCTGCTAGGTATTTGTCAACTGATATCTTATGACTTTTTAAGCCCCATATGATTGTGTATGCTTATCAAAAAATGCAGCATGTGGTTTTATTAAAAAAAAAAACAACCACCATGTCATTTTGGTGCATGAATGAGTAGCCATGCAAAATGTTCAGGTAAACACTAGTATACATCAGAGGGCATGCAGATTTATCACTTCAGTTTCAGCATGCCACATCACTGGGCTCATTGCTCTGAAACACCTTCGCTTATCACCATGACGATTGACAATGCAGCCTTTCCAGCAAGGATCAGTGTCATCTAGATGCAGCAGAACTGCAGGATGGAAACCAAAATCTGCTGTCAAATCCTCTTACAGTGATATCTATCTATCTATCTATCTATCTATCTATCTATCTATCTATCTATCTATCTATCTATCTATCTATCTATCTATCTATCTATCTATCTATCTATCTATCTATCTATCTATCTATCTATCTATCTATCTATCTATCTATCTATCTATCTATCTATCTATCTATCTATCTATCTATCTATCTATCTATCTATCTATCTATCTATCGTTTTGCAGATTTAATGAGCTGCACAGGTATAAATAACAAAATATGAGGTTACAGTGGTTCAAGCTAATGGAGAGAGGTGTGGTCATTCTGCTGCTGCCTGGTGTCATTTGCATCGGATTTAATTTGTTAAAACACCGTGGACAGATGTGGACAGATGTGCACAATGGCACTGGTGTGGCAGGTCTTAAAATAATTATAATTTTTATCTGCTTATTTTTTCACAGGGATTTATTAAAAATTTAGTCTTTTTTTTTTTTTTTAATCACATATGGATAACAAAATATCTGAAATATCAACTCTTTAGAAAAAAAATAGTTCTAAATGTCTATTTTTAGCATATCTGTTGAAATAATTAATTTTGAGATGCTTCATTTGAAAGAACCTCTGGCAGGAGTAAATGCTCTGGTTGTTCTTGAAATCGAATCCTTTTATGTTCTATCCTCTTTGCTTCATCATTTATACAGTTCTTCCATTTCAGGTTACTCAACACATTATTTACACTTTAATTAAAGCTGCAATTTGTGTAATCAGTCATAAGCACATGGAGCTTATATCCACTTTTAACATATGCAAGGTTATCCATATTGGATCACAATCTTGGCCAGGGATGTCTACAAGCTGTATATCCTTCTGAGCTGTACCTGCTACACCTACTACACCTGTTGCATTTACTTGAATGCTGTATTTATTGCTTTGGTTGTTGCTCAGTGTTTGTTAATAATTGTGTTGCTCCAAATCATTGCTTTGCCATCAAGTCTCTCCATCACTCATTGATGTGTGTCTTATTCTGTTTTGCTCCACTTCATCTTCACTCCTTCCCATGCATCCTGTCCGGGTGGCCTGTGCCTGCGGCCGTTTATGTTTTCAGCTGTGCCTGTCCCTCCCCTTCCAGGAGTGAACATCGAGGAGCATATTCAGATTCGCCAGGAGGAGAAACGACAGAGAATCAACCGGCGGCATAGGTTGGAGGAGGGAAGAGGTATGGACCACAAATATAGACGTGTTCGTGATGACTTTTCTTTTATTTAGGATTAATATCTCTGTTGTAGACTTTTAAATGTAGGGATTGTGGTGGTATGGATGGGTGTAATCAAGAGAGAGATCCTACTTAGCTTCACATTCAGTACATCCAGGTTCTCGGTAAAGCTTGGGTGTTGTTCCATGGTGTCTTCCCTCTTGCTTGTGTTGACATAATTTTTCAGTGTGTGTTTGTACTGTTGTGGTGTAGTATAATCGTGTGTTCTTTCCCATTGTGAGCATTGTGCATGCATGTGAAAGTTTTTTTCTCCCCCAGGCCCCCTTGTTTTTCCTGGTCCCATTTTTATGAACCAGCGTGAGCAGGCCCTAGCCAGAGTAAGACCCCTTCAGGCACTAAGGCATAAACGGGACAAGCACAAAGGTACTATGGTCTTCACTAACTGAGTGGGTGCAGAGACGCCCCTTTGATTCATCTCCCAGTCTGGCTGTCCCGTCCACCTCCTCTTTCATTCTCTGAAGGCAAGACTCTAGTGGCTTCACCAGATCTCATGGTAACAGTGTAGCTCACTGGCATGGTCTCTCTGTAACTCACGGGGGATAAAAGACTACAGTGTCTCTAAGGGTAAAAACCCTCCACAGCCTCAATACCTGTTGAATTTGATCACTTTTACATTGCATGCAAGTCTTTAACGTGTGAAAAGACTGTGATAAAGATTGCTCTAAAGATCTGGTGTTGATTAATTTCCTGGTTTATGAAACTTAAATCCTTGGAGTAGTATGTCTGCTCTGCCTTCTGCTGTGTAACAGATCTGTTACACAATGTGATTATGATTCAGTCATCATAAATGTCAAAGATGCACATAATACAGACATTTAAACATAAAATGTGCTTATAACACTCATTCTCTGTACAAACACGGCGTTGCTGGTTGTCACTCGGCTGTTTTACTTCTGCCTGTTACTTTTCTCTCCAGTTTCAGGCTACTGACGGGCTGCATTTATTGTTCTGATTTTTGATGCCTCTTTTTGGTGACATTGTGCCACATTTAAGTATCTCCTGAGTAGGCACATTTTTGAAAAATAATATCAAAAGACCATTGTGAAGAAGAAATGACTTGTTAACGTTGCAGTGGAAACAATGGTGATACACCAGTTTATGATTTATAAATGCAGCAGTTTCTTTCTTTTAGTCATTTTAAGAATTAAAATAGTTTATTTTGGTGAATAACTTCCTTTTTGTGGCACCTTTATGCCCAGGCCATTTTAAAACATGGCCTCTGAGCGTCCTTCTTCATGCTTTTACTTTCACAAATGTGTTTACTATTGCCTCACTGAGAGTCTTCCTGTCTAGGATGGCCAGAACAGTTTCTTGTGTGATTTAAGGTGTTCAGAGCACTTCTTTGTTCTCACTAACATTGACAGTTGTGTGTCGAACTTTTCGCTCTATCTCCTTGAAACACCAGGCTACAAGCGCATCAGTATTTATTTTCAATTTACTAAAAATGATCTCAAATGCAGCCGTTACCTCATCTAACTGACCGTAAACCGGAATGAGCTGTTCCTGGTCCTAAAAGAAGGGGCGGTCTAATATTGTAAGTTTAATGAATAGTGCTCTATTCAGCTTTTTAAACTCACACTTCACAACTGGGACGTCTTGCAGTGCTCATGGTAAACCAGATCTACTCTTTCTCTTAAAGGACAGAAGTGTGTTGGAAAAAAAAACATTTTCCAGTTACTATTTCTTTTAAATCAGTCCATTTATACATAATGGGACTGGTTTCCAAAATCCTCCCGTTTGCAGAGCTGGTAGTCCCTTCCTTTGATTCCAGCATGGTTCTCCCTTTTCTCCTTGTTTTCTGTCAAGTCGTCTTCTCCCTCCAGCTGTTTTTTCAGGACTGTGAGGAGACGCCTGCCTGGGTGGTCTAAAGCCACCACTACTCTTCTCTCTCTTGGCGTTCATCTACTTAGTCGTGCTGACGTTTTTGCTTGCCTTATAGACGGTAGCAGTGAGCGTGGAGAGAAGGATGCCAGCAAAATTACCACCTACCCCCCAGGAGCAGTGAGATTTGACTGTGAGCTGCGAGCTGTGCAGGTCAGCTGCGGTTTTCACCACTCAGGTTGGTTCTTTTCTTTTGTGGCAGCTTCTGGTCTCTAACAACCACATCTATTTCCTTTTTTTTTTTTTTTTTTTTTTTTTTTTTTTTTTTTTTTTTGTTTTACATCAAATGGAAATGAAAACCAAGGAAGCCAGTTAACCAGATTAAACTGACCATGAAGTAAAAAAAAACGGGGGGAATAATAGTTGTGATTATGTTGCTTTACAGTGGTCCTGATGGAGAATGGAGATGTCTACACGTTTGGTTACGGCCAGCATGGGCAGCTTGGACACGGAGATGTCAACTCCAGGTAATCTGAAAGACTGTTACCATTTTCTGCAGCTGCTGTTTGGCTGCTTTGTTTTTGTTTGTTTTTTTTTTTTTAATAAAGTTAGCCCGTGTTGGAAAAAACCCAAAACAAAATTAGTTGTCAACTAATTAATTTAAACCAACTGTTCAACCTTCTAGGGGCTCACCTACTCTAGTCCAGGCCCTTCCAGGTCCAAGTGTCCAGGTGACAGCAGGTAGTAACCACACAGTCGTCCTCCTCATGGATGGACAGGTCTTCACGTTTGGCAGCTTCTCGGTGAGAAACTTTGAAGGATTTTGATAAATGTTTAATTTTTTTCCACCAGTCAGTGAGCATGATGTTTTTCTCATTATGCCCAAATGTTTTCTTACTTTCCAGAAAGGACAGCTGGGCAGACCCATCCTGGATATGCCCTACTGGAATGCCAAACCATCTCCCATGCCCAACATCGGGGCTAAGTACGGACGAAAGGCCACCTGGATCGGTGCCAGCGGAGACCAGACGTTCCTTCGGATTGATGAAGCTCTAATCAACTCCCATGTCCTAGCCACATCAGAGATCTTCGCCAGCAAACACATCATTGGGCTCGTGCCATCCTCTGTGTCTGAGCCGCCTCCATTTAAATGTTTGCTCATCAATAAAATGGATGGAAGCTGCAGAACCTTCAATGACTCTGAGCAGGAGGACCTGCAGGGGTTTGGCCTTTGTCTGGACCCTGTGTATGATGTCATATGGAGGTAAATGAAAGGACGAGAGAGGAACCTTTTAGTTTTTCATTTCAGGGAAGTGGGATTTATAAAAAAAAAGTACGTTTGATGAATTTAATGCTTGTCCATAAATTAATTTTCTTTTTCCTGTCCCTGCTCTATAATTTTAAATTCCGTCCGTGTTTTAACCCGGCCTTGTCCGCTGCTCTCTACCCGTTCCAAGGTTCCTGCCAGCCTCTAGAGAGATGTGGTGCTACAATGCTGTGATCGCAGATGCCAGGATGCCGTCTGCGACAGATTTACAGGCTCGCTGCAGCATCCTCAGCCCTGAGCTTGCGTTGCCTTCAGGATCACACGCAACCACCACTCGCTCTCACGGAGCTTTGCACATCCTCGGTAATCCCAAGCACTGGTCATTTAGCCCTGCTACAGGTCTTATACGACTTGAAGTTTATTTTAAGAATATGCATTTGTACAAAAAAACCATTGTGTGTGTGTGTGTGTGTGTGTGTGTGTGTGTGTGTGTGTGTGTGTGTGTGTGTGTGTGTGTGTGTGTGTGTGTGTGTGTGTGTGTGTGTGTGTGTGTCTGCTTGAAAGCAGTGGAGCTCTTTGGTTTTGTCTTGTTATGATTGGTTTGGCATGCTGAGCTCTTGACGAAAAATTGTGTGTAAAGACAAGAATTGTTTTGTTTTTAAGATTTTTGTGGCATTAGTGGCCTTTATGGGAAAGTAGGTGGACAGGAAACGGGGAGAGAAAAGTGGGAAGACACGCAGCATAGAGCGACAGGCCGGGACTCAAACCCACGCTGCCTGCACGACGGCCACAGCCTCTGGAAACAGCACCCGCTCAGCCCACTGAGCCGTCCAGGGCCTCTAGAAAAGAACTGTTAAATGGTGATTTGTAGGCATCCATAGAAAAGATGAAGGGAAACAACGTCCAATCCCTTTATTATTTTCTAAACTTCTGTTCATGATACCAGTTTTTAGATCACTGTCTTGGAATCTGTTGTATAGCCATATTTTTAAGTATTCAAAGAATGTTCAATTAAAACAATTGTTATTAATTTGTGTCGTGTACTGCGTTTCCACTCAGGCTGTCTGGATACGTTAGCGGCCATGCAGGAGCTGAAAATGGGTGTAACCAGTGCAGAGGAAGAAACGCAAGCCGTGATGAAGGTGTACTCCAAAGAGGACTACAGCGTGGTCAACCGATTTGAAAGTAAGTAGACTTTATTTTGCACAGGTTAATCAGTGCAACATATTTTGGTATTAAATGTTTAAATTAATGTGAAGCTATATGAACACAAAATAACACAAAATATTCCCTTTTTAAAGCTTTTACAGCGAGTTGATTATTTTATCTGAAAGTTACTGTGAAGTGTAATTTTCCTTTCTGGGATAAATAAAGTTTTAATATACTGAATTAATGGTGTTGTTCAGTAAACAGACAAATGAAGCACTGTAATGTCTGAACTCTTGTAACCGGCGCCGCCGTGTTGATTCTGTGTGATGCTGAAGGTCATGGTGGTGGGTGGGGTTACTCGGCCCACTCTGTGGAGGCCATCCGCTTCTGCGCCGATGCAGACATCCTCCTGGGGGGCTTGGGCCTGTTTGGGGGACGAGGGGAGTACACTGCCAAGATCAAGGTGATTGTCCTGGGACAATTTTTCTTTTCTTCTAGATTTTTTACCATTATTAGAATAAATGCAGATTTTACTTTCCTCTGTGTTCAGCTGAAATATTAAGTTTCTTCTGAAAAAATAAAAATCCATTTTGTACTTAACTGTCATAGTGACCATGATTAACGAAGTGTTGGAATAAATAAAATACTTCCTGGGGGGAATATGAACTCAGTCGATGAACTGAGGCCTTCGTCTCAAATGACTAATGTTGTGCAGCTTTTTGAGCTGGGACCTGACGGAGGCGACCATGAGACGGATGGTGATCTGCTGGCTGAGACTGATGTTCTGGCTTATGACTGTGCTGCCAGGTACAACTGATATATCAGACTTTCTCTTCTGTAAATTATGCTTTCTTTTCTCTTCCTGAAGCTACCTTTTGAGATGAAAACATTACAGAATTATACCATTTGTATTTGCTAGCTGTGATTGATGGCCTTGTTATTTTCAGGGAGAAATATGCCATGCTGTTTGATGAGCCGGTGCTGCTGCAGCTTGGCTGGTGGTACGTGGCTTGGGCCCGAGTGTCTGGTCCCAGCAGCGACTGTGGTTCCCATGGGCAGGCTACCATCACAACTGATGATGGGTAAAACTGATCCGCAATCGACAAAATTAATCTATGTGCTTTACGTTATTCTAATGTCTCTATATATAATTATTCATCTATAATAATTGAATACTGGTTATAGAGCTGTTTAATGCGTCTTGATAGCAGTCTTTTTTTCTCTCTTTTTATTTAGAGTTGTCTTTCAGTTTAAAAGCTCCAAGAAGTCCAACAATGGTACAGATGTTAATGCGGGTCAAATACCTCAGCTACTCTACAGGCAAGCAGATTCCCTATTTCCTGATAAACCATTGTCTAAAGACTCATCAGGTAAATGACTGATTTTTTTCTCATCTCTTGATATTAGGCTTCCTTCAAATGATGGCAATGCATCTAAAGGGAAACAGCAAACAAGTGAACCAGTCCACATCCTCAAACGATCATTTGCACGTACAGTCTCAGTGGTGAGGAAGATCTTAAATGAAATGTCTATAACTGTTGATACAGATACATTTGTGTTTTCCCTCCTAGTGCTGTGTGTGACTGTCACTTTGTCTTATTGTAGGAGTGTTTTGAATCTCTGCTGAGCATCCTTCACTGGAGTTGGACCACTTTGGTTCTGGGTGTGGAGGAGCTGCGAGGGCTGAAGGGTTTCCAGTACACAGCCACCCTGCTGGACCTGGAGAGACTGCGCTTTGTTGGCACATGCTGCCTCCGCCTGCTCAGAGTCTACATCTGTGAAATCTTCCCCATTGCTGGTAGGAGCTCAGAGAACATTGATGCATTCAACTCTTCATTTTATAATGACTCTTTGTTAAAATTACAATCTAGCTTTTCATCTATGCGACACGAATTATGCACTTGTCTTGTGGATTAATACTTAAAAGGTGAATTTCAATTGTCTTTTTTTAGTGCTGGTCATTTTCAAGTTGTGCTGTTACAAGAAGTGCATTGCAGTTGAGCTGTCCATCTCCTTACATTTCATGTCTCTGTTTTTTGTCTATTATTTGATTTCTAGCCAGCACCAAAGCAGTTGTGGAGGAGTCAAGCAAGCTGGCGGAGTGTGTGGGAAAGACACGCAGTCTGCTGAAGAAGATCTTGTCAGAGGGCATGGACAACTGCCTCACAAAACTGGACAATGACCCCCAGGGCTACTTGTCTCAGCCGCTGACCCTGCTGGAGGCTGTGCTGCAAGAGTGCCACAACACCTTCACTGCCTGCTTTCACTCCTTCTACCCGACTCCAGCATTGCAGTGGGCTTGTCTCTGTGATCTCCTTAACTGCCTAGACCAGGTAGGATGTTGCTTTACTGGAGCTTTGCAGAGGCTTTTATTACATGGGTAATGTCAAAGAAACATTTTTTTTTTTCTGTTCTCCCTGTATTTCAGGACATTGCTGAGGCCAATTTTCGGACATCCAGCAGCCGCCTCCTAGCAGCCGTAATGTCAGCTCTGTGTAACACCTCAGTCAAGTTAACATCCATCTTGCCCATTGCATACGATGGAGAAGTGCTGCTGCGTTCACTGGTCAAACAAGTCAGCACAGAGAATGACTCTGCTCTTGCTCATCGCTTCCCCTTGCTGGTGGCCCACATGGAGAAACTAAGCCATGTACGTTTTTATCTTGAAAAGCACAACTATCAGCTGTACTGATTTCTTTGTCTTCAGTTGGGGACCCTGGACTGTCCGTGTGCTGTTCTCATGTGCAAATCTCAAGTAACTCAATAGAAACGTTAACATCAAGTTGTCTGTGTTGTACTTCTTTAGACGGAAGAGAACCTGATGGGCATGACGAGTTTCCGAGAAGTCTTGGAGAAGATGCTGGTGATTGTGGTGCTGCCAGTGAGGAAGAGTTTGAGGAAGGAGGTGGAGCTTTTCTCTCCTCACTTGGTCTCCAATACTTGTGGCCTGTTGGCCTCCATCGTCTCTGAGCTCACTGCCTCTGCCTTGGGCTCTGAGGTAACTTTATTTGCCAGAAAAAACAACTATTAAGCCTAAACGACATACACATATAATGCCGGTTTTTAGGGCTGTAAAGCTTTGCGATGCGCTCTCATAGAGTTCTGTTATCTGTTGCAAAAACACTACTTTTTCTTGTTGTTATGTTATATTATTGTGTTTTTCTAGTATAGTCTTTTGAATATGTATTTGTTTTTGTTTTAGCCATTCACATTTTACTAATTTCTCTGTCCGTAGATGTTTCATTATGTAATTGCTTCGATCGAACCATCTGCTCTCAGTTAAAGCGGCACAAAGGAACCTTTGTAATCCTTAGTTCAGTCAGTCCCGGAGGTTGAGTTGCCTTTAAGATTTACCTGTTGGGTCTCTTGCTCGGTGTCTCATTTTCTCTTATGTCTTACTCGCGTCTGCCACGATGTCCACGGTAGCTCTGTGAGCAGGTTTCATCATTGTTGGTGTGTGACAGTGCAGGGAAGTGGTGCACAGTTGTGCCAGAAACAACTGCCACGGGAATCTAAAGTTACTGTGTTTGGTTTTTCATACTAGTGATGGAAGACATGAGAGCTAGACAGCTCTTACTTTTACTTCCTAAAAGTAAGCAATTATCCACTCAAAAGAAACTCAAAGTGAAATTTTACAATGAAAGAAAGTCTTTAGTCTGGAGAAAATTTGAATCATCATGTAGAGCAAATACTGTATAATTAACATGAGCTCATTCACTCAGGTGATATGTTTTTCCCGATTTCTCTCTTTCCTGCTCTGTCGTTTTACTTAAAGTCCTGTTGTTATTGTACAAAGTGACACACTGTGTCTGTGCTGATGTTGAAATACAGCAACCTCCCAGGACGAACAGGACTTTCTGTATTGTCCTTACCGTATGCTGAGTCATTAAGTGGGAGTGGCAGATGTCTCTCTCGCTCTCTCACACTCTTTCTTTAATTATCATCACTCTTCACTCGTGTACTGCATCAGGTCTCCTGTTGCCATGGTAACGTGGCTTGACAGAAGCCTACAAATCATTGTTTCTTCCCTGTCTGTTGTCAGGGAAACATCTCTTCCTCCCCTGAGTACATGGATAGACCCATCTGCAGGGATGTCTGACTCTGTAGTTATCAGACTGATATAAATAGAAACCGATTTATTTTATTTGATAGATGTCATGCATAAGATTTTTTTCATTTCAGTCATTGTTCAGTCATGTTCATTAACCCAGTGTGGTTATTGACAGTATTAATGTGTTTGCATTTCCTAATGCGTCCTTGTTTATTAGGTTGATGGATTGAACTCGCTTCACTCTGTGAAAGCATCTCCCAACCGCTTCACCAAAACGAGCCAGGGCCGCAGCTGGAACACGGGCAATGGTTCCCCAGATGCCATCTGTCTGACAGTGGACAAGCCAGGCGTGGTGCTGGTGGGTGTGTGCGTGTACGGAGGAGGGGGCATCCACGAGTATGAACTGGAGGTGCTGGCAGATGACGTAAGTTACACCTAAGTTTTTCAGACCATTTGATCTTTTCATGTGTGTCTTGCATGGCCAGTTTTTGACTGTTAGGCATTATTATTTGTTTATTTAACAAATTTAGATCTGTTGTTGTTCAGGCGCAGACGGAGCACCCTGGAGACTCGGCACATTCTCACAGATGGACGTCTCTAGAGCTGGTGAAGGGCACCTACAGCACCGACGATTCTCCCAGTGACATTTCTGAGATTCGTTTGGACAAAGCTGTGCCACTCAAGGTGTGTTAGTCTTCCAGAGAAGACTGCGTGTATGTCCGCTGTCGACAGTCAAATATCTGTAGATATTCTTCAAGCTAATAACAAGCTAGTGTGGGCTAAAAGGTACATGTAGTCGGAACTCTTTCTATTGCAGGAAGGGGTTAAGTATGCGGTCAGATTACGAAACTACGGCAGCAGGACGGCTAATGGAGACGGAGGAATGACCACGGTGCAGTGCTCTGATGGTGTGTCCTTCACCTTCAGCACTTGCAGTTTGAGTAGCAATGGGACAAACCAGACCAGAGGTCAGATTCCTCAGATTCTCTACTACAGGTAAGCACAGATTCGGCCTCCTCTAACGTCTTATGTCAGACGTACCTTGTTATTTAACTTGACCAGAGATTGTGTCACTGCTGAAGGAGTGAGTATGATGGAGACCTCCAGTCTCAGCTGCTGAGCAAAGCCAATGAAGAGGACAAAAACTGCAGTAGAGCTCTGTCTGTGGTTAGTGCTGTGGTCAGAGCAGCGAAGGACCTCCTTCACCGGGCATTTGCAGTTGATGGTAAGCACAACAAACCTACTCAAAACGCACAGGACGTTTTGGAGAGCCTCTCTTAAGCTCTACTTTCCCCATGTCCTGTCTCCAGTGGATGACATTCCTGAGCTGTTAAGTTCCTCCAGCCTGTTTTACATGCTCTTGCCCCTCATTCTGGCTTACATTGGCCCCGTTGCTGCATCGGTGCCCAAGGTAGGACTTCAAACTGGGAGGGACATTATTTTTTCATTAAAATGTCCCTCAGCGGTTTGACTGTGTGGTGAAATGGCTCTCTCTCTTCTTCTAGGCTGCTGTTGAGGTCTTTGGACTCGTTCAGGAGTTGCTACCTGCTGTTTCTGCCCTCAATCAAAAATATGCCCCACCCAGCTTTAACCCCAACCAGTCAACAGACAGCACTACTGGCAACCAGCCTGAGCAGGGCCTTTCAGCCTGCACCACCTCAAGCCACTACTCAGTGATAGAGAGTGACCACCCTTACAAACAAGCTGGTGTCACTCAATACAGGGTAATGCCTCTCTGAGCGAGCTTATTGCTGGGTGGAAGAGGCTTATCAAGAGAAACATAAATGATTTTCACTCTCTCACCTGGTCTCAGGTATCATTTCCAGACTGCGTTCGCTGGACCACCATTGAATTTGATCCACAGTGTGGAACTGCGCAGCCAGAGGATGTCATGCGTTTGCTCATTCCCAGCCGCACGCTCCAGCTGTCTAACCTGGGGGGTAAACCCTTGGTCCACGACACTATCAACACCTGGACTGAACTCAAGAAATTCTCAGGCTCTGCAGGCTGGCCGACCACCGTTCTCGTGCTGCCAGGTTAGAAAAAGACAAGTTTTACCGTTACTGGACTTAAAGCTTCAAGCATTATCTCCTTTTTATAGCTTTGACAAAAGCAGGCCATAAATCCTGTTCCAAAGTTCCAAAGCCAAAATATGTTGTAGGTGCAAGTAAACCTCATTTGTTTAGTAATAACGCACAATGTCAAGATTTGTTGAACAAATATGTTCATTAAAACAAGAATGCTGCCCCAAGTATCTTGAGAATAGATGTAAAATTGTTTTAGATCATTAAATGTCAAACAAATGCCACAAACATTTTTAACTTAAAAACACATGAACACAAACCACCCTGAAGAGCTCTGGCAGAATTTGTTTTGACATCTTAAGCAGGAGGTTCTTCTTTTAACAATCATTTGAAGTAGACATGAACCTCTTGGCAGTAACATGATTACATTTTTGCCTTTATTGTCCTGTTAAATAAAAGTTTTTCTGTTAATTTGGAAAGATAAATATGCTTCATTTTATTTAAATTTATTTAAATGAATAAGCTCTAAGAGAACTTGAATCTAAAGATTAACAAAAGACATGCATTTATGTATTCTGACCAATCTATTATTTTTATTAACACTCACTTTGTGCATTACTTTGCCTGTGCTTATACATAAAAATAATTGTGTTTTTCCAATCTATCTTAGTGTAGTTGTGCATGAGTGTGCAGTTTGTAGTTCATAACCTTTGCAAACATCAGTCACTAAAGACAGCGGTGCTTCAGGTCTGTGTAGCTCTCTAGAAGCCTCTCTAGAAGTCTCTCTAAAAGCCTCTCGAGAAGCCTCTCTAAAAGTCTCTCTAAAAGCCTCTCGAGAAGCCTCTCTAGAAGCTTCTCGAGAGACTTCTCGAGAGGCTTCTAGAGAAGCCTCTCGAGAAGTCTCTGAGTATGATTGGCACTTCTAGGCCAGTTGATGCTTTAACAAAATCCCAGAATCGCTACTTTTCGAGATCAGAAAGTCAGGAAGATGAGGCGAGTACATAAGAGGAGAAAAAGGGTAACGTGTAACGATAAATGTAAATGTTTTAATCGCTTTACCATTTATTTCCTTTAATGTCTTTTGCTGTTCTCAGGAAATGAAGTTCTGTTTTCACTGGAAACAGCATCTGACTATGTAAAAGATGAAAAAGCTTGCTTCTACGGCTTTAAATGTGTGGCTGTTGGATACGAGTTCAACCCTGGTGCTGACGAGGTACTCGCACTCTTCTACGGGAGACATCGATTTGGACAATAGCTCTTGTTTATTTTCTAGACACTTTTTTTTTTTTTTTGCCTGTTGGCCATTTTCAGCAGGTGATTCCATTATGTTATCAGTTAAACATGATCACATCAAAGAGACAGATTACTGGTTGGTTTCGTTTCAGTGTTGGGATCTTGTGGGAATAATGTACTCTGTCATGGTAAGTTGACTTTTTTTGACCAAGCACGTTGACGTTTCAGGGTATCATCCAGTTGGAGAAAGAGCTGGCGTACCTGGGCAGTGTGTGTGCCGCAGCTCTGATGAAAAAAGACCTGGCCCTCCCTATAGGTATGGAAAATATTACAGTTGGACATTTTCTGGAGCTATTTTGACTATCTCATGATCTTTTGATGCAATACTGTATGATTTTCAGAAATGAAAGAAAATAATTAATTTTGCTTTTAGGCAGTGAATTGGAGGAAGATCTTGAAATTCTTGAAGAAGCTTCTCTTCAGGTTTGTTAACTGTTAATCTCGAGTCATTACTTTGTTCAAGGTTTCATGGTCTCTTAGTTTCTGTCTCATTCCCTCACCCAGGTGTGCAAAGCCCACTCAGGAATCCTGGGGAAGGGTCTGGCCTTGTCTCACTCTCCCACCATCCTGGAGGCTCTGGAGGGGAACCTGCCTCTGCATCTCCAGACCAATGAGCACTCTTTTCTTGAAGACTTCATCACATGTGTTCCCAACTCAAGTGGAGGGCGTCTGGCCAGGTATGCACGTGTGCACTTGTCTGGTCATCACGTAAAAAGTCAGCATGAAACACCTTTTTTAGGAAAAAACTAAGAAATAAGTGAAGCCTCTTTTTTTGTCTTTTTTCTGGGGGGGGCACCATTACAAATCAAACTTAAACAACTGATTATTTCTTCTTCCTTTGGTGGTGGTTCCATCCAGGTGGCTACAACCAGACTCTTACGCAGATCCTCAAAAGACATCCCTGATCCTGAACAAGGATGATATTCGCTGCGGGTGGCCGGCTACTGTGGTTGTTCAGACTAAGGACCAGTATGGAGATGTGGTGCACGTTCCTAACATGAAAGTAAGGACAGCTGCTTTTGGGCTGTTTCTTACCAGATGGCAGAACAATGTTTGTTTGTTTAGGGGTTTTTTTTTGGTCCAGCAATTCCAAATCTAAGTTGCCCCTCGTTTATTTTAAATTCATCAGACCTAAATGACTTGTTCTTCCCTGGTTTCCTGTCTAGGTGGAGGTAAAGGCTGTACCAGTTTCCCAGAAGAAGTCAGTGCAACCAGATAATGTGAAGAAGCTGCAGCGGCTGCCTGGAAGCTCCTCGTCGTCTTCCTCTGGCCCTGACCTGACCTTTGGAGGTCTGCCAGTGCCTAAGCTGGAGGCCACGTATGAGCCCATGATTGTGAAAGAAGCACGATACATCGCCATCACCATGATGAAGGTCAGTTTCACTCGCTCGCTGCCTCTCTCATTCACATTGTGTGTGTGTGTGTGTGTGTGTGTGTGTGTGTGTGTGTGTGTGTGTGTGTGTGTGTGTGTGTGTGTGTGTGTGTGTGTGTGTGTGTGTGATTTAACTCCTAATATTAGGCTGTTACTCTTGAGAACTCAAAGGGCTTATAATGTTTGTGACAAATGGATTCTGTATCTCTTTTAGGCATATGAAAACTACTCCTTTGAGGAGCTGCGCTTTGCTTCCCCCACTCCCAAAAGGTAACAGAAATACAGCAGAAACATTATTGTACAATAAGACTTGATCCACTTACTTCTCCTTCCCTGTACAGACCCAGTGAGAACATGCTTATCCGTGCAAACACGGATGGAACCTACAGTGCCAACTGGACTCCCGGAGCAGTCGGCCTCTATACAATTCATGTCACCATTGACGGCATTGAAATAGGTACCTCCCCAGACCCCTCCCACCCCCATATGATGTCTTACAAATTGTTGCCGAGGGCACACAGACATTAGGATTCAACATGCCATCAACAACGACAAATGTACAAGATAAATTGGTGCTATAATTGTTTTCTTTTAAAGATGCTGGGTTGGAGGTGGAAGTCAAAGACCCTCCCAAAGGTATGATCCCACCTGGAACCCAGATGGTCAAACCAAAGGCTGAACCTCAACCTAGCAAGGTGAGTTTCTGTTTCAGTTGACCTCCCGCAATATGATAATGCATCTAAACAGACTTAACATTAAAATTAAAAAAAAGAAATGTACACATGCTTCAGCCACACGTCAGACACAACTTTACATACTCTTTTTGTTTTGTTTGGCTGTTCTGAGGCACCAAGTAATGAGTTGACTACAGGAAGGGTTACAAAACTAATTCTAAGCAGAAAATAGCTGAATATCTTCGTTCACTCATCACTTTACGAGACAAAGAGTTCAGAGTGATCTCACTTTACTCTGTTGAATTCTCAAACGAGTAAAGTAAAACCTAGTATGTCGTCCGTAAACAGGAGGTTCTGGATGGAGGCTGAATACTTTCTGGTTGGTCACGGTACTCGTCTCACGGTGACAGATAAGCTGCTCGGGGTAGTACTCTTTTCTCTGGGTTAGTCATGTAAACCAAAGCAGCAGCGATAGATTAGTAGCCTACATAAAAGGAGCCGTGATTGGAAATGACTTCAGATGAAGAAATGTAGACAACTGCTGGCAGACGGCTGTTAGGCACTTTGGAGTCATCATCATGTTGTGAAACTCATGTCATTTCAATCTACAACGGGGAAACAAGCAACGATTTGTGCATTTAATCACCTTTGTTTAATCTCCTTTGGAACTTGTTTTTCATGCTTTAGTCTTTAAGTGGACAAATAACGCACGATTAAAACAAACTTCATCCACTTTGTGCTACTGAAAATGTTGTGTTCAGAGTTCATCTTTTGCCGTGTCTGTGCGTACACTTGGAAGCAGGCTCAGTGTGGGTTAACGCATGCAGTCTTCCACTGTCAAGGCGTCCTGCTTCCTCTTCTCTCTCTCGCTGCACTTCTTGTTGTTATTTTAGTTTTTTTTTTTTTCTTCCATTCTATTCTTTGCTCCTGCTGCTCACGGTCTCCATCTCCCCTCTGCTTCTCTCAGGTCCGCAAATTTGTGTCCAAGGACAGCGCAGGCCTGCGTGTGCGTAGTCACCCCTCCCTGCAGAGCGAACAGATAGGCATAGTGCATGCCAATGGCACCATCACTTTCATTGACGAGGTAATTGAGTCAAGACCAGGCAGACTATAAATATATAAGCTGAAGCACTCGTATCCACTTCTACTCTCTTTCTGTGTTCCTTCTTTAGATCAACAAGGACAGAATCATAAATATTATAATACTAGAGGATTTGTCTTAACAATACCAAGTAATTTCTGTGTATTAAGCGTAATCACCTCTGTAATGATTACTATCTTACAACTTTATTGCTCTGACTTTATGTTGCTTCATACTCATGCAAGGCATTTCGAGGCTTCATGAAAGGCTTTGACACTTTCTCTGTAAATTCAAATGCTGTAATGCATGAATAGCTAAAGTTAAGGTTGTAAGACCTATCAGTTGGACTGTAATGTAAAATATCCTGAGTATGTTTGCCAGTGTTCTACACATGTACACTTGGGTTAAAGCTTAGAGACTTTTGTACAAAAAAAAAAAAAAAAAAACCTGATGTTTCTTACCTCCATCCCGCTGTAACCTCAAAATTTTGTGGAGTAATAACTTTCCTGTAGCCTCACAGATGTTGCGTGTGTGTATGAGGTTGGTCCTCTCTGTTTCCTTGGTAACAGGACAGCATGGCTGTGCTCTGCTCTGTTGCTTGTTTTCCCTTAGATCCACAATGATGATGGTGTGTGGCTCAGGCTCAATGATGAAACAGTAAAGAAGTATGTTCCCAGCATGAATGGTTACACAGAAGCCTGGTGCCTCTCTTTTAATCAGCACCTGGGCAGGAACCTACTGGTCCCAGCCGATGTAAGTAAAAAAAGGTCCGCTGAGTAGTCTGACGCGATCTCGTAATAACAGGCTCCTGCACTGTTCATTTGAGGAAGAGATCATCTTTGTTGTTTAATTATAATGGCTTTTCGAGAACTTGTTTGGTTCCCACTTCACAAACGTCATTGAAGGATGGTAGATCATCAGATCTGTGTGAACCTGCTGGAGTGTTGTTGCATGAACTTTCTACTTGAACAACTCTTGAGTTTACTAACACGCTGCAAAGAAACAGCTGCTGGGAGTTTGCATGCGTTGACTCACGTCTTAAGGCTGACAGTTTGTAAAACACCTAATTTTGTGTTTAGCTGGACACTTTAACTATTCATATGGGCAGGAAGTTATCTAGTATGTTTGGTGCATCAAAGTAAAACCCAATGCAGGGATAAACCGACGGGGAAAAATGTGAAGGAGCATTTGCATCCTGTTGTGGGATATTTCTGAGCTGTGGGATATTTCTTCGTTCTGTGATTGTAAACCTACCACATTTTGCTCCATGTCACAGAAAACTGCCAGAATATTGAACAAATCAAAAAAATGAATTGCACTTTTATTTAAAAATTGAATGGGGCATGTAAAGGTTATTAAAGAAGGTTGGTTTTCTGTCATGGAAACGTTTTGGTGGAGCGGTCTTCCTCTGCAGCACGGTTGTTTCAGCTCTGCATTGGGATGCTTTAGGTGCTACGAGGCTTCCAAGTTAGGTCTCTGTCTGAACAGCATGACACACTACATCATCCAAATGGGGAATTTTTTTGGAAGTTTTGTATTTCCACTTATTCATTTACGTGTTTTTATTTTTAGGTTATTTGGTTATGAGTTTTGGAAAAATAAATGTGCCCTTGGTGTTCCAAATGATTTTTTTTTTTCTACATAATTTCAGTCAGACGTTTCACAGGCTTTGCCTGTATTCAAAGTACTTCTTGGGCCCTTTTTTATCAGTGCTCCTCATCACTTTCTAAAAGAACTTCTTGAGCTGGAAACTCCAGAAAGGCCAAGTTTAATTTTTTTTTCTTCCAAAAAAATATGAGCACCTTCCCCCTTCCTACTTCCTCTCCTCTCTCGAGCTGTCTACTGTTTCTTGACTGTCTCACAATTTGTTGCTCAGAATGTCTTTAACGCCAGCCAAGGAGTCAGGGATATCGGCTTTTTGTCGTGGACCCCCTTAACTATATTTCCACCACAGGTGAGTTGTATGACGGAGGGATAAATAGTTTGACTGGCCCTTAGCTGATCGTCTGTGACTGTACCTGTCCCCTTGAACCCCTGTGACTTTGTCATCTTCCAGAAGTATTAATTCCAAACATAAGTCAAACTTGCATGGTTGTCTGTACAGCGATAGTAGTGTATATAGGCTGCCATTACCCCTGCAGACGGCAGGAGTCAGGAGCGTTTGGGTTTTCAACTAATTCCTCTTGACGCGTGTTTGTTGCATGGAGATGGTTGGCCTGTTGCATGAGGCCTTGATTCAGAGGCGTTTGTGTGTTTCACAGTGTAGTTCTGTATCAGTGTGTCCTAGCATGCCTCCCTTTAGACTGTGTGAAAATATTGTGGATTCTGTCTAACTTCAGTGGCAACGTAGAGAATTTGGTTTTAACTGATTCACTTCTTTGTCAAATACAATATTGATGTCACATGTTGTGTCAA
Source organism: Xenentodon cancila (assembly GCA_014839995.1). Taxonomy (NCBI): domain Eukaryota; kingdom Metazoa; phylum Chordata; class Actinopteri; order Beloniformes; family Belonidae; genus Xenentodon; species Xenentodon cancila. Next base: position 1,700,833 of record CM026200.1, on the reverse strand, counting down.
CTGAGAGTGCTTTAACCTTAAACACAAAAATGCCTATTTAAAGCTGCATAACTTTAAAAAAAAAGTTATTTTGCGATGTGTTTTGCTTTTGTTTCTTTTTTTTTGGCTGTATGGTCTTTCTGCCATACTGAGCTACGTGACATTGCTGTAGTGGCTTGATATTTATGATAGATGAATGCACTTTTTCAAAAATGACAAGTTATGTTTTAAAACTCTTGGACTACACAGCATTTGATTTACAAGTGCTCTTTAATTTTCTGCTATCATAAGCAAACTCATCTGTCTTTAAGAAATAAAACGCAGCCTTAATGCAGCGGAAGTTTCAGAGCTGCTTTCTTTTAAATCAGCTACACAGCTAATGTGTTGTTTTTTTTTTTTATTATGTTTAAGGGCTTAAGCCCTGTGCTGGTTATATTATTTATTTAAATTTGTAACCTGGTATGTTGCTCTGCTCTGGCTCTAATTTATCCTCTTAACTCTTGCAGGAGGCCAGGGGCCAGTTGGAGGAGAACGTAAAGGAGGTGAGCAGCTGCCCTTCCCACGAGGCCCCCATTCGGGTGCAGAACAGGGCAGGGCAGGGTGGCGGCCCAGGGCTTTATAAGGTAGTGAAGACTGGCCCCTCTGGTCACAACATCAGAAGCTGTCCAAACCTTAGGGGTATCCCCATTGGAATGTTAGTACTTGGCAACAAGGTCAAGGCCATAGGCGAGGTACGCACTCACCCGAAATACTACAGTATGTCTTTTGTGGCTGGAGCTAAGTAATTCAGTCTGTTTATAACTCCTAATGTACTGTAAGTGATTTGTGGTCATTTTGGCCTTAAAATATAATCAAATTTTCTAAGTCTGGCCATGGGTGTGTGTTCTCCACCTTTTCACTTTTTGAGGTCTCAACTTCTGCGTGACTGACTAATTTCAGTTTGCCTATAAATCCATTGCAATTCATACTTTAATAACTGCATCGCACCTTCTCAGTTGAAGTGTGAGTGCAGAATGCTGGAGCCTTCCTGTGCCTTGACTGTACCTTTCCTGTACTTGCAACAACTCATGTCTGAATTCTTTAAACATCTTGATTTTCTTTGGCCTGCCAATGTAGAGTCTCTTCTCTTTTGGTTATGACCTGTGATTGGCTGCTGGGGGGTGTCATGCTGTTCGGCGGTTTCCTGAGCCTGTGGTTGAATGCTAGGAGATGGAGCGCTGCACATTTTAATTCCTTATTCTCTCTCTCTTTTTCTGCCGAGATAATATTTCAGGGAGGGCAAGAAAACTGAACTTCCTGCATTCATTTTCTTTAAAAATGCTTTCCTAGAGTATTTTCTTTTTAGGTTTTAGCAACAGTTCAGTCTCACCATCTCAGTTCCATAGATGCTGCTGCTGTGAGTCTAGTTTAATTTTTAGAGGTTGAATGCTTACACGTCGCTTCCTTCTGCAGTAATAAACTGAATGTTTAACAGGGAAACATTAAAATAGCTGTAAGTGGTTTTGGCAAACTGCATGTGTGATTACGGATAAAGAACATTGTTTATGTAATAGGTGGTCAACTCTGAGGGAACCTGGGTACAGCTGGATAAGAACAGTGTAGTGGAGTTCTGTGAGAGCGATGAAGGAGAGGCTTGGTCTTTGGCCAGAGACCGTGGTGGAAACCAGTACCTTCGCCATGACGATGGTAAGCCACAACTAGCCCTGACAGCCTGGCGCCTGATGACCTAGATTTAGAAGACTTTTTTTTGGAGTAGTTGAATGAATAACAGTTGAATAGATTGTAATAATAAGTGAATTTGCTTTTGCAGAACAAGCGTTGCTTGAACATGGGAATCAGACCCCTCCACCAAGCCCTTTTTCTGTCCAAGCTTTCAACAGAGCTGCGACGTCTAACGGAGCACAGGGCTTTGATTACGGCATCTCCAACAACAAAGGTGAGGCCATCTGGCGACTATTTTATGCTAAAAAAACAAACTGTTTTCTGCATTTCACTCTTTACTGATGTACATTAACACATGTATACTTTTGGTTCTTTATGTGTTTGTTTACACACGTTTTAAGTTTGATCCTGAGTGATCCGATCTCGAGTGGACAGCTTGAGCTGTACAGGACATCTTCCTGCAAAGACCAAATGTGTGTTTTTTCACAGAAGGCAGCGATGCATTAAACCATCACCAGGAAGAAGGACAATTCCTGTATGATTTATTTCCATTTATTTATTTAGCAGGTGAACCATATATATGCGACAATAGGGGCAGCGAGAAAATATGCAAAAACATAAAAAGTAACTAAAGGCTTCAGACTGATTGAAATAGAAATTAGATATGTTGAAAATTAAATTAAAAAAAAAAAAAGAACAAAGACAAATCTCACTGCGTCCTGGGTGTGTTTACACCTGTACTAAAAACTGTCCACCTGTGATTGGATCAGTCAGGATGGATTTTAAAACCAGGTAACAGGACCTATAGTCTAAATTGTGCTTTACTATTACTGATAAACAGGTTAGGTCACATTTTCTCCAGCGTGAATCCACCAAGCTGCTTTTAAATGCAGACTAACTTACTTTTCCCAGTGTTTTGTAATCTAAAAAGTGTTTTCCAGGGTAAGAGAAGTCTCTTGAACATATTCTGTTTTACAACAGTACCATTTTTATTGACTGGAGTTTAGACACTTTCCACTGAATATATAGCAGCATCTTCCCTTAAAACTACCTGGTCCAGTACGAGTTAGTCAGGCTCTTTAAAATCACAGGCTTCATCTGTCTCTGAAACGTCATTTCTTTTTGTTTATGCATGGTTTTAATGTGCCTACTATTGCTATTTCATGCCTAACATCTTTGCAATGGCGTGTGTCCGTGGGTCAGTCGGGTGTGAGCTCTGCAGCTGGCTGCAGTCATTCTGTTCCCTTTTTCTCTATAAGTAGCTTTAATTTAGTCACATAGAAAACATCTGATCATTTTCACGATCATGTTTTTCCTTTTGTTGAGTATTAGAAACATCGCCTGACTGAGCTCAGTTTTGCTGCAGCATCAGTGAATGTCTCGCTCAGTTTTTTTCTCCTCTGCAGATGCTGTAAAATGTGTTATTTCCCTGTGCTACATGGAAATAATACAGTTACATCTCCTACTATCACAGTTTACAACCTAAATGCAAGTTAATTCACATCCTTGGATTGTTGATAAATGTTTTTTTAAATACACTACATATACAGTACATGGATAAATCTTGAGGTTGGTTTTAACAGAATAGGTGTATGTTTCTGTAAGCGTCGACACCGTCAAGTATCAAGTCAATCTGAATGACTGATTTCACCATTAAATTGTTCATAGTGGCACCTTTAAATACCTACCATCATAGAGTACTTATTGATGGTAGAAACCCTGTGAAGAAAGGTGAGTTTGCACAGAGAGGTAAATGCATTTAAACGTACGAGCATTTCAACATCACTTCCCAAGCTGCAAATCGGTTTACGTAAACTTTACGTCTTCAGTCCCAATGAGAAGTTGTTATTGTAGCAGTATGAATAGTAAATAAACAGTAAATAATAAGAGCAATCAACCTACCGTGGTACCCCAGTTGTTTGTCTACATATGTGGCCCTACGATGGACTGGCGACCAGTCCTGGGTGTCCCCCTGCGTGTCATGAGCTGGGATTGGCTCCAGTAGACCCCCGTAGACCCCCGCGACCTTATACAGGATTTAGCAGGTGTAGAAGATGGATGGATGAGTGGATGGAGAGCAATCGGCAAGCATGTGGTGTGTTGTGTGTCCTTGTTGCATTCAGTTCAGTACAAAATACTTTAATAATCCCCAAAGTCAAATCAGTTACCTGAAGATGCAATTCAATTTTAAGAACAAAAAGGCTGTTATGGTAACACCCTGCTTTAGGTATAGAATATGCCAAAATAGTGTTGTGACAGGAAGTTTTTACACTTCGTATGCATGTGTGTCAGCGTATGCGTCATGAAAATGAGCACGTGTTCGGGAAGCTACTACAAGCATGATGAATTAGTGTGAGAGCCACTGCTGAACTGCATAAAGGAACATTTAAATGTCCAACCGGAGAGGATCTCTGTGAGACAAGATTACTGATCAGTATGTTTGTATGCAAGAATGAAATGTTATTAGCAAATCTTCTGGGCTTCAGTGATAATCTGTTGAGATTTATTGTTCTAGCCTCACCTGAGCCCTTATGTGCCCCAAATTTGTTCTTTGTTTGTTTTCTTTTACTCAAACAAACTTTTTAAATGGCAACATTTTAGTATTCTGCATTTTTCAGTTACTGTTAAATCCCATTTTTTACTTTTAGCCATTTTATACCAAAACAGTGTGAGATTATGTGACCAACAGTTATAAATGATGACTCATAGGCTCGTCTTTGACCATGTCCCAGTTTGTCCCAGTATGTCCCAGTTTGTCCCAGTATACGGTGTAAACATGCAGGCTGTTTTTTACCTCTTAAAGTCTAGTCTCCTCCATACATTATATGTTGGTCTAAAGTAGAGAAGCAAAGTTTGAGATGATGTTAGAGGATTGTTGTAGAAAATTCAGCACGCTGCTGTGTTGGGATTGGAATCAAAGGGGGGATGAAACGCCACGTCCAAGTATCTGGACTTCTGTACACTTCCAAAAGTAAAACTCGTATCACAGCCTTTTTACAAAGGAAATGTGTTTACCTGCAAACACAATTTCCTGAAAATGGGGTTACCTCTTTCAGTCATTCATGGGGGCTTGTATCCTGACTCTTCAATGAAAGAGAAGCTGCTCTTCTGCAAGGACCATTTCAGGTCCACCCAAGTTCTTAGGACAGTTTCCTAGCATCTGACTAAGACCCCAGTGGACCTAAATATCCACACCCCCCTGCACATGTTGTGTTGTGGGAGATTCCTAAACATCTGGTTGAAAAAGAACCAAATCACCTTCATCTCCCTTTGGACTCTCCAAACCATAGTATAAGCTGTAGTCTCTCCCCTTCCTCTGTCTCCATGTTTGCAGGTGACCGGCTGAGTGCCATACTGAATTCCATTCAGTCTGGGCCCTTCCTCTCAGCAGCTCCCTCCTCCTCCATATTTGAGCAAGCTGCCCAACCTCCCTCCTCCTCCTCCTCCCTTGTCCACAGCCCATTTGTGTTTGGACAATCCCCCTCCCAAGTGTCTCAACCACAACCACAGCTTCTGAGTAAGTCTGTCCTGCTTTCTGACAGTACTTGCTTACACAGGTGTTGATCCTTTTCCTCCCGACTTTTTGTTTTTCCAGATTATCTGATATCATTTTATTTTTAAGTATTTTGGGGGAGGACAGGAATGATAAGTGACGCATAACACTAGAGTTATGTTTTACAGTGCAGAACTATCCCTAAAAAGATAGCATGTCTAATATTCAAACCTAAAATCTTGTTTTTATGGGGAAAAAGCTGCTGATGGTGCAATAAAAATCCAGCATCATCACCACCACCATTTTTTAAAGCAAGATTTTAAACTGTAATGCTTAGTCAATACAGTCATGTGAAAAAGAAAGTACACCCCCACCCCACCCCCAACCAATTCTAAGGTTTGATGTGACCTAAAAAAGGTTATTACCAATTATACCTGACGATACTTTAAAAATGGGCTGAAAACGTTGCGTTAATATTACCCAAGTTCTTAAACTTCAGATGAACAACATAAGATGTCACATAAAGTTATCATTTAAGAGGAAAAAAAGTTCACTTTTAATTCTGTCTTGAAATGAGGCTGAAAAGAGGTCATGTGCCACAGCTCAAGACATGTAGGAACATGCATCTTGAAGAAAAACATTTGTGGACTTACGAGCCCGAATCCACGAGTGCTTAAGAGCAAGACGACATGAGTCCGAATCCTAGCCTTGAGTACGGTATACCTGGCAAAAACCAAACAGCATATAAGCACGAACACACCTCATACCATCCATCAAGCATGGTGGTGGAGGAGTAATGATTTGGGGTTATTTTGCAGCTAGAAGACCAAGGCAGATCGAAGTTATATAGTCAACCATAAACCTCTCTGTAAACCTAAATATTGTAACATTAACGTGGGGTCATCTGACAGCTAAAGCTTGGCCAAAACACGGACATCGTTGTGGTCCCGTGAAAAACCTCAGCCTGACTGCGAGACTCGAGGAGACCTGCACAAAAAAGTCCACAGATCTCAAGCTGCTGATGCAATGATGTGGCGAACAGCGGCCAATTCTGCTGCGAGAACTGAAAGAGGGTGTGCTTTATTTTACACATCTGTATATTTAGGTGAAAACCATCATTTCCTCGACTGAGCTGCTTAGTTTTCTGTTTGCTGTGCTTGCTCCTCAGTTCAGCATGTCTCTTACCCTCCATTGTTTTTCATTGGTGCTTTAAATTCACCCTGGATTACTGACTATTTTCATGTTCCACCTCAACCCGCCCAAAGCGTTTTTATATAAATATAAACAAATCTAGTTTTCGTAGATTTAGATAATTAATAGCTGTTTGTTATATCCGCTCACCTCCAAAACGGCCAAATTCTCTTTAGGCGTGAACACCTAGTCAGCTGTATAATTAAAATGATAAAACACTACATAAAGAACATTTTTCCTTGAGATGTGGTAGTTTTTTCCTCCCTGTCTGTCTCTCTCTCTGCACTGCTACTTTCTTCTCTTTTTGTTGGTTGCTGTATATTTCGTACAGAGCCCTGGAGGTGTCATGGTGCGAGAGAAACTAGTTCCGAAAATGTGTTCACAAGTCAGTTTTTTCTCTGTAACACTTGCAGGTCTCTGTAACATCTGTTTTTGGGGTTTTATGCATGTTTCTTTCTTCATCTGTCGTTCTCTATCTGTTGATTCTCCCATCACTTTAACATGTCATCCATTCCTGGCTCATCTTCTTGACCACATTGCTCCTTCGTACTTTCCTTCTTTTTTCATGTGGTTGCCTCCTTGCATTCCATGTCTCGCTTGTTTACCTGCTCCACTGTTTTCCGCTGTAGATGGTTCATCATGCAGCCTTGCTTCTCGCGAGCGTGTGCACAAAAGCAATGTGTCCTTGGCTGGGCATGGCACTGCTCTCTCATCTCTCGCTCTGAGGCAAAAGGGTGGGTAATCACAGAACGCATCCCCCCCCAGACTGATCAGAGGGCGGGTAGGAACTCAGGAGAAACACAGTCTAACCTGCTGTAACCAACGAGCTTTGTTTCAGCTTATGAATAACTTTACAGATATATTAGAACAGATGCTTAAACGATACGTAAATGCACAGAAACTGGAAGAAAACTTTCTCGTTTATTTAGACCACAAATACAAGCAGTTTTTAAGTCCACAAGCCTGGTTTCTTTTAATGGCATAAGTTAAAACAGAATTTCACAGACTTTAGTTCTTACTATGATAAAGGTTATTTACTTATTTTTGTTTTTTTCATCTGTAAAAGAGACTGTGATCTGTAAAAACAGGACCGCAGCCATAGAAATCTCATAAGGAGCACATGCACATTTATACTATTGTGCTTAAATACAATTTTTACATTACATGCAAAAAATATTATTTTTTGCATCTGGCTGACTTTCAAACTTAGAAGGATGTGTCTGAGCACTTTGTTGTAGAAAATAGGAAAGATGGCAGTTGACATCTCTTGCTTGTAGCACCATGTTAAATTAGTTTTAGAAGTAAGTCAAATGTGAATGTTATTGATTATCTTTTGCTTGTTTAATGCCAAGGTTGTATCCATTTTTCAAGCCTTGTCCCAGGACTGGGCTGCAGTGCATCCTTCATGAGCGCCTCCATGGCCCACTAGTTATCCTCATCCATTCCAGTGTTTGTCTGATAAGAGACAAAATACTCGTAAACAACATCTAGCCAGTCAAGTAGAAATCACTATGGTTAAAGTATAAATCATCCCTGTTTTCTTTTTCTTTGCAAGTTCTAACATTTTTCATCTTTTGGAGCTTTTCCGGTGTTTCTGCCCGTTTTGTTTGGGTTTTTTTCTTGTGACACATTTTTGTTGTTAAGTCAAATGTTGAGTAATAGACCGCTCTTACCGCTGGTAATTCTGTCTTTCATGGTGTAACTTTGTTTGAATCATAATGTTTAGGCGATCGAGGGAACCTCATGTCTAGTGCGCGGCCCATGTCCCCAGCCTCCAAACAACGACAGGAGAATCGCTCGCCCAAACTGGAAAGTCGGGGAAGCCGCTCATCTGAACAGGGAAGGGCTAAGACTGGCGAGGGGGGGGCTCTCTGCCAGTGAGGCCCTCATTCTGCGGTCCGACACAGCCAAGCTGAGGTCCGACTCCCACAGCCGCTCCCACTCTCCCAACCACAACACTCTGCAGGCTCTAAAGGCAGATGGTAGAACCTCAGGAATCCGGGCCGAGTCCCCGAATCCTGGCTCACGCTCCTCCTCTCCGAAGCAAAAAGTTGTATCCTCCTCAGGCAGATCTAGTCCCTCAAGCACCTCCTCCCAGAACTCTACTTCTGCTCACCATGACAAGAACCTCCTTCCTAAAGTTAGTCCTTCCTCCAAAGCCCAGCTTGATCCACCCAGAGAGAGATCCAAATCCGACTCTTACACCCTGGACCCAGACACTCTACGAAAAAAGAAGATCCCTCTTACAGAGCCTCTGAGGGGTAGGTCTACGTCCCCCAAACCTAAACTATCTCCTAAAGACCCAAACAAAGGAGCAAGCAGTAATGCAGAAAACCGAGTTCCTTCTCCTCACGTGACTCAAGAGAACCTCCACAGTGAAGTGGTCGAGGTCTGCACTTCCAGCGCTCTCCTCTCCAACGACGACGTCAATGATGAGAACGTGGAGGTAAATAATTCTGAAGAAGGTTCATGCAAAGTACACTTTAGCATCGGCAAAGCTCCTGTTAAAGAAGAACTAGAAAGTCGCTCGTCACCCAAAGTCAGCCGCAAAACCTCCAGTCGACACACGCGTCCTAAGAAAGAAAAGTCTGGGCCTCTGTTTAAAGGTGAGAGCACATCCAGGGTCGCGGAGCCTGCCAAACAGGCCATGTCGCCGTCTGTGGCTGAATGTGCTCGTGCAGTCTTTGCTGCATTCTTGTGGCATGAAGGTATTGTCCATGACGCCATGGCCTGCTCCTCCTTCCTCAAGTTCAACCCAGACTTAACCAAAGAGCACGCCCCCATTCGCAGCTCCCTGGGCGGACAAGGGGTGGAGGAGAAGGAGAGCAAATTAAAAAACCGCCACTCGTTGGAGATTTCCTCTGCACTCAACATGTTTAACATCGCTCCACATGGCCCAGATATCTCAAAAATGGGCAGTATCAACAAAAACAAAGTATTATCTATGCTGAAGGAACCTCCTCTGCCGGAGAAGTGTGAGGATGGAAAAGGAGAGGCCAGTACCTATGAGATGACGTCTCATGTTTCTATCAGAGCAAAGTCCATTTTACCATTAACGTTACAGCATTTAGTAGCATTCTGGGAGGACATTTCAATGGCCACCATCAAGGCAGCAACCCAGAACATGATTTTCCCCAGCCCAGGGTCAAGTGCAATCTTAAAAAAGAAGGAAAATGAGAAAGACGGCAAAAAGGCAAAGAAGGAGAAAAAGAAAAGGGAGAAGGCAGAGGTGCGTCCAAGAGGGAATCTGTTTGGAGAAATGGCTCAGCTCGCCATGGGAGGACCAGAGAAGGACACCATCTGTGAGCTGTGTGGAGAGTCTCATCCTTACCCTGTCACCTACCACATGAGACAAGCTCACCCAGGTGAGAATCCAGGAAAGCCAGAGTGTGCTTCATGTGGCACTTTAAAAGTGGCGGTTTCTTAACTTCTCCTGTGTTTGCATTTCAGGTTGCGGTCGCTACGCTGGGGGTCAGGGCTACAACAGCATTGGCCACTTCTGCGGTGGTTGGGCTGGTAATTGTGGAGATGGTGGCATAGGAGGCAGCACCTGGTACCTGGTGTGTGATCGCTGTCGGGAGAAGTACCTCCGAGAGAAGCAAACTGCAGCCAGGGAAAAGGTAGCACAGCTCAGAGGCCTCGGTGCACACAAATTCAGCTGCGCTATTCTGAAAAACTGTATGCTTTGGACATCACGCTGACTCTTCAGCGACGTGAGACTAACTCAGTCTGTGTGTGTTCTTTTCCAGGTTAAACAGTCCAGAAAGAAACCTCTGCAGGTGAAGACTCCAAGGGCCCTCCCAACGATGGAGGCCCACCAGGTGATTCGTGCAAATGCGCTGTTCCTGCTGTCTCTCAGCAGTGCAGCTGAGCCCAGTATGCTGTGCCACCACCCTCCCCGGCCCCTTCATTCCCAGCTGCTTCCCAGCCTAAAGGAGGGCGTGTCAGATGATCTCCCCAATAAAATGGGCTGTCTCTACTTACAGACACTAGCAAGGTAGTCATACAGACGTTGAATAACACGCAGCCTTTTGTAGATGAGTGCACGTCCCAGTAATGTGGGTTTTTGTAATGTTTTGACTCGGATTATCATCTTCAGGCAACACACTGAGAACTTTGGGGCTTACCAAGATGACAACCTCTTCCAAGATGAGATGAGGTATTTGCGTTCAACTTCTGTTCCTGCGCCGTACATTTCTGTCACACCTGATGCTTGTCCCAACGTGTTCGAGGAACCAGAGAGCAACATGAAATCAATGCCCCCCAGGTAACTTTTGCTTTTGAGATGAGGCATTTTCCCTCATTTATATTCATAGCACGTAATGCCATCGTGAAAAGAAAACACTTATTTTGATCTCTTTAGAGTTTCACTTGGGGTTAAGCAGTGTTTTTTCAGCTTTCTTGTCTTGTATTTCAGTCTTGAGACCAGTCCAATCACAGACAGTGATACTGCGAAGCGCACCGTGTTTCAGAGGTCTTACTCGGTCGTAGCATCTGAGTACGACAAGCAACACTCGCCCTCTCCAGCCCGGGTCAAAGCTGTGCCCAGACGCAGGGTTCACAGTGGAGACGCAGGTAGGTCACGTATCCTCACTTTCCGAGTGAGTTGTGATACTTTTGGAGTAAAGTAAAGCTTCCTGTTTGCACTAAACTGTTCCACTTTTCCACACAGAAGTGGGCTCCTCCCTGTTACGCCACCCATCTCCAGAGCTGTCCCGACTGATCTCGGCTCATGGCTCCCTCAGTAAAGGGGAGAGGAACTTCCAGTGGCCTGTCCTTGCTTTTGTTATTCAGCATCATGACCTCGAAGGCCTGGAGGTGGCTATGAAGCATGCACTGCGAAAGTCTGCGTGCAGGGTGTTTGCCATGGAGGTACTTCCATCTTGGCTCTCAAATCGCTGAATATCTAAATGCCTAGTCTTGCTTCGGTTATTGCATATTATACAGCTGTGCGGTTATGTGGCTTTTTATTCTGGTACTTGTTCAGTTTTCTGATGTTCTTCATGTTTACTTAAGTAATCTGATTATTTTTTGTTCAAAGTTCAAAAGTAAGATTTTTTGTGTCCCTGTCAGGCTTTCAACTGGCTGTTGTGCAATGTGATCCAGACCACCTGTCTGCATGACATCCTTTGGCATTTTGTAGCATCTCTCACCCCTTCACCCTTTGAGTCTGAGGAGGACGAGGATGAAGACAACAAAGGGAACAAAGAAAATGTGGAACAGGCGAGTTTACATGTTTGCAGCATTCAGCTTTACTTCTGCAGCTGAACATTTTGTGATGATAAACATCTTCCTTCCACACAGGAAAGAGACCTTGGCGTTTGTGAACATCCTCTCTCAGACATAGTGATTGCTGGAGAGGCAGCTCATCCCCTCCCCCACACCTTCCACCGCCTCCTGCAGACCATCTCGGACCTCATGATGTCACTTCCCAGTGGAAGCTCACTGCAGCAGATGGCGCTTAGGTACCGCTGCTTATTTCTATTTCTTGTTCCAATCCGAAAATCATTTGCGTGCTGTTTGAATTTTTTTAACCCACTTTTTTTTGTGGGTTATTTAAATAATTGTGACTTGTTCTTTTAGGTGCTGGAGTCTAAAGTTCAAGCAGTCGGACCACCAGTTCCTCCACCAGAGCAACGTTTTCCATCACATTAACAATATCTTGTCCAAATCAGATGATGGAGACAGTGAGGAAAGCTTCAACATCAGTGTCCAGTCTGGCTATGAAGCAATGAGTCAGGCAAGAAAACAAACCAGTTCATCTGCAGTGATTTTACTGTATTCACCGGTCGCACCAGACCCAGCCTGTTCTGGTTGCCGCTGTGAGATCTGCCATGTAGCGGGCGCTGTTGCTCATCGGTTGTGCCTTTTACAGGATCTCTGCCTGGTTACGTGTCTGAAAGACCTGACCAGTGTAGTAGATATCAAGACTTCCAGTCGCCCCGCCATGATTGGCAGCCTAACTGACAGCTCCACCGAAACCTTCTGGGAGTCTGGAGACGAGGACAAAAACAAGACCAAGAGCATCACCATCAGCTGTGTGAAGGGCATAAATGCTACCAAAGTGTCTGTTCATGTGGACAACTCCAGAGACATCGGGGTAAGGAACAACGGCGAACCGGACGTTCAAGGGCTCAGACGGTCCGTACGAGGCTGAAGATGACGACAACAAAGTGGTTAAATCGGAGCTGAACTTAGAAAAGGAGCGATTCAAAGCCTTTAATGACAAGTTGTCATTTATCAAGATGAAGGCATCAAGAGCGAAATTAACGACAAAATTAAAAATATAACTAATGAAACGTGAATTGGAAAGTATTGACAAATTGTCAGCTGATTTGATGAACTAGAAACGGCTCATTTTATCGTTACAACACTCAGTTCATTTTAATAGTCTTTTTTTGTCATCACACATTTCTTAACAATAAACTCATTTTCACTGCATCAAATGAATAAATTGGGCGTAGCTGCATCTGAATCAAAAGAGAATAAAGAAGTAGTTTTAAAATCAGAGCAGTCAAATTTCAGACCTGTAAAACAGGCAGATGAGGAAACGGAGTTGCAAACTTGAGCTGAGTGTTACTGAAGGATTTCATGAATGGCAGAAACGTATGCGGCGGGTCATGGACACCACTCATTTTATAATTGGATTTGTGTAACGTTCATCCTTAATATACATGCTGGTTAAAAATACGTCACACTGGACTGGAACGGATGATGACTAAAATAATTACCAGCAATACCAGACGTATGTGTTGGGATGACAACAATGTTCCTGTTGTGGTGCTTTCAGAACAAAGTGACATCAGTGACTTTCCTGTGTGGAAAAGCAATAGAAGACCTCTGCAGGATCAAACAGGTGAGAACTGTTTGAAAACTAACCGCTGAGCTTCAGTGAAGGTCAGAGACACACAAGCCCTGAATGCACGTCGTCTGCACAGGTGGACCTCGACTCGCGTCACATGGGCTGGGTGACGAGTGAACTTCCTGGAGGTGATCACCACGTCATCAAGGTGGAGCTGAAAGGTCCTGAAAACACCCTGAGGGTGCGTCAAGTGAAGGTTCTTGGTTGGAAGGAGGGCGAGAGCGTCAAAATACCCGGACAAATTTCTGCTAGCATGGCCCAGCAGAAGAACTGTGAAGCTGAGACCCTCAGAGTTTTCCGCCTCATCACGTCACAGGTCAGCCTCCTCAAGCGCCCGCTGATCACCTCATTATTTACAGACGATACAATTGCATTGACAACAGCAGTCTTTTCTTGACAGTCTTTTATTTGCACCTTTCTGTTAAAATGTAGGTTTTTGGAAAACTGATCTGTGGAGATGCTGAGCCAACTCCAGAGCAGGAGGAGAAGAACTTGCTTTCATCACCGGAGGGAGAAGACAAGGTCTGTGGCGCCATTTATGATCATTTAACTCTCCTTTATGACTGCGTCTTATTTAATAATGTTTAACCAAATGTTTTCCATATTTTTTTAATTTCTGTAAATAGGTCCCATCTGATGCAGACCTTAAAGAGCACATGGTGGGAATCATTTTCAGTAGAAGCAAACTGACCAACCTGCAGAAACAGGTAAACGTTAAACCATTAAACAATGACATCATAGAGTGAAATAAAATACCGTCTGCAATTCATCGCCATTTATGTATTTTACCACCAGGTGTGCGCGCACATTGTCCAGGCCATCCGTATGGAGGCCACGCGTGTGAGGGAGGAGTGGGAACACGCCATCTCCAGTAAAGAGAACGCCAACTCTCAGCCCAGTGACGATGACGCCTCCTCAGATGCCTACTGCTTTGAGCTCCTCTCCATGGTCCTGGCTCTGAGCGGCTCCAACGTCGGCCGGCAGTATTTAGCTCAGCAGCTCACACTCATGCAAGACCTGTTTTCTCTGCTGCACACTGCTTCCCCGAGAGTTCAGAGACAGGTGAGGCAGGTGACAGAGGATTCAAACAGCCACCCAGCCGAGTTTAGGCTCCTGCGGTTTAGTGCAGGTCTTGAAGTCGGCCCTCGAGGGCTGCTGCCTGCATGTTTAAGGTCCTTACCAGCTCAAACAAGCCTGATTTAAATGAATCTGTCACCATCAGCTCGTCACGAAGATTTGCAAAAGTCTGTTAATGACCTATTCATTTGAATCATGTGTGTTGGAGCCGAGACGCATCTAAAGAACCGGCTTTAGGGTTTCACGTCACTCGATGGAGGTTTTTGGTCACTGAAAATGTACAGCAGGTCTCTCATGAGAAAAACTTGTAGTTAACTTTAATTACATCATTAAATTAATGTTATAAATAAACTGGTGACCTGTCCATGTGGACCTCTGCCTCTCACCTGTATTGAGCCGGTGACCCTGCAAAGGATTATAAGAGAATATAACATTTATCTCCATCCATCCATTTTCTCTCAGCTGGAGCTGGAAGTCTGTCTGTCTCTCTCTCTTTCTGTCTGTCTGTGTCTCTGTCTGTCTGTCTCTCTTTCTCTGTCTGTCTGTCTCTCTTTCTCTGTCTCTCTGTCTCTGTCTGTCTGTCTGTCTCTCTGTCTGTCTGTCTGTCTCTCTTTCTGTCTGTCTGTGTCTCTGTCTGTCTGTCTCTCTTTCTGTCTGTCTGTGTCTCTGTCTGTCTGTCTCTCTTTCTCTGTCTCTCTTTCTCTGTCTCTCTGTCTCTGTCTGTCTGTCTCTCTGTCTCTGTCTGTCTGTCTGTCTGTCTCTCTTTCTCTGTCTGTCTGTCTCTCTGTCTCTGTCTGTCTGTCTCTCTGTCTGTCTGTCTGTCTGTCTCTCTTTCTCTGTCTGTCTGTCTGTCTGTCTCTCTTTCTCTGTCTGTCTGTCTGTCTCTCTCTTTCTCTGTCTCTGTCTGTCTGTCTGTCTCGCTTTCTCTGTCTGTCTGTCTGTCTGCCTCGCTTTCTCTGTCTGTCTCTCTGTCTGTGTCTCTTTCTCTGTCTGTCTGTCTGTCTGTCTCTGTCTGTCTGTCTGTCTCTCTTTCTCTGTCTGTCTGTCTCTCTGTCTGTCTCTCTTTCTCTGTCTGTCTGTCTCTCTGTCTGTCTGTCTCTCTCTTTCTCTGTCTCTGTCTCGCTTTCTCTGTCTCTGTCTGTCTGTCTCGCTTTCTCTGTCTCTGTGTCTGTCTGTCTCTGTGTCTCTCTGTCTGTCTGTCTGTCTCTCTGTCTCTGTCTGTCTGTCTCTCTCCGTCCATCCGTCTGTCCGTACACACACGCTCATTGCTATAGTTTTCCCGGGCAACACACTGTTGTAAATGTTCTCTTTTACTATTATTTATTACATTAGACACGTATACAGGGGTGGTAACGGCTCTGGACTGGTGCTTTTCAATAATTCAAGTCTAAGACTGTCTACGTCTGTATTAAAATCTCTAAGCAGGTGCACATACCTGGGAGCCTCGTTACACTGGAGATGCTGAACCTGCTTTGTAGTCCAGGCTCCTGAAATGATAATTAACAGTTGACCGATCTTGCTTAGACCAGAATAAAATATATATAAATAATGTATAAAATAATATAGTTGAGTATCCAGTAAAAGTATTGACAGTTTTCTTATTGAGTAATAACACAGTTGAGTGCTAAATGCCATTCCATGACCTCCGTCTGAATAAATACGTGGTTTTCAATGATTTTCTTTGAAACAAATGTAGTTTACCAGTGCATATATTTAGATCTTAAAGTCCTCTGGGGTGAATAAAGTGTTTTATTGTTGGCTCTGTGATGATTTTGTTCTCAGGTGACGTCATTGCTCAGACGCGTCTTACCTGAAGTGACACCTGTGCGTCTCGCCAGCATAATCGGGGTGAAAGCTCTGCCTCCAGCAGACATCAGTGACATCATCCACTCCACTGAGAAGGGTGACTGGAACAGGCTCGGCATCCTGGACATGTTCCTGGGCTGCATCGCGAAAGCCCTCACTGTGCAGCTGAAGGCCAAAGGCACCACCATCTCTGGCACGGCGGCGGGGAAAGGAGTCACAACGGTCACGCTGCCCATGATCTTCAACTCCAGGTGAGCACTTCTTAGGAGATTCTCAAAAGGATCCAGCTTGACTGCAACTTTATTCAGATGTCACTTTCCTAACATTGTGACATTTCTTGCTGTTTCATCATCAAACCCAGCTACATTCGCAGAGGTGAGAGCCACTGGTGGATGAAAGGCTCCACCCCCCCACAGATCGCTGAGATCATCATAAAGCTGGTTAAAGACATGGCAGCTGTAAGTCTGAACGTTTTTTTGCCATTCTTACTGTTTGTGAGCAGGACTGTATTGTAAAGGACCACTACCACTTGTGAACGGTTTGTAGGGTCACCTGTCAGATGCCTGGTCCAGAGTCACCAAAAATGCAATAGCTGAGACCATCATAGCGCTCACTAAAATGGAGGAGGAGCATCGGTCCCCTGTGCGCTGTATTGCAACGACAAGGGTAAGAATTGATGTTCTAAGCGGTGTATTTATGCTTTCAAATACCGTGCACTAATGATGTTTACCTGTTCTGTCCCTTAGCTGTGGCTGGCTCTGGCGTCGCTGTGTGTGCTGGACCAGGATCACGTGGACAGACTGTCCTCCGGTCGCTGGATGGGCAAAGATGGACAACAGAAACAGATGGTGAGAGGAGGATCATGTCAAAACGACCTTTGGTCAAAGTGATGCACAAAAACCTGTCATAATTTGGACCTTTCTACCCGCAGCCCATGTGTGACAACCATGATGATGGCGAGACGGCAGCCATCATCCTGTGCAACATGTGTGGTAACCTTTGCACCGACTGCGACCGTTTCCTCCATCTGCACCGACGCACACGTTCTCACCAGAGACAGGCCAGTTTTAAGTGTTTTCCTAAGCAGGAGTAATCAGACATAATTACTACAAGTATTTTTCTTCACTAAAGAACATTTAACTTTCTTGTCAGCTCAACCACTTGTTTTAATAAGATTAGAAACATGTTTCCCGTTAGTGTTTTAACCGTATGTTCTTGTCTGCTGTAGGTGTTCAAGGAGGAAGAGGAGGCCATAAAGGTGGATCTCCATGAAGGCTGTGGGAGGACCAAACTCTTCTGGCTCATGGCTCTGGCTGACTCCAAGACGATGAAGGCCATGGTGGAGTTCAGAGAGCACACAGGTACCGCAGCAAGGACAAAGCCAGTATGACTTTGCTCAGGAACATTGTATGTCTTGATGGAAATTACATGTAAGATTTTAGAGAAGTCTTAAACTTCTGCATGCGTCTTGGTGAAGTATCCCTGTTCTGACAAGCCAGCATCTTTCCAGGTAAACCAGCATCCAGCAGCTCGGATGCCTGCAGGTTCTGTGGTACCAGAAATGGGACGGAGCTGTCTGCAGTGGGTAGCGTCTGCTCAGATCCAGACTGCCAGGTATCAAGCATCAGCCCACCTGTCCACGTGGATTTTATTGGGCCCCGAAGGGACGTAACATGTCTCATTGCAGTTTGATGTAGAATTTAAGCATCCAAGTAGATGGTCTCAACCACAAAAACAGTCAAATGTTCATATTTCCCCTCTAACCAAATATTTTCATATAACCTAACTGGTGTTGTGGTTCCACCGTCTCTTCTATGCTCTTTCTCAGGAGTACGCCAAGCTGGCCTGCAGTAAGACGCATCCTTGTGGGCATCCCTGTGGAGGAGTCAAGAATGAGGAGACGTGTCTGCCATGTCTGCACAGCTGCGATAAGAGCACCGGCTGCCTGAAACAGGATGCAGATGACATGTGTATGATCTGCTTCACAGAAGCCCTCTCTGCTGCCCCTGCTGTACAGGTAGGACTGCTGCTGCTGCTGCTGCTTTCTGTCCCCGGGAGGTAAAATTCTCTCTCTTAATGATTAACTGTGGGATCTGTTTCCAGCTGGACTGCACGCACGTATTTCACCTTCAGTGCACTCGTCGTGTTCTTGAAAATCGCTGGCTCGGGCCCCGGATCACGTTTGGGTTCATGTTGTGTCCCATTTGCAAGGTACGATGCCTAAGCCTCTGCTGTGAGAAGGGATGTGAAAACAGTTCCCAGCACACGTCGAACTGAGCTGGGTTTTGTTTAAACAGCTCAGTGGCGGGTTTCACAGGCATTTCTCTCACTTCTTGTTTGTCATCTTCATCACACAGACAGTTAACGTAAATGCTTTTACATACATTGCCTGGCTTGTTTGCAGAACAAAATCAACCACTCTGTGATCAAGGACCTGCTGGACCCCATTAAGGAGCTTTATGAGGATGTAAGAAGAAAGGCTCTGATGAGGCTGGAGTATGAGGGTCTGCACAAGAGTGAGGCAATAACTACACCGGGAGCCCGCTTCCACAACGACCCTGCAGGATTCGCTATGAACAGATATGCGTACTATGTCTGCTACAAGTGCAAGAAGGTGCTCAATGAGTGACATGAAGGGGACTTTGTTTTAAATATTATATCAGGATGGACGGGTAATCGTGTCCCTTTTTGACAGGCATATTTTGGGGGAGAAGCTCGCTGTGATGCAGAAGCAGGACAGGGAGATGACTACGACCCCAGCGAGCTGATCTGTGGAGCATGCTCAGACGTCTCGAGGGCTCAGGTGGGTAGTTGATGGCTGTCAGGATCCCGGTAACACCGGAACAACTGTGAAGGGAGACGGCCTGGTGTGAAATACTCTTCTTTCACTCTTGGTGATGTTTAGATGAGAAGGTTGGCACCACTGTCATGTTTTACTGCTAAATACTAGTCTATAAACCAAAAGTGGTTCATATCCACTGATCATTAGTTCTGGAACGGCCAAACAGTGTTGATTTGTGGGTGAATCCCCCCGTCCTAGCCTGTGACGCCCACTCAGTAACGTAATCTCGTTCGTTTGCACAAACCTGAACTGTTGTGTGAGGAATTACACCATGTGTCCACAACAACGGCAGCTTGTTTGTCGCAGATGAAATGACATGACTGAACTTTGTCCCGTCTCCTGTTCTCTTGACCAGATGTGCTCCAAACATGGGACAGATTTCCTGGAGTATAAATGCCGGTACTGCTGCTCTGTGGCTGTCTTCTTCTGCTTTGGCACCACACACTTCTGTAACGCCTGTCATGACGACTTCCAGAGGATGACCAGTGTCCCCAAGGAGGAGCTGCCGCATTGTCCTGCAGGTGAAGAGCTGCAAAGTTACATTAACTTACTTTTACTCAGACTTTTGACGCAGTTGTTGTGCTTGAACTTTACATTTGGGCATATAAAATACCAGAGCCTCTTGACGATGAAAACACGGGCCGATTTGTCTTTGGTGATCTGATCACCGGTGGACCGTTTAGTGCAGCTGCTTACTTCTGCCCTATGAGTTCTCCTCAAGTGTCCGGTTATGATCTGGTCTCTCGATCACACACCTCTTTAAGGTCGGGAGATCTGAGCTGTTGGATTTTTAAGTTCTTAATGCCTCCAGACTTAAACAACGAGTCGTAATGTATCACCGAAGATGTTTGTTGATGCCAGGAAAGAAGATGATCACCAGACCTGAGCCAACAAAGGGCTTTTCTCAGTCTTTGTGTGTGTTGTTTTAAGTTGAAGCAGTGAACCTGACGCTTTGTCGGGACTTCCCACCACAATTCCTTCATCTCCAGTCCTCAGTACCATGAAACAACACATTTTATTGAATTTTAAGAATAAAAGTCATAGTTCTCATCCCTTGAATTAATGGAGATAATTATCGTATGTCAGAAAGAATTAAAGGTTCAGTTTGATGGTAAATCTGCTGTGACTGATGGTTTAAACATCCTGCCCTCAGTCCCATTGAAGAACTGAGACTGGTTCCTATTTAGTTTGCAAGAACGGGTGGATCCTACGATGAAGCGAAGGTGTAATCCTTGTCCCCTCTGTCGCAGGACCCAAAGGCAAGCAGCTGGAAGGCACCGAGTGTCCTTTGCACGTGGTGCACCCACCGACGGGGGAGGAGTTTGCTCTCGGCTGCGGTGTGTGCAGGAACGCCCACACCTTCTAATCGGCAGGAGACCTTTACTGAAAACCAGTTTGTATACGGGGATTTGTGGCTGCTGCTGAGGCTCAGCAGTTGAGCTGCTCCTGCATTGTGAAGTTTCCTGGATGCTGGACCAGGTTTCTGCTCTACACGGGAGTCCTCAGGTCTGCTCTTTTGCCAACATCAGTATGCAGGCTCTGCTGTCAGCACGAGCTGTAGCTTTATAGGATTCAGAGGAACCTGAATGGAAAAAAGGGCAATTAATAAAGAAAAGAAGAAGAAAAAAAAGAAAATTCCTTGTGACGTGTTTGCATGCAGCCGGTGTATTCCCTCGGCTTCTATAGACGTTGCACCTCCCAATCACTGAAGAGTAACAATACAAGATTAAACATTGAATATGAAATAAATTTGCTTAAAGGAAACTGGATGAGTGTGGATTGAAAAATATATAAGAAAATAAAGGAATGGGCCGCATTTTCAGCTTCCTAACTGAAAACTTCAAATATTGTTGTATGTAAACTTTTTTTTTTGTAATCTTGTACAGTATTCCCTACTGTTAAGTGCATCATGGGTTGACGGTCACAAAGAGATGAGTTGATGGATAAGACTGTTAAGAATATTACATTGAAAGGAAATAGTGTATGATTTATCTAATCTTGTATATAATGATACTATTCAAAATAGCTGTATTCCGAAGTTGCTCTCTTCACTTCAGTTTTGTTTGATATTCTGGGTTTTGTTTTGAGCCAGAACTTTTAATGAAGTGCAATACTGGGTGTGCCTCCTATTTTGCAGCTGTTCAACCTATGGAATGTATGTCAAATAAAGCCACTGTACATTTTTTTACAGTAGACGGTCGTAATTTCCCCTCTTCTAAATGTCTGTTTACTTCTGTTGTCTGGAAATGAGGAAGAGGAGCCTGGCACCTGCAGCGAATAACCGTGGATGTAAATCTTGTTTGCAGCTCTCACCAGTAAAAAAACAAAAAACAAAAAGGAGAGAGAGAAAATCACCAAAATTCTTCAAATACAAAAACAGACAAAAAAATCTGACAGTAAGAGTGAAGAGAGCTGCACGATCCGAGGGGCCAGTCTCCATACCAAATAAAGATGTGCACCTGTAATGCTATTTCCTAGAAGGAGGCAGGAAGATGGGGTGGGGCGGGGCGGGGGCGTCGGGAACAAAACAGCTGCTGTTAAATAAAAAGCTTAATACTTGTGAATCTGCTCTGTAATATCTGTGGTGGATGGAGTTGAATGGTAATAAACCAGATTCTCTGTTTCACTAAGTACAACCTGTGTCATCTGTTAATAAGTGGCAATAAAATTACACGATTTCTGTGAATATACATGGATGTGTTAACAGAAGGTCTGTTTGTGCAAATCAACAAGAGGAAAATGGAAAAGCTGGACTATCGAAACATTCTTGGTTCTTATTGGGGGTTCGGTACCGTCCTCCTCACGCGCGGTTCACCTGGCCTTTCCCCGTCTTCCAGGTAAACGTGTTCTTACACACGATGGCAGAGGACCCCAGCAGACTTCTACAAAATACATGCAAAATGTGTGATTTGAGTTATTCATAAACAAGTAAGTAAGCTTTTTGTTATTTGTAATCATTTGTAAATATGTTTTACAGATATATCTTAAGTAATATAAAACCCGTCTCTGACCGGTTTTCTAATCTCCGTAGGGTTTTATCATCTCAGTCGGGTTTTCTAATCTCGGACGGGTTTTCTCGTCTCGGTCGGGTTTTCTAATCTCGGACGTTTTTTCTAATCTCCGTAGGGTTTTCTAATCTCGGTGGGGTTTTCTAATCTCCGTAGGGTTTTCTAATCTCGGTCAGGTTTTCTACTCTCGAACGGGTTTTCTCGTCTCTGATTTTTTTTTCTCTTCTCTGACGATTTTTCTACTCTCGTTGGGGTTCTCTAATCTCGGTGGGGTTTTCTAATCTCCGTAGGGTTTTGTAATCTCGGTCGGGTTTTCTAATCTCCGTAGGGTTTTCTAATCTCGGACGGGTTTTCTAATCTCCATAGGGTTTTCTCATCTCGGTCGGGTTTTCTACTCTTGGACGGGTTTTCTCGTCTCGGTCGGGTTTTCTAATCTCTGACGTTTTTTCTAATCTCGGTAAGGTTTTCTAATCTCGGATGGGTTTTCTCGTCTCTGATTTTTTTTTCTCGTCTCTGACGGTTTTTCTACTCTCGGACGGGTTTTCTAATCTCGGTGGGGTTTTCTAATCTCGGTGGGGTTTTCTAGTCTCGGTGGGGTTTTCTCGTCTCCGTCGGGTGAGCGCTCTTCCTCACAGACGATCTTCGCCAAGAGCCATTTCATCGGGGTCCCATGATGCACCGCGGCTGTCAAAACAACTCTTCGCCATTTCAGGTTGAGTCGGTGGGATTTAGGTCACCGAGCGGCTCCTCCGTCCCGCTCCGTGGTCCCGCACCTTCGGACGGCTCGTCAACGCTGTTTCGATGCGTGTTACCTGCTTGGGGCAAATGAGGTGTTCGTCCGCGGGTCCGGGTTGAAGAGAAACATCGCTGATTTTCCGCTGCTAGCAGTTAGCCAGCTAGCCGCGCGTGTAAACAAGGTAGGACGCAGCTTCACGAGCGCGTTTGTGTGCGCGTGCGCCTCGGGCGCGTTTCTGTCGACTGTTCCGTCGTTTCTACCGGTTCTGCTGGCGGTTCCGTCGTCGATGTCGGCGCGGATCAACAGAAACGCTCCGTCCTCATTACCGTGGTTGACCGGCCCACGGCGGCTGGTTGACCGGCCCACGGCGGCTGGTTGACCGTCTCACGGCGGCTGGTTGACCGTCTCACGGCGGCTGGTTGACCGTCTCACGGCGGCTGGTTGACCGTCTCACGGCGGCTGGTTGACCGTCTCACGGCGGCTGGTTGACCGTCTCACGGCGGCTGGTTGACCGTCTCACGGCGGCTGGTTGACCGGCCCACGGCGGCTGGTTGACCGTCTCACGGCGGCTGGTTGACCGGCCCACGGCGGCTGGTTGACCGGCCCACGGCGGCTGGTTGACCGTCTCACGGCGGCTGGTTGACCGGCCCACGGCGGCTGGTTGACCGGCCCACGGCGGCTGGTTGACCGTCTCACGGCGGCTGGTTGACCGTCTCACGGCGGCTGGTTGACCGGCCCACGGCGGCTGGTTGACCGTCTCACGGCGGCTGGTTGACCGGCCCACGGCGGCTGGTTGACCGGCCCACGGCGGCTGGTTGACCGTCTCACGGCGGCTGGTTGACCGTCTCACGGCGGCTGGTTGACCGGCCCACGGCGGCTGGTTGACCGTCTCACGGCGGCTGGTTGACCGGCCCACGGCGGCTGGTTGACCGGCCCACGGCGGCTGGTTGACCGGCCCACGGCGGCTGGTTGACCGGCCCACGGCGGCTGGTTGACCGTCTCACGGCGGCTGGTTGACCGGCCCACGGCGGCTGGTTGACCGGCCCACGGCGGCTGGTTGACCGTCTCACGGCGGCTGGTTGACCGGCCCACGGCGGCTGGTTGACCGGCCCACGGCGGCTGGTTGACCGGCCCACGGCGGCTGGTTGACCGTCTCACGGCGGCGGGTTGACACTTGCTGTACTCACGGCAGCTTCCCGGTGACTTTTATACTTTATTGACGTAGGAACAAAAAAAAAAAGGTGGAGTTCTCATTATTCTAAGCTTTTAACCCTTTATAGGACAGCAACCAATATCAATCAATACCAATCAGAACAGATCAGACAAATGTCTGATTCTGATCACCAGGTGATCAGTTGATCAGTCTCAAGTTTTGTTGTTTTCCTTTGTAACAAACATGATGATGGATGGACATTGTTATTTTCACCATGTCTTCAAATGCATTGTTTCATTCTGTTTTGTTTCAAACAAAAAAGTAACACAATGAAAACCTCAAAACCCCACCACACCTGCGCAGGTGGTTGGGTTGTCTGTTCCTCGGGCCCCCACTCCAGCAGGTTGTAGATGCCGCCCTGCTTCAGCACACGGTGATACACGACTGTGTCAGCAACTGACTTGTGCTGACGACGACTGTTAGAATCAGCTGTGTTGATACAAGGAGATCTCTGAACGTACAGGACGGGGGGCCGAGGACCAGATGTGAGAAACGCTGCTGTAAATGACTCATCCTGCAAACGGGCAGTTTGAAAGCCTGTTGGTGTTGTCATTGAAAACGAGTTGAGGTTCAGCAGACTGCAGTCAATGATCCATATAACACACACCGTGCCTTAAAGATAATTGTCTTCTGTGTCAGAATGAAAAGGATGAAAGGAGGAGCGGAGGGCAGCGACGGCTGCTCCGGCGAAAGCCCACCTGAGGCCTGCAAGAAGGTGCGGAAGCGCATGAGCGAGGAGTCGGAGGCAGTGGTTTCCAGCAAGTCGCCAGACTGCGACTGGTCACAGCTTCCCCAGGAGCTCCTGCTTCACATCTTCCAGTACCTCCCACTGCTGGATCGGGCGTATGCCTCCCAGGTGTGCCGCGGGTGGAACGAGGCCTTCCACATGCCGGAGCTGTGGAGATGTTTTGAGTTTGAGCTCAATCAGCCTGCTAGCTCATACCTGAAGGCCACACATCCAGATCTCATCAAGCAGATCATAAAGAGGCACTCCAACCACCTGCAGTACGTCAGCTTCAAGGTAGGCAGGTTTTCGGGGTGGTCGTATGTGTCCCCATTCTAGCGCCGTCTGATTTGGAAATGTTCTCCTCTTCCTGCGCTGATATTCAGTCTTGACTCCGTCAGGTGGACAGTAGTACGGAGTCGGCAGAAGCCGCGTGCGACATACTTTCACAGTTGGTGAACTGCTCGCTGAAGACTTTGGGCCTCATCTCGACTGCCAGACCCAGCTTCATGGAGGTCCCAAAGGTAGAATCAACATTAACGCGCATCTTTTATTTTTTAGGTTTGTTTTGTTTTTTTATCATTTATTGTTTCCATTTGTGATGGAAACGGCGACATCACATTTATGGCCCTCATTCTCTTTCTACCACGCAGCTTAATGCATTTCCTTCAGTCTTCATAAACCGTGTTCATGAAGACTGTTTAGGAGTTTAGGATAAACTAAAAGGACCGGTTTTATATCCTTGTTTTTTTTCTACACATGAGGCTAAAAAAAGTAACACCTGCTCTTGTGCACGGACGAGGTCAGATAAAAGGTTTCAAACGGACGTCTGTTTGTCTTTCTTTCTGCGCGAGCCTTATTTTGTCTTCTCTGTGCACACTGAGATCCTCTCATAAACCTGGAAGGTCTCTTTGACCTGGAAAACTGTCACATGTGTTTGTTTATTGGCACGTAACTCCAAACCTCCAGAAGGACACAGGTCGTCTTTGTGGACCCCAGGTTGACAGTAAAATCAAGTTTAGAGAATCTCGTCCTTCATCTCATCAGATATTTAGTTTTTTTTCTTTCTCCATAGTCAACAATAATTATTTATGTAGTTCTTTACTTCAATAAATGGTTTGGATTTTAGCATGATTAGTTTTCCTGATCTCTTTATGTTTTAAAGACTTTCCTTAATGTATTTTTGTCTAATTTTCTCGTCATCGGGTTGTTGGACTCTGCTGCAGAACCCATAAATGAAATAAATAGCAGTCTGAAGCTTGTAGCTGCTTTTTGTCAGCGAGCCAGTTCTCAAGGAAAACGCTTAGTAAATTAATTTTGAATTCTTTATTAGTCATGCAACATTTACTTATGTAGTGCACCAAAGCTCCCGGCTGATCACTCGAAAACAAAGTTGCTGTGAGGAACCTTCACAAACAAACAAGGATTCACACCTTTGTTTGCTGCGTCTTAAAACTCTTCAAACAAATCTTTATGAATCTGTCCTCTTGAATCTTCGTGCGTTGTGGAAACACTGTCATGCTTCTGTCCGCAGTCTCACTTCATCTCAGCTCTGACTGTGGTGTTTGTCAACTCCAAATCGTTGTCTTCACTGAAGATCGACGACACGCCAGTTGATGATCCGTCCCTGAAGGTGTTGGTGGCCAACAACAGCGACACGCTGAAGCTGCTGAAGATGAGCAGCTGCCCTCACGTATCTCCTGCAGGTACGGCGTGATTCCTGCAGAGACGAGTCCTGAAGGTTTCAGGAACCAGCTCTCGTGCTGCTTTATTTTCCACTGTAGTTTAACAGTAGAGGTACATTAAAATCAGGACTTTTCATTTTTTAATATTTTGAGTCTTCACTCTAAGGAGCCTGACGTTTTTATTTTGCTGTTGAACCATGTTGTGAGTTCGTGCTGTGGGTTCTGTGAACGAGTCATGATGTGGTTTCTTCTGCTGGTGTTCGTTTGTCCTGGAGGAGCTTTTTTAATTTCAGGAGATCGGCTCTCCAGGAAAATACAGGGCACCATCTTTACTGAAAACAAAAACCAAATTCACTGTTTCTTGCTGGAATATTAATGTCGGTGCCTGTTTTTAGGGATCCTTTGCGTGGCAGACCAGTGTCATGGGCTGAGAGAGCTGGCGCTCAACTACCACCTCCTCAGCGATGAGCTCCTGCTGGCGCTCTCCTCAGAGAAACACGTCCATCTGGAGCACCTGCGTATCGATGTGGTTAGCGAGAACCCCGGCCAGCACTTTCACACCATCAAGAAGAGCAGCTGGGACGCCATGATGCGGCACTCCCCCAAGTTCAACCTGGTCATGTACTTCTTCCTCTACGAGGACGAGTTCGGCCCTTTCTTCAACGAGGAGATCCCTGTCACGCACCTGTACTTCGGCCGCTCGGTCAGCAAGGAGGTTTTGGGCCGCGTCGGCCTCCACTGCCCCCGTCTGGTGGAGCTGGTCGTCTGCGCCAATGGCCTGCGGCCCCTGGACGAGGAGTTGATCCGCATTGCAAAGCACTGCACCCAGCTGTCAGCCATTGGTCTGGGCGAGTGCGAGGTCTCGTGCAGCGCTTTCGTGGAGTTTGTTAAGATGTGCGGCAGGAGGCTGTCCCAGCTGTCCATCATGGAGGAGGTGCTGATTCCTGATCATAAATACTCGCTGGATGAGATTCACTGGGAGGTGTCGAAGCATCTGGGCCGAGTCTGGTTCCCAGACATGATGCCGACTTGGTAGAGGAACGCCAGAGTTCAGCACGTCCCGGTGCTGTGGAACATTCACAGCCTCCATGTCGGCGCTGAAAAGCCTTTAAACGCTCAGCTGTAGTGAAATGTTAGATGTCATCGTGGTGAGCAGAAACGCTCTGAACTCCCGTTTGAGAGGAGATCAGGTCACCTGGTCTGGTTACATCGTCGGTAGAGTTGCCGTCAACAGCGACAGTGAAAACCTGAAAAGTTAGTTCTGCCTGCACTGGAGGAAGTGAAACCGGGCGCTGTTGGTGGCGGCCGCAGTCTGTTAGGAGGCGTGTTTCCGGGGTTTCTTTCCCGTTGTAATGTATCACAACACGGCTTGAGTGTCTGTTTTCTGCATGAAGCTGATTTGTCAGGTGACACTGAAGGAGCGTTCTTTTCCCCGGAGAACGGCTCGGTTCTGCATCTCATCTCAAACATGCTTAAACACGTGGACTACAAGTGCGTCGATAAGCTCATGCATCACGCTTATCCATGGAAATTTTAAGAGAGAAACAGAAATGTGTATATAAGTCTGAATATTTGTGATGTGAAGGTATACAGTGTTGATTCTTGTAATTGTCTTTTTTCCTGGTAAAAGAAGGCGTCTGTACAGTCATAGATTCCTCACGCACCTTAACCATAAACCAAATGATAGTCAGGACGAACCAACGTCCTCACAGCCAATAATGCAGCGTTTCTGATTATTTATGCTGAACTGGGGCTCTGCTGCCTCAGACACTGAGACCAGAGCGTTGAAGTCGTGAAGCTGTGATTACTGAAGAAAATCACTCTGTAGGTGTAGGTAGCGTTTAGTAGTCTGAGTAAGCAGGTACATGTTGCTGTACTTTCTCTGCTCAGATCGGTTTGTAATTATTCAGTAATAGGCTGGTGGGTGTGGCTGTCGGATTGCACTGCATGCTGGGAGCGCAGGACTCGGTCTTTGTCTCAGGTGCTTTAGACTAATGTATATTTTCTTTAGAGGTTTCATTTCTGTCTTCTGCCATTTGCCTGTAAACTCTCCATCCTTTCAGTCCACTTTCGCTCTGCGTTGTTTTTTAACTCGTAGTTGAATGACACGTCAGCGAGGAGGCGGAGCCGTATTCGTTACGCGCGCCGCCGCCGTTTCTGCTCCACGTTTTCATTGGTTTCATTTTCAGTTTCATGTGGCAAGTCAGATGAGTGAAACAACAGTTTTTTTCCTTTAAGAGGGAAGTTAAATGCATCTGTATATAAAACGCTGTGTGTTTGATTATTATGAATAGAAATGTACTTATTTCTTTATTCCGCCCTCTGCCGGGGTTTGACGTTGGTTTAACCAGCAGCTCACGTCTTTTACCAGCTGGATGTTTCTCACACTGTCGTCACTAGAAAAGGTGTGCAGTTTATTGACACGGAAACCGTCTTTTGTGTTTCTTCTTGGATTGCTGTGACATTTCCATCTTCATCGGGACGCGCTCAGCGTTTCTTATTCCACTACACCTGACTTTCAGGAAACGAAGGAATTGACGTGGTTTTCTTTCTGCTGTCACCAGAACTGGTTCAAAAATGAATGTGAGATTTTTAATAAATGGATTATTGAACTAAAATAGTTTGCATCAAAGCCTTCACAAAAGAGTGAACTGCAGGCAGCACTCGGGTGTTCGAGTGACGTTCAGCCTTGACTTGGGGTTTTAGCAGCCACTCGGTGCGTGCAGGTGCTGTCATTGATCTAAACCTGTTTTCATGACAAGTTACGCTCAGAGAAATGTGAAAGACTCC
The DNA here is from genome assembly GCA_014839995.1 of Xenentodon cancila. Taxonomy (NCBI): domain Eukaryota; kingdom Metazoa; phylum Chordata; class Actinopteri; order Beloniformes; family Belonidae; genus Xenentodon; species Xenentodon cancila. The sequence continues at coordinate 1,671,765 of CM026200.1, read as the reverse complement.
GAGTTCTCTATAAAGCTACTCGGGTGGTTTTAATAGCGGACTTGATTCCATTTTTATTTCAGACAGACTAAATCTGAATCATTTCAAGCGTCACAGCAGAATAATTAGACTAAAGTCACCGGGTGACGGTGTCATTGATCTGGAACCTGTGCTGTGCGGTGAAATATCGCCTCATTTTATTATTTCTTATCTGTTCGGTGGCTCTTAAGTGAGATTTCTCAAGTAAGTTTGAGTATTGGTGTATTTAATTTTCTTTTATCTTCATTTTAATACTCAGCCGAATCAGTGATTCACACCATAAATGCACGTTAGGAGGGAATATTGTTTAGTGTTTATCTTAAATATGCCTCGTCAGCAGACGTTTAACCTCCTTTTTAGACGAAACAGGTTTGTTCAGAGTAAACCGGAGTAAACGACGATGCTGTCGTTTTTAGATTTCTTCTGTACAGCAAAAAAAGATATCGACATGCTTTGTCTACTTTGCTTTACTGGTCATCTGTCTCTAAATTAAAAGTATTGTTTTGGACATGTGAACTGTAATAAAAATGTGTAAATGCAATCTTTCCATGTTGTTTCATCTTTTTTCCTGCGACGTGATATTAGGCTGAAAAAAGATAGAGTGTAAGTGTCAAATGTTATAAATCACAGACACCAATGACAGATTTCATGAATGTCAAATGTAAAAGCGTTGATTTAAAATGTTGTCACAGGATTGAAACGGCGGCGGGGGACCGGATTCCTGAACAAACACGTGCAGGTCGCAGCTCGCTGACGCGCTGCAGTTCCGGCAGTTATTTTCACGTAGTTTGATTGGCAGCGAGAGCAACAAACGCCGATCAAATTCAAAACTGCTTCAGTTCACCATGTTTTGGTCCCTTATGAAAGTTTCTTACATATAATCTCATAGGAGACCTTTAGGGTTGTTTTTCCACAGTTAATTAACCAAACTGCATTTCAGGAGACAGAATTAACATTTTTCTGAGTGAAAAGTTTTTATTTGTCCGGTGAGGTTTTGTTGTACTCCAAATGTTTTTAAATCAGCAAATCAGGTAAAACTACGGGACTACAAGATCGATGTAAACAGTGTAAAATATGTTTTTTTTTTTTTCGAAATACTTTGTGAAATACTTTGGGATGTTTTCTAAACAGCAGGAGAAACAGACTAACGGTCTGCCGGGCAAAAATGAGGTCACCCTCTTAAAAATGTACATCTTTGTCATGAAATAATATGTATAGACGAGGCGGTGTTAGATTTGCACAAAGGTTGGCACTATGCAGCCAGACGTGGCTGGAATAAAACATTTCCTCCGGCAGCTTCCTGACACTGACCGTTGGAAGTTGAGGAATTTCCTCCAGCTGCGTGTTTGAGGGCTCGTTTAATCTCCACAGCTTTCCCCGGTCACTCAACACATCTTTATTTTGAGGCAAAACAGAAGATTGTTGGGACGGCACATGTGGTTCACCTCAGCTGGAGTCTAATGTAATTGCATTATGAGCTCACATGCTGCCATGAATTATAAAATGTGCGTGATCGCTGGTAAACGTCACCTCGTGCTGTCGCGCTCTCGGCAGCGTCTTTCTGAAGCTAAAAGCTGCGGTTTGACGTCGGCGTCCTGCGGCCTCCTTCATGACAGTTTCACGGAGCTGGAGGTTTCTGTAATCACCACGTGGCCAAGTTTAAACTTACTTTAATATTTCCTGTTGCTTTTATTTGCATTTCTGGATCGTGGAATAGTTCCGCTTAAATACTTTTCAGGTATATATAAAATCTCCTCGACTTTAAAATAATTTGTGGCCACAGCAACAAAAGAAACAACAAAAAAAACACACCTGATACCTTCCCCGCTGCGGCTTTTTGTCCATTTACAAACATACGATGACAGAAGCGGCCGCTACGGCAGCGGCACCTCTTCATATGTGATCTGCATGTACGGCGGCTTCATCGGCAGGCGCCAGTACTCAAAGTTGTAGTAAAGGTAGAAGCTCTTGTCCAACACGATCTTCTTAAAGGCCTCCAGCAGGCTGACGGTCAAGTCTACAAGAGACTGGTGCGGCCTGAACGTGTAGTAAAACTTGCGGATCTCCACGGCCAGATTCTCCAGAGCAGGCTGGCCGAATATGGCGCTGTCGTTGCCCAGGAAGGTGGGCTCCCCGCTGTACAGGTAGATCTTGGTGTAGTTGGTCTGAGACCGGCTGGACAGTCTGGCTCCGAGCTCCGCCAGCTTCCTGTACGTGCGGTGGACGAACTGGGAGCAGTCATACGACTGGAACCACAGCGTGGCGTTGGGGCTTGGGTCGGAGCGCACGGTCCAGGTCTCGTAGTAGATCCCAGTCTCATTGTCGTCTCGGATCCACCGGGCCAGATCATTAAACTGGCTCCCTGAAGGGGAAAAGGAGAAAGAAATACTTGTAAGTGCAGACAGGAATTAAAACCGCGGGGTGGGACCGGCTGTTTCAGCTGGGAAACTGCACATTTCCCCGGATTAAAGACGTGTGTTGAGCCCCACTTCCACGGTGACAGTGACCCTGTTGGATGGGACTGGACCCGGGATGCGCTGACCACAACTGCCTGTTTCAGGTTTTGGGAATAAAAGAGTTTCGGTACCTCAGAAGAAACGCCAGGTTCACTCAGGACTAGTCCTTCATTCATGGATGAGTTTAAGAATTTAACTTTTCTGTGTCATGAGGGCGAACCGGACAGTCACAAGAGTCTCACGAGGCAGGACAGACAACAACCAGGACCTTCAGCGGCAGGACAGACAACAACCAGGACCTTCAGCAGCAGGACAGACAACAACCAGGACCTTCAGCAGCAGGACAGACAACAACCAGGACCTTCAGCGGCAGGACAGACAACAACCAGGACCTTCAGCAGCAGGACAGACAACAACCAGGACCTTCAGCAGCAGGACAGACAACAACCAGGACCTTCAGCCGTACTACAATTACTAAATTAACCAGCATGTTTTTGGACTCTGGAAAGTGCACCATTGTTGTCACCATTATTTAATTAAAAAATATAAACGATTTGAGTGCATTCATTGAATTAAAAAATTAGTATATTTTTTATGTCTCAGTTAATTTTGCAAAAGAAAAGCTTCACCTTCAATTTAACAAATAATTATTTGTTTCAGTTTCTCATTAAAGGAACAAAGAACCCAAAGAACCCAGCAGTGGCTGTGGGCATTTCTTCAACTTCGGCGACTCCCTTAGGCTCTGACCTGACTCTAGACCGTTTGGTTCCTTTGTTGGGATTAAAGGGACAGCTCTAGGTTGGTTTAAATCAGATCTGTCTGATAGATTCCAATTTGTTCATGTTCATGAGGTTTCTTCCGTACAGACGAGGGTCTGCTATGGTGTCCCGCAGGGTTCAGTTCTAGGGCCAATCCTGTTCAGTTTATACATGCAGCCCTTGGGAAGTATTATCCAGAACCACGGCATTAATGTTCATTTATATGCTGATGATACGCAGCTGTATCTGTCTATGAAGATGAAACAGAACCATCAGACAAACTTCAGGTGTCTTCAGGACATCAAGGACTGGATGTCCACTAATGTTTTATTTCTAAATTCTGATAAAACAGAGGTTGTTGTTTGTGGTCCAAACACCTCAGGAAGGATTAGATGGTCTTGCGATGGCCTCCAGTAAAACTGTGCGAAACCTTGGCGTTATATTCGATCAGGATTTGTCATTTAAACAGCATATTAATCAGGTTTGTAAAACTGCGTTTTTCCACCTCTGTAATATCACAAAGATCAGGAGCATCCTCTCCCAGAGTGATGCTGGAAAACTAATTCACGCGTTCGTATCTTCTAGTCTAGATTACTGTAACGTGTTGTTGGCTGGATGTCCAAGTAATTCTCTGAAGATCCTCCAGCTGATCCAAAATGCAGCAGCGCAAGTGCTGACAGGAACCAACAAGAGAGACCACGTCTCTCCAGTTTTAGCTTCCCTCCATTGGCTCCCTGTAAAATTTAGAATCCAATTCAAAATTTTATTACTGGCATATAAAGTCCAAAATGGCCTAGCGCCGCGATATTTGCAAGACCTGATAGAACCGTACGTTCCTAATAGAGCTCTCCGTTCTCAGGGTGCAGGTTTACTCGTAGTTCCTAGAAGATCCAGATGAAGATCTGGAGGACGGGTCTTCTGCTATCAGGCACCATCACTCTGGAACCAACTTCCAGTTTGGGTGAAGGAGGCTGACACCACCTCCACCTTTAAAACTAAACTTAAAACATTTCTGTTTAATAAAGCATATAGTTAGTGTACATTTAGTACCTTAATGTGTCAGGGCCAGTAGTCAAAGCTGCAGCTGCAGGACCAGATTAGAGCAGCTCATCTTAAACATAGCTTCGGTGTAGATATGCTGCTGTAGGCCTCTGCTGCAGGGGGGCACCAACATGATCCACTGAGTGGTGCCTTTCACCTTCTCTGTTTCTCTTTGCCTTCTCTGTCTCTTCTTCACCTCAACCCTCATTTATTAACAATATCCCATAAACTTAATTGTGGTCCATTGTTCTGGTAGTTTTTTGTGCTTGTCTGGCCCTTCTTTTCCTCTTCTGTACATGTCCTGCAGACCAGAACCTCAGGAGCTGCTTGCTGACCTGCAGTTCCACCTCTGACCATCCCAGTGTCTACCTCCACCTGTCTGTGTGGATGTCTGTTGGATGCTTGCTGACATCCCGACCTGCAGTCCTCATCTCCTTGTATCACCGTCTATCCATATATCACCCATATACACAGAAGTCTAATTGGACTACTGATGATAGTCACTATTGTATCCTGTCTTGTACGTTTGACGATGTCTCTATGTCTCTATTCTTTCTTTACTTCCTGTTCTACCCGGCTGGTCTTCAGCAGGAGGGTCCCCCCTTATGATCCAGGTCCTGCTCAAGGTTTCTTCCCTCTTAAAGGGGAGTTTTTCTTGCCACTTTTTGGCTTAAGGTTTTTCTTCCACTAGGGGAGTTTTTACCTGCCGTTGTTTATGTAATAATTGATCCGGTCATGTTCTGGTCTCTGGAAAGATCCTGGTGACAACTTGTGTTGTCATAGACGCTATATAAATAAAATTGAATTGAACCATGTAATGTGATTTTATATGACACAAGATTATAAAGAGTAAAGCATGAACTGTGCAACTCTCAGAATAAACAACATTCGTTAATATTATTTTCGGACACTTGTTCACGGTCCGTGTCTCTGGCGTGCAGGACGCGAAGCCTCACCGGTGATTTGTCCGACTTCGTCCAGGGTGCCGTTCTGCAGCCAGTGCAGGTCGTCGATGCCGTCGAAGAAGCAGGCGGCTCCCTGGTTGCACCAGAAAGGAGCGGACACCTCCGGCCTCAGGTGGGGAAAGGTGCAGTTTCCCAGCTGAAACAGCTCGTACCACTCCACGGTGTAGTTCGCGCCCGTGTCCGAGCTGCTGAAGCCGATGGCGTCGTGCATGATGTGCTGGGAGCAGACACGCCACACGGTTACTCAGCATCACCATACATCTACATTCACATCTCAACGACTGCCTCACATCTACAATAAAAGGCAGTTTGCTTCCATCAACAACTCGTTATTTTTTTCTTTTGTGGTGTTTACTTAACTTTAGCATTACAATTATCACAAATCAATGCTCAGAAATGCTCCAATCTTCGTGATCAAGGGGAGGTTTTTCCAAACTGCAACATGACGGGTGGTGTGTGTCTGCAGAATCCAAATCCTCCCGACAAACATGAAAAGAACATCTGAGCTGCGTGTTTTCAGTTTAACAAAAGACACGTACAAGCTTCCCCAGCAGATCTCCGTACTTGAACTCCCACACCGGCGTCTGCAGCCTGTAAACCGAGATGACGTCGCTGTCTCTCACGTCAGGGATCCGCCCATCGCGGTCTCCGGTGGGGCAGAACGGGTACCGAGCTTCACAGTACGAGTCCACGGCAGGCCGACGCTCGAACCGCCTGTTGAGGAGACGCTCAGTCAGGACCGAACCCGCTCCGGACCTCGTTCACCTCCTCTCACTCCAGAGGGTCAAACATACGCGCACTTTAACATGAAACAGCGTGGAGATCCAAGCAGATCCCGAGCAAGAACATCTGTTAGTTCCACAGCCAACAGTAGGAAAAAGCAGGATCACAACAAGGAAAGAGACGAGACAAGCGGGTCCGGCCCGCGAGGACCGCGCGGCTGTCGGGGCAGATCGACTTTGAACGGTCGTTTACGTAGTTTAATGCTGTTCCCGCAAACCTGCCACTTATTTAATAGACCTCGGGGACCAGGTGCGGGACCAGACAGGGGGGGCGGCTGGTGCGGGACCAGACAGGGAGGGCACGGCTGGTGCGGGACCAGACAGGGAGGGCTGCTGGTGCGGGACCAGACAGGGAGGGCACGGCTGGTGCGGGACCAGACAGGGAGGGCACGGCTGGTGCGGGACCAGACAGGGAGGGGGGGCTGCTGGTGCGGGACCAGACAGGGAGGGGGGGCTGCTGGTGCGGGACCAGACAGGGAGGGCACGGCTGGTGCGGGACCAGACAGGGAGGGGGGGCTGCTGGTGCGGGACCAGACAGGGAGGGCACGGCTGGTGCGGGTCTAAGCGCCTCTAGTTTGTGACCGAGGTTCAACAAAGATCAACGTTTGACCACCAGGCAGCTCAGGACGTCGCTCACCAGTGACGGGACAACAAACATTCACCACTTTATTCTTAAAATGAACATACAGAAGGAAAAGTGCTGAAGTGGGCGTGGCGCGGGGGCGCGAGAGGAACCGTGAAACGAGACCGTTTCAGATCCCGGAACTGTTCCAGTTCTGAAGACTTCTTTTTCTTAACGATCCGCTTTACTCGTAGAAAAACTCACAAGAAAGATGCTTACAAGCTCGACAAAAGACGTATTTTAATACTCAGTCGATCAGTCGCTCTCCTCAGAGTCACATGATTAGAGGTATGGTGCGCGTGCAGCGCGTTCATACCTGTAAGGTACGGGCCACTCCCGTCGTCCGTGACCTCTGACCTCCGCGACAACCTGGACAAACAGGAGCAGGTACGAGCACACAAACACCTCCATCTGGACGTGGTGGAGCCACAAAAACGAGGAGAGACGAGGTCCGACGGCTGGCTTCCGGACTCCTCCCGCTCACGTGGTTTTGTTGCGGCTCCGAGTCACATGACGCCCTCATCACGTGACAAATAAGTAATAAACAGGAAAATAAACGAGCGTTTCTTTTTCATAACTTCTACTACTATTATTAAATATATCATGTTATTTAAAAAAAGTGGGCATAATGTAAACATATCTAAACACAATTTATAATTGAACAAATTCATTTTTCAAAATTTACTTCGTTTCTAACTACAGTTTTAAGAAAATAAATAAATACTAAACTTAATAAAGAGTTTTTGAAAATTTCACTTAATTTCTGAGTTTAAAAAAAGGATTAACTAAACAATGCACTATTTAAATTAGTTTTAAAATGAGCTTTTACAGCTTTGTTAGTAATGATTTAACTACGTTTTAGAGTTTGTATATTGATTCATTGCTTGATGTAGGCTTAGTACATCTGTTTCATTATTTCATTACTTGCATGTTTAATGTTTTAACTGTCAATCTTCAGTGTTTTCTCCTCAAGGATGTTTCCGTCATTTCTGCTCCGCTCATAATCGAATTTTTGGTTTTAGTTTGATTCCAGGTGTGTGTTGGTCAGTGCTTATAACATTTTGCATTTATTTTGGTCATTTTTTCTTTTTTTTGTTGTTGCTGTTGTTTGTATTTTAATCCTGTAAAGCATCTTGTGTTGCACAAGTTCTATGAGAAGTTCAATACAAATACAATTGTGTATGTGTATGTATGTATATATATATATATATATATATATATATGTATATATATATATATATATATACATACACACTTTATTAATCCCAAAATGGAAAATGTCTTTGTTACAGCAGCAAGGCACGGAGGTTTTAAAAAAGGAAGAAAAAAACTTTATGAATAAACTGTACACATTTAAGGTTTTGTGGTTCGGATGGGATGAATGCAGAAAACGTGGATTAAGAGTTAAATAACCATTTTAAGAAGACAAGACACATTGAATGTTGGAACTAACAAACAGACTGTTTTCAAAGAAAGTTGAAAGGACAGCATCCATGCAGGGATGCATCAGCAGCAGCTGTCGTGTGGGTGACGTGCACATGTGTGACGGAACCACTGAAGTAGAGGACATTAGAGTGGACCTGAAACAACAGGTCTCAGACCTGTCTCAGACCTGAAACAGACCTGTCTCAGATCTGTCTCAGATCTGTCTCAGACCTGAAACAGATCTGAAATTGTTTCAGATCTGAAACAGACCTGTCCCAGATCTGTCTCAGATCTGAAACAGATCTGAAATTGTTTCAGATCTGAAACAGACCTGTCTCAGATCTGTCTCAGACCTGAAACAGACCTGTCTCAGACCTGTCTCAGACCTGAAACAGACCTGTCTCAGATCTGAAACAGATCTGAAATTGTTTCAGATCTGAAACAGACCTGTCCCAGACCTGTCTGAGACAGACCTGTCTCAGACCTGTCTCAGACCTGAAACAGATCTGAAATTGTTTCAGATCTGAAACAGACCTGTCTCAGACCTGAAACAACAGGTCTCAGACCTGAAACAGATCTGAAATTGTTTCAGATCTGTCTCAGATCTGTCTCAGACCTGAAACAACAGGTCTCAGACCTGAAACAGATCTGAAATTGTTTCAGATCTGAAACAGACCTGTCCCAGACCTGTCTGAGACAGACCTGTCTCAGATCTGAGGGAGCAGTCGTGCTCACATTTACACACCAGACGGCGCAGTTGCGCCGCCTCAACTATCACTGACGTGAAGGCGACGCGCAGAAGAAGCGTCGACGCGTCTGCGCCTCGGTCCGACATGCGCCTCCTGCTGCTCCAGTGTCGCAGAAACCTGCAGCCTGTCCGGACGGTCCGCGGTGCGAACACACGTTACCAGTATTCACAGATGGCTAAACGCGTGGCGGTGGTGCTGGCCGGCTGTGGAGTGTATGACGGCAGTGAGATCCACGAAGCGTCCGCTGTTTTGGTGCATCTGAGCCGAGGTGGCGCAAACGTAAGTCTGTCGGCGTCTGGACGTGCGACGGCAGGGTTGCGGCGTCAGTGTCGCTGTGACGGCCTCTGGCGTCCTCCGTCCTCGTGAAGTCGGTGCGGAACAACGAGGCTGCACAGCGAGCAGAGCTGCTGGCAGAAAGGACCAGACGTTGACTCACAATCACTGCAGCCGGAAGCGTGTAAAAACGCCGCTCCGCCGCTAAACCATTGACGGACTGTGAGATTTGACTTCACACACGTTTTCAGTCGAGGCAAAGATCAGTTTAAAGTCTTCACAGGCGAGTGAATATATGTGGTAACTTAAGTAGCGTTACAAACCATGATTAATACGAACATATTTAAAAGTTAAAGAAAAAAGGTCCTTTAATGTCCAATTAAATCCTCCAGAGTTGAAATCTTAAATTTCAAGGTATTTTATTGTCTGGCCTATAAAGGGTAAAGGACACACTCAGATACCTCTTGTATTGCTTTTATTATTCTTTTTGCACTCGTTTAATTAAATGAGTAACTTGTTCCGTATTTACAACAATATCAAACTTTGTTCATGTCCCTGGAGTTGCCGACCTCTCTGATTCCGGGTTTCTGCCCCTTTAAGAAACACGCCGTGACGTCGCCACCAGCTTTCCGTCTCCCCTGGAGGATGCTGCAAGTGCATCAAACTGCACCCGTGTTTCTCAAGTTTCCTGCGTTTGTGCTTAAGTGTCCACCCTGTCATGGTGAAACATTAATTGGTATAAAATCTTTTTGAGAATTTCAGCAGGTATTTGGTCAACGGTGTGCAGCCACCTTCAACCGCTGGCTGGTTCTGAAGGTGACCAGAGCTTTTGGTTTAAATACGGACGTTAGGGAAACGTGTCCACCCGGTCATCGATCTGTGCACGGCAGCCTGGACATGTCATCGGTTTGTCTGAAAACTTTGCAGTCAGATTTTGGTTAGAAAAGGAGGTGCAGTTATTTTAAATATACACAAATATATCACATATTTTAAAGGAAAACAAATATTTTTCAGTAATTTCAACACTTTTTTCACATCATCATATTATAAACAAAGGAACAGAATCTCTCTAATGAATGTGTTTTATAACCCCTTTGCAGTAAAAATGTATTTATTCTGAAAAGGACCAAGATGCATTTCAGCAGCCCAGGCTGGACTTTACGGATTAAATATGAGGTTGAACGAAGATCTTTGCTTGGTTTTTTTTTTTTTTTTTTGGAAACGAGAAAGTCTGAACGGCTCTTCGTAATGGTCGACTGGCTGAGCGTCGACCTTTGTGGCGTTATCTGTGCGACTGTTCTGACCTCTAAAACCTTTTTCAACCAGTCCGAGTGAAACAGAGCCCCGGGACACCCAGACGCTCAGTTTTTATTCAAAATAGAATCAATAAGATTCTCAGCTCAAAACTAAACGTCTTATAAATCTAACTTGAACCGGAAGTGTCGCCATCACATTCAAAAAAGTCCTTGGTGTCTCCCATCAGTGTACACAGGTGCTCCTGAGATGTTTTAGGTGCTTACATCATGTATATAAAGTGAGTATTTGACCATAAAATGATGCGGCGCAGCCCTGATATAATGTTCTGATATAAAGACTCGTCAGTCTTTATATCAGACACATACATGGACTCAAACTGGGAAATTCCAGAGTTACAGAAGCAAAGTCCAAAGTTACAACATTTCAAATAATATAAAAACAAAAAACTCAAAAATATGAAGGAGGAAAATTGTGCAGAATCATGCTGGGTTACATAAATGTTAAAGTTCATCAAAAGTCGGACGTCTGACCACATCCTGCACAGACTTTCTTACCTCTCTGAAGGGCTTCTTCCTTATTTCTTGCGGTTTTTCCTTTTTTCTCTTTCTTCTTCTTTTCTCTGTACATTAACTTGCATCAAATGTGTGTTTTTAACTCATTTCCCAACCGAGGTCTTCCCCGTAGACTTGCATTCAGATTTCATTTAGGTTGTCGCTTTATTGTGAAATACCAGAAAGTCCGGCAACGGCTGCCTCGAGGTTCTGGCCTTTTAAACCAGTGGCTCTTTAATGGCCGCTCGGGTCTTAAGTTCTTATGTTCTTGATATAAAATCCATTTGAAGTTGTCCTGCTCAGTATTTTCATACGCTCCTCGGAGCGTGGCGGTGCTCATTAGTTTATGGGACGGTGCTTCTGCATTTGTTGCAGTTGTCGCATCTCCACTAATGAATTCGGCTTTTCCCGGCTGTAGCGGCAACAAATCATTTGTGGGATGTTGCAGCTCCTTGTGTTAATGACTCGTGCGCTCTGAGCGGTCAAAGAGCAGTTTTCGAGTGTCAACTGCAGCGTGGTCCTCGGCTCTCTGCAGTTACAGTATTCTGAAAGGTTTTTAAGGAGCTCTGCCTCGTTATACCTTAAATGTGAGCTTTGAACGTGGTTCTGATGTGCGCTGGAGGCGCGCCTGAATCCCTGCAGGCGCGCCTGAATCCCTGCAGGCGCAGCTGCTTATGTTGTAGCTTCTGGTCCAATAAGGAAAAGTGCTGCAGGTTTTGGTTTAACTACAGAAATCTTCTTTTGTTAAATGTGCTCATCACTCCCTAAGAATAATCTTCACCAAACCTGTGTGTGTTCTTTATGCATCAGGAAGTCTTAGCTGCTGCTTTTCTCACCTCCAGGTGCAGATGTTTGCTCCCAGCATTGACCAGATGCATGTGGTGAATCACCTGAAAGGGGAACCTTCTGAGGAGAAAAGAAACGTGCTGGTGGAAAGTGCGAGGCTGGCCCGGGGAAACATCCAGGATCTGTCTAAACTCAGTGTCAAAGACCACGACGCTGTAATATTCCCAGGTTTGTAGATGCTGACCTGGTCTGCGTTCTGCGTTTCTGTCCTAGAAACAAAAGCCCTCTCGGGTGTTGGAGCGTCATTGAATCACAGCGCTCTCCTGCATCTGGTGTTTTCCCAGGTGGCTTTGGGGCAGCGAAGAACCTGTGTACGTGGGCCGTGCAGGGGAAGGACTGCAGCGTCAACGACGGCGTGAGGGCCACTCTGCAGGCGTTCCACAGCGAAGGCAAACCCATCGGCCTCTGCTGCATCTCCCCTGTCCTGGCTGCCAAGGTGCTGCCGGGGTGCGAGGTCACCGTCGGCCTCGAAAAGGACGACAAGTGAGTCTGACGCGGATCAAAACAGTTTGATGGGATTTTTGCGGAAAAACAGCTGAATTTCCAGAAAAGATGTTTTTATTTTTTTGTAGACAAAACTTCCATCCATCTATTATCTATACCCGCTTTTAGACAAAACTTTAAATATGCAATTTGTTAGTGAGTTTTGAACTTTTAGTAAAGTATAAATGTGTTTTTTTTCCTTGTCTTCACTTACTAATTTGACAGTATTTATATAATTTAAACAAACCTAGAATTTAATGCTGGCACACCCTCAAAAGTGAGTAGAGAGGTAAAGAAGGAATAAAAAAACTTTAAAACTTTATTTATATAACAGCTGTTCTGGAAGATTCTCCTGTCAGCAGGTCAACGGCTGTCGCGACCGGGCGTAACGGGCGTAACGGGCGTAACGGGCGTCCTCAAGGGCGCGTTGTGCATCTCCGCTTTGCACCAAAGTCCGTCAGAGTCGATCGTTAAAAAAAATTGTCTGTTAGTAAAAATATTGAAGAAAAAATGCCACAATGTTTATACGCCTCTACAGGACGTACTAATTAAAATAAATTGATTGCGTCTAAATAGGTCTTGTGCTCTGTAAAGGTCGAGGCTTGATGCCACTGACTGACTCTCGTGACCTTCCAGCCCTCCGGTGCTGCTGCGTGAAGACGATTTATGCTTCTCCGTCAAATCGACGGCGTGGCGACAAAGAGCCTCTCAATCGCAGCGAAGCCCCCTGCAGACTCCGTCAGAGTCCGTCCGTCAGAGCCCTGCAGAGCTTCGACGTGCACCTCCAAAGTCCTCCGACTTCGCATCGACGCGACTCAGAACACAAGAGCTGGAACTGGTCCGCTGTACTCCGTTACTTCCAGCACTTCATCCCTTCTGCTAGACTCGTTGGTCTACTCCAACACCCCCCGCTCCCGTAGAAAAACGAAACCGAAACGTCAGTAATCAACCAGCGAGATTTACGTGTTTTCTACAAAACATCCTTCCAAAACTCGACACTCCAGAGCGCTTCGGCGGTGAACTGGCGCTTCCAATCCTTTGCAGAACTTTGAAAGGTAAACAACGGCGTGAAGCCGACGGCGTTGCCTTTGCCTCGAGTTGGCGGAGAAGCAAAAACCAGGCCAAGAAACTGTGATGCCACCGTGATCAGTGTAGCCATGTGGATTTGGGAATATCTCGTTCTGCCCGTGCTTGCGTGGGTTCTCTCCGGGTGCTCCGGCTTCATCCCACAGTCCAAAAACATGCATGTTAGGTCGATTGGAGATTCTACGTTGCCCGTAGGTGTGCGTGCACGGTTGTTTGTATGTGCGGCCATGTGATGGACTGGTGACCCGTCCAGGTGGACCCCTGCCTCTCACCTGGAATGGGCTGGGATGGGGTCCCTCGTGACCCTGTACAGGATGAAGCGGGTAAAGATGGATGGATGGATGGATGGACACTCTGGTCCAGAACTGAAACATTAAACTGTATTAAAAAAGAAGGAAGTGTTATAACAACTCGTCTTAGGACACTAGCTCGCCTTAGACGGTGGAGGTTTCAGATGACTGGGAACAGTCGCTGGCTTCTACACGTCGAATGTTGGAACTAACATACAGACTGATATCAGAGAAAGTTGACAAGGACCGTATCTGTTACCATGCAGGGATGCATCAGCAGCAGGTGGCGTGCACGTGTGTGGAGGAAGCACAGATGTAGAGGAGAATATAGTGAAACAACCCCGGTGTCTCAGTCACCGTCTCTGTTCTTCAGGTATCCGGACACGGCTGAAACTGCAGCAGCCATCAACCAGCTGGGCTGCAAACATGTGAGCAAGAGCGTCGGAGAGAGCCACGTGGACGAGAAGAACAAGCTGGTCACCACCTGTGCCTTCATGTGCAACGCTCCCATCCACGAGATATTTGACGGCATCGGGTCAATGGTGCAGGGCGTCCTGAAACTCGCCTGATTCGAGATTTAAAACGTAGAAATAAAAGATTGTTGACTTGTAGAGAGTCACACTGAAGTGGAGAATAAGATCATGATTAGAAAGCACTTTGACGAACTGAAATCTACATGTTTGTAGTGGTCGTCTGCCAAAAAAAGCCCAAATAAACTGCTTCATGTTAGTGGTGTCCTGGTGAAGGACGTCCATGTGATGATGTGTATTTAAAAAACAAGTTAAAAATGAAAACAGAAATGTTTTGGGTTTTTTGTTCAGTTTATTTCAGAGCAAAGCACACAAAATAAAGTATATAAAATATTCACAGGGTGATGATTTCTGCAGGTCTACTGTACATCCCAGAGCCACCGGATCATGGTCGTCCCACCGCTCATATTAATTACATGTCATTCTTAGGTACGAACCCAAGGTGGAGCATTTTGTCTCGTTCTCAATGTTTCCTATGGCATCGATCACGCCCTCCACTCCCTCTGTGCACAGCACTGCAGACGCGTTCAAGCTGAACTTGTCCACAAGATGCTCCTGACTCAGCGGCTTCCTCCAGTGGCCGTAGAAGGTATCGCATCTGGCAGCGTAGGTCGGCCCCTGAGCTGTGTCTATCTCAACCTCACAGTACATCTTGTCAAAGTTGGGCTGGTTGTCTTCGGGCGTCTTCACTGCGACTTTAGCCAGGAGCTCCTGCAGGGTGGACCGCTTGATTTGGGCTTGGCTGAAGGAAGCAACTGTCACTTTGTTATCCAGCAGAGCTGAGCAGGTGTTGAACTGAAACGAGTGTCTGGCTTGGTGCTCTGTGGCAGGTAGAGGGCAGTTAATGTACTTGGATGGAGGTACCTGCAGTGTGATGCGTCTGATCTGGCTGAGATCAAAGTTCCCAACTGTGTCTTCAAGCAATGCGCGGGCTGACAGAGCTGCATCCACAGCCCAGTGCATGGCCAGGTGAGCAGGGATGCGCTTGAACGCAACATCCTGATCTTCCAGAATCCATTTAAAAGAATTCAGAGCAGAATCTGCCATCACTGAAGGACAGTAGTCTTTGTAGTAAACCCCCAGGCCAGTGTCCATATCAAGTATGGCTGGATTTCCCTCCAATCCTAGCCAAGCAAGCTGAGCCGCCTCCAAGCCTCGCCGAGCAGCATTCCCGATGTGGAGAGGTTTGGTTTGTGTGGCAGCGTTGGCCAAGGGAGCGCCGGCCGAGGAGGCTGCAATAGCCAAAGCATGAGTGCACTGTGCAGGAGACAGCTGGAGGAGCTTAGCTGAGGCTGCTGCGCTCCCCATCACTCCGACAACACTGGGGGGGTGGAACCTGTTGGCGTGGAAGAAGAACCACAACTATCTGTCAAAGTTCCGTCATGACGGCCTTGGAGCTGAAAGATTTGATCCATATTACTGTTCCTGGAAAGTGGCTTTCCATTTTCTTTGTTTTAGGAAACAAAATGAGATATTTAAGGCATGTGGACAGTTATTGGAGACAACCAGTAATTTTACGTTCAGTGCTGCGCTTCCACACCATGAAATTAACTGAGAAAATAAATCTAA
Organism: Xenentodon cancila; assembly: GCA_014839995.1. Lineage (NCBI taxonomy): Eukaryota > Metazoa > Chordata > Actinopteri > Beloniformes > Belonidae > Xenentodon > Xenentodon cancila. Next base: position 1,656,064 of record CM026200.1, on the reverse strand, counting down.
GGCTTACGCCAGTCAGAAACAGATTCTCCTTACATAAGAGAAGTTTTTCCGTGTTTGTAAACTCTGTCATGGTAACTATCGAGCCATGAATCAGCTAGACTTCCTTTTTCTGGAGACCGCACTCCACCAGTGGGTTTGAACTGAGGAAACCTTCTGGATGGAAGCTGAAATGTCTTCAAGAAGCAAAGAAAGGAAGTCCAGTGTTGATTCAAGCCTTCGGGAAGTACATTTCCAATGTTCGCTGGCTTAGCAGTAGACAGAAAAATGTCCTAAAGAAGAGCTCAGAGCAGAGCTGAAACATTTCAGTAATTTGAATCTCTGACCTCTCAGGGATGTTGCAGGCCTCTCTGGAGAATCTCATCAGCCTGCCCTGCACCTCGATGCCAACGTTGAAGGCCAGCAGCAGCTCCAGACCAGAGGGCTGCGTTGGCAGCGACTCAGCCAGCGCCAGCAGTGCAGGCAGCACAGCACCGGAGGGATGAGTCGCAGGGTGCCAGGTGTCGTCAAAGTCCATGGAGTGGACCTGATGTCAGACAGTGTGACAGCTGGTAACCAGACGTCTCCACCAGAATGAACTGTGTATTTTCTCTGGCTGAGGCGATACTTTCACTCACTGCGATGCCGTTGACAAATGCAGCGTAATGAGGAGGGAGAATTGTCTCTGGTCTGCCCCAAACGCTGCTCCTCTGCTCAGACGTGAAGAGCTGCAATGATGCAAAAGAAGGAAAAGATTGTTCTGTGCTCAGGAGTGAAGAAACCAGCCTGCAACTGCAAGAAAATAGCAGCATAAAAACAATACAGCCGCAAAATAGTCAGCTGAAGAAGCATAAAATAAAAGTTAATGCTCAGCATGTCCAGAAAGCAGTCAGTGGTGATGACGAAGCTCAAATGTGTCGGTTATAAAAGCTGACAGTGGATTTATTCTTCAGGACGCTAGTGAGGCCAAGTCCTTTATAACAAACAGACTAGCTGAAAAACAACAAAAATGAAAAACTAGACAAACCCTGAAAAATACGGCATCCCCAGGTTTTCATAAGTATCTGCAGTGTGCTCACGTCTGTGACCGTCAGATACTCTCAGCTGGTGTTTGTGTGTTGTCGTGGGATGGTTAGTGTAAAGCACGCCTCCATCCCATCACACTGTGCTGTACCTGGCTGTACTTGAGAGCCTTGTTGAAGACGGCTGTCCTGGTTCCCAACAGCCCAACACCCAGGGTGTCCAGCATCATCCTTTTGCTCCTGTGAATCACACGGTCCGTCAGCTGGCCGGCGTTGAGGGCGTGGATGGCAGCTCCAAAGCTCTCTGTGATGCCCTGGAAGGGAGACAGAGGACGGGTCAGTGCAAAGCTCCCCAGAGACAGCACAGATGTTGTCCATCTAAACAAGTCAAGGCCTTAAAATGGTTAAATATCAGTTATTACAACAGTACATCCAAAATGAGCTTTGTGTTCATCTTAAAAAGAACAATTCTGAGATAAAAATCCAAGAAAGCGTGACAGAAACTAACCTTGCGTAGCATTGCTTGTGCTCGACAACGTCTGGAAGTGGTGAAACATCCAGCGTCAGTGGTCTTTTATGGTGTGGTTGTCTGAGGGCTGGTCTCCCGAATTTCCGAAGTGGCTAAAATTCACGATGAGAAGTGAGTACTTTCACAATGACTGGATCTCACCTTCACTTCTTTTACTGATCATGACTGTACTGGGGAAATCCCTAGATGCTTAAGAAAGAAACGTAGAACTTAAACTGTGCGATACAATGAAAAACAACTTGTGATTGCTGAATTTCACGCAGAAACGTTGAGCAGGAACATCTAAAAACAGAAGAGTGATGTAGCGTTTCCGAAGGCCTGGCTTTGAGCTGACAGCCTGAAAACGACAGACTCAACCTTCAGTTGGTCTAAAATCCAACACTGAGTATGTGTCAGCTGTCTTTCACAACACCGGCGCTGGAAATTCAGTTTTCTGCAGTGGGAAGTTCTCAAAACACAGTCACATGATGAAGCACATCCACTTCCAACAGCCGGGAAACATAATTACAAGCCAGGAATTTGTGTATTTCGTAAAAAGCGTTGCTAAATACTGCGTTACAGTTTGTTTCACCTACAGCTGTTTTGTTGAAATGGTCACAATAGGAAAATCACTCAATTGTGTACAAACGTTGGTCCTTTACAAGGAACATTATCATGTTTTGGGTTTGAGTCTTTTTATGGACATTTAGGATAAGTGGTTTGTATTGTTTATTTCCTCCTCTGTGTCTTTCTGGATGTGGTGTACAGATTTAAGATAAAAAGAATGACTTTTTTCTTTTACTGTCACTTTAAAACTTTATTTGACAAACCAATCCTTATTAAAAATTAGAAACTGAAAAGTCTATATTATGTCTAATCCAAATGCACTTAACAAAAAGAAAGAGGCTGAAAAGAAATTTACGAGGTCTGAAAACTTTTTCAACTTTTTTGGACGATAATTAGAAAAATAATGTCACATAAAATCAAATAATACAAATTAAGAGTACATGCAGTCCACGTTAGTGCCAAAATAGTACTGAGCATAGAGAGTATGTATCTGGGGAATAAATCAGAGGCAGTGATCAATAAACCTGCTTGAGTTCATCTGCAGGGGTTTGAAAAATGTCGGGTTAAATTGCTGCTTTTGTAAGACAATTTTCTTTAAAGCAATCAAACGATGTACTCGTCAAAAGGACGGTCAGGACATCTTTTAAAATCAAGAGAGCTCCAAGAAAATAACAAAAAGAAAAGATGCCAAGGTTTGTCAGGTGAGTAGGTCTTTTTAATGAGCATCACGGAAGTGGATGTGGAAGTGTGTCCCGTCGTAAAAGACGTTCTCTATTATCTTTGCTTTCCTTACAGACGGTGACATGTGTTTTCCTTGAATTTGCTTCTGTTCATTCAGACCAGTTCTTCCTGCTAACGGTGAGGCAGCTGTGGCACAAGTCCAGAGGACGATGAGTGCAGCCTCATGTCAGAGCCGACCCTGCTCTTTTTATGAAACTCTAAATCAAATCATTTCTCTTCAACCATAACTGCATAACAATTCTAATTATGTAATCAATGTTAGTCCCAGTCCTTCACACGTCAGCCTAGGGACCACTCTTTCTTCTATCTGCCACGTCTTCACCACAGGAAGTGATGAAATGGCAAAAGGAAACCACTGAACAACACTTTATAAGATAAGATCTTAACCGCTGGTCGAAACTATGATGGCACAAATCCCTTGCATGGTAGTTTCCTGTCTCCTTCTTCATGCTTTAACTGTGGAAAGCACAAATATTACTAAAATCTTGCTTAATTTATTCACAGTAATGTTTTATTTTTAACCACATGGCCATTTTTAGAGCAGATTTTTAGACTTAATTCTAAAAAGTGACGTATGTTTTGACTATATTTTATAATGTTTATGCGGACCGAATACACGTTTTCTTTCAAGTTTTGTGAGTGTGTGTGAGTGTGTGTGTTTGTGTGTGTGTGTGTTTTTGTGTGTGAGTGTGTGTGTGAGTGTGTGTGTGTGTGTGTGTGTGTGTGAGTGTGTGTGAGTGTGTGAGTGTGTGTGTGTTTTTGTGTGTGAGTGTGTGTGTGTGTGTGTGAGTGTGTGTGTGTGTGTGTGTGCGTGCGTGTGTGTGTGCGTGTGTGTGTGTGCGTGCGTGTGTGTGTGTGTGTGTGTGTGTGTGCTGGCTGCATTTCCCTCGTAGTTGCAATGGGTGTCACTCTTTCCATATTTTTGACAAATCCTTCAAAGACGTAATTTCAGATCGCAGCTTTGGTTTATCTTGTTTTTCTTTGACAGCATAATTTCCTTCATCAATTAAATAATCAAGGAAAGATGTGAAACTGTGGGACGACTCACCAGAAAAGACATGATCTAATGTGGGTGAAGCTGAATGCGACTGAATGTGTTTGCTCCATCTCCATCTTTCTGTGAAACGAGATGGAGATGGAGAGGACGAGGGACCCCCCCCCCCCCCCCCCCACCCCTCCCCCAATCCCTCCCCTTTACAAGGCGACCGACTCATTGGTTAAATGTTAATGTTGCAGTCACCCCTGTGTGCACGGTACGCACGCACGTGGTAAGCCCAGGCTTCATAAGCAGACCGTTGCATCTTTGCATCCCAGAGTTTTCCACAGATCCTCCATCCGTGCAGCTGCTCAGAGAAGAAGATGGCACTGGCCGACACCGAGCGCGGAGTGTCCATCTGTGGAGACTCCTGTGCCCAGTTTTCAGAGATCATTGAACTGAATGTCGGCGGACAAGTTTACGTGACCAGACACAAAACTCTGATTGCTGTCCCAGACTCGCTCCTGTGGAACATGTTCAGTAAGAAGTCGCCCAAGGAGCTTGCAAAAGACAGCAAAGGGCGCTTCTTCCTGGACAGGGACGGCTTCTTGTTTCGCTACATCCTTGATTATCTCCGTGACCTGAACTTGGTCCTTCCGGACTACTTCCCGGAGAAAAGTCGACTGCAGAGGGAGGCTGACTTTTTCCAGCTGCGGGACCTTGCAAAACGTCTCAGCCCGCGGGTGAGTAAGGACAACTCCATCAATGAGGAGATCAGCCAGAGCGACACGGAGGAAGGCGCGCAGCAGTGCTGCTCCTCGGGAGGCATCGACTCTTTACGCACCATGTCTGTCAGCGGTGCCATGCGCTCCCCATCTCTGGACTCCAGAAAATCCGGTTACATCACCATAGGATACCGCGGCTCGTACACCATTGGCAGAGACATCCAGACCGATGCCAAATTCAGGAGAGTGGCTCGCATCACCGTTTGCGGGAAAACATCGTTGGCCAAAGAAGTGTTTGGGGAAACGTTGAACGAGAGCAGAGATCCGGACAGGCCCCCGGAGAGATACACATCCCGCTACTATTTGAAGTATAATTTTCTAGAGCAGGCGTTTGACAAGCTGACAGAAGCGGGCTTCCACATGGTGGCTTGCAGCTCCACGGGAACCTGCGCCTACACCAGCAATGATCCAAACGAGGACAAAATCTGGACCAGCTACACCGAATACGTATTCTGCCGAGAATAACCCACAGTGTATAACTCTGTTGATGTAAATATACATATCACAGTCTGAGGGGAATGTCATAAAAAGCACCACTTGCTGATCTGAATGGGGAGTGAGGGATGAGTGGCTGCAAGATGAACCAACGATTTAAACACGAAAATGCCCCCAAAATAGACTCTACACACAAAACCCAGACAAGATGTGGAGCCGAGCAGTTCCTGCAGTTTGGAGGTTGAAAGTAACCAGTGCATCATTTGGAGTGACGCTCATCCGAAGCACTACGTCAACAAAACAAAGATTTCCATCTCGTAGAAGTGCATGTCCGTGTTCCAGTCACATCCGAACCAGCGCCGTGTGGCTGGATGGCGCCCAGAGCAGACAAACAGTTAGAAACCAGTGTCATTGAAACTTTTAGACTTGTTTGACCAAGTTTTGTAATATCTTCTAGTATCTTATAGCACTTCTATCACAGCAAGGATTGTACATGTAAGTGGAGTATCTGTTGTATTTATTATAAACTGTTCAGACTAAATAAAATCTTCTACTCTTTCATTCTCAGGCCTTTGGCAGTTATCTTCCTCTTACCATCTGCACAATGTGTAAAAATAGAACTAGTCTCCGTCCAACCTTTTAAACCTTATTCAGTGGGGAATCAAAGAGTCGGTCTCAAACAGAGAAGCCCGTCCAGAAATCTCCTGGATGGAACTGAAGCTCATCAGAGCTGCTCAGTTTCAGTCCTGACGGCTCTGTATGCAAAGCTCATCTTACTTATTATTGTACTCATTACTGCCTATAAAATCATGACTCCGAACATTATCAGCTGTTTTCACATTTATGAATTCCTGTTTAAGGTAGCTGCCGTTTTTGTTTACTCTGTTATTGAATCACAAGCGAACCTCTATATCTGAAAGTACTACATGTAAATACTGCAGCAGGATGTAGTCCCACCAATCTTTTTTTTTAAATTCAGCTGCATGTAGCATGGATGCAAATAGTGCAGCTGTGCACACATGATATCATTATCATTTCAAGTGTAAATAATGAAAGGGTCCAGCTGCACACAAACGGGAAGGGAGGGCAGTCTGCCACAGACCCTGCATGAATGAATGAGGAGTGATGGCTGGTCAGTGTCAAACCAGCCTGAGATTATGCGTTTCTCTCAAGACAAACATGAAAACAGGGTCTCTGATTCAAAGCCATGGCTGGAATTAGAGGTCCCGAGGGGCTCTGCAGGGGTCCGAGGACAAACTCCCAGGGGGATGTCACTGGCCTGGCCACAGAAACTGAATACTAAAAGTTCAGGCACTCTTCAATTAATCACTTTTGAAACGTCACGGCAGGAACAGCTCCGGCAAAAACGTTAAAGATGAAATCCATTTAGCCATTTCATTTTCTGGGTTATGGCTCCTTCAGGTTTAACAATGTTATTAATAGGACTTGTGACACTTCAGGAAGGTTTGAAAGTACTGAGTTGATCTTGCAGATTAATAAGAAACCAGCAAGCAAGAAGGTGATTTAGCACCAGCTCTTCAAAATATAGTTCAACTGCAGCACACTAAGAATATTTCTATTTGATTTAAAAATACAAATTGTTATATAGAGCAGAAAAAGGTTTAGATATTATCAATTTTCTAATCAAGGTTTTGTACTTCAACTTTGACTGAAATGTGCTGTTTTAAGGGTTTGTAGATGTGTCTTGAAGCTTGAAGCTTAAAATTCAAATTCATTAGTGTGTTGGCAGAATCTTTATGACATACCATAATCACTTAAAGCCTGTTCATTGATCACAGTCCAGCTGCGTGACATAAATGCAGTAACTGTATTATAACTTGTAGCCAAGACCGTTTCATATCCATTTGTTCTGCCAGTCCATCATCATCCTCCACGCTTACGGCTAATGTGGAGTTACTAATGAATCCAACATGCATGCCTCTGGACTGATGGAGGAAACACCCACAGGTGGAGGACACACAAACTCCACTATGTATTATTGTTTGCCAAACAGACAGGTTTATTTTTTTTACTAGTGGCCAAATAGATGGACAAGAAATGGAGAGAGGAAGAAGACATGCAGGAGTCGAACCTGCGCTGCCTGCACAAGGCCACGGCATCTGGTCACGGCGCCCGTTTAACCCACTGAGCTGTCCAGGCCACAGAGACGGACATTTTCAGGAGGCTTTTCATTCCACTTTGAAGAAATATGTCATTAAAAAAACCCAAAAGCATCCTGCAAACCCTGATCAAATGTCTCAGAAAACAGAAGCATTAGATCACATTTTTATTAAAATGACAATAATTTTGAGCAGCGCTGATGCCAAAGGTTTAATGGACCACTTCTACTTCCTAACTAAATCTGTAAATGAAGATCTTCCAGTCAGTTGGTGTTACGTTACTACATTGCTGGTGTTTCAAGCAGCGTTCACAGGAACCTCCCCGATCAGCCACCAGCCCGTCACAGGTATCAGCTGATAAAGCATGACTCACAGCCAGATTTATGAGTAATTTCAAGACTCCACAACACTCGCATGACTGTGGCGTGTGGGTGGAGAGGTCTGTCATTGATAGCTGAACAAATCCTTCAAAGTATTCCAACACATGCACATCCAGTCCCATTGTGCTCTTTTTTAAACTCATTTCTGCTGGAGAGCATCATTTCCAACAGCTCTACAGAAACATACTAGCTGTAATTATATTTTAAAAAATTAGACATCAGTGAGAATTTGTTTTGTTGTTAACCCCACTGCAATATCATACATGGAATAGTGGTCTGGAGTTGGTCTGCTCATTTATTACTGACTGTACACGACAGAATTACAGGAAGAAAACAAGAAAACAAACGCAGCAATTCTACCTGGTATTGATTGGTCAAAATACATAAAGCTTATAAGAACATTAGAAAGTACAGCATGACACCAAGATGCATGGCATGAATGGCACGTGAAGATATTTGATCGCTCAGATAACTTCGAGATGTTAGCAGTTGCACAGAGTGATCAAAGGTCAAATCTCAAAGCTACTAAAGACTTGTTTTACCAATCACATCCACACATACATTCCTGCAGCATGGATATGATGCTTATTTTAAATTAGGCAACCAGTAACACAGCCATGACAGGGTGATGTGGGGGTAATATTTAGTGTTGTGGTCAAGAATACGGACATGCAGCCTTTGAGCCCAGGAATTGAACCACCAACATCCAACAGCAGGCAACTCCAGTTACTTCTATAAAAAGAGTTGACTTTGCCCTGTGATGGACAGGTGACCGGTGCAGGAATAGGTGAATTATTTCAGTAGATTTTTCTTCTAGGATTTGTTTTTGGTTGTTTTCAAGCCATTCTTTGTTTTTAATCCCGTCTTGAATCTGAGGTCAAAGTCAGTACTTTCATGTACACCTGAGTGTTGCTCATGCTCTTCTGGGAATAATAAATACAAAACAATTATTTAGAACTTTATGAAATTTCATGACCTTGTTTGTGGCATGTAAAAGCTTTTATCTGTAAATAATTGGTAGATAGAAGAATGGATTTAAATTTGTAAGACACACACACACACACACACACACACACACACACACACACACACACACACACACACACACACACACAAAGTACAAGGTTTTGACAAGATAAAAATGATCATAAACAGAAAATCACTAATAAACTGAAGCTAACAGAGCAGTAAATGGAAATGAAAATCATTCATTCATTCATTCATTCATTCATTCATTCATTCATTCATTCATTCATTCATTCATTCATTCATTCATTCATTCATTCATTCATTCATTCATTCATTCATTCATTCATTCATCTCATGTTCCCGCTACAGGCTCATGGGCTGTGCTGGAGCATATCCCAGTCTATTACAAGCAGAAGGCAGAGGGACACCCTGGACGCGTCACCAGTTCGTCGCAGGGCCACAAATAAAAATGTGTCATTACAATCTGTAATGATGGTTAGATGTGTGCTACTAAGGTTGCCAAAACTGTTGTATTGAAGTTTTATTTGAATACTGTAAAAAATATAAAGGTACTTTTCTTTGGAGTGAGGTATTTATTGAAAGTGTCGCTTACCTCACAGGTATTTTTAACGGGTCCAAACCCTTAGAGGGCCATGCTGAAGTTGATTTAACGGGTACTTACTGACAGTTAACTCCAAGTAAAATGAGAAAAAAAGTGTTGTCAGGTTGTTCAGTGTGATGACAGGATGAGAGAGAACAAGAAGAGGACATGAGAGTCAAGACTGAGAGAACTGAGTTGTGGTCATGAACAACTGTACGAATCGTCTCTTCTCTCCTGTTCTTACCGCTTCTGTTTGCTTCTGTCTCTGCTGTCTGTGCTGCTTTCAGCTCACCGTCGTGATCCTCAGCAGATGAGGACTGTTAAAATTCCATGCAATAATCCAAGACCCGTTTCCCGTCTTGACTTATTTTAGATCAAAGTCCATTTCATTATCACCACAGTAACTCTGCACCAAAGGCTTCATTATTCTAATTAAATTCTGAGTGAGAAATGCTGTGCAGAATTCACAACAGGGGACCAGCCAGGGTTCATAGGTGGATGGTTCTCACTGCTTAAAAAAATCACTTTAAAGGGTTTCATGGCTATAAAGGTTGCGGTGGTGTTAACAGAGCCCTGGGAAAATCTCCTGGTCTGTTTGATGTGAGCACAGAAAGACGCACAAGAGCATAAAATAGTTCTGCATATTTGTTATACAATATGTACATGTGTTCATATGTTTTCTAAATGTACTCACTCAAAATTTGAACAGTTTTGTCTGTACAGCCGAGTGGAGACAGACGAGAAACGAAGGTAGGAGCTCAGCTGCATCAAAGATCATTGGTTACTTCAAACGGGGGATATACTGGAGCGACTGCATATTTTTGACATCTATAATATCTGGCCACTGGGCTCTCCTCCCAGTACTCTACTGGGGCAAATAATACAAAAACTGTGAATGACATTTAGAAAAAATCATCATGCAGGCTTTTATACGAGCGACATTCCCTAACACGCTCTGTTACTGAATCTGCTCACTGCCCGGCTGGACCCGTTTATCTCATCAGAGCGGCGGTTTTTTGAATTCCTTTGTGCCAGGCTGCAGACGCTCATGGACCTCTGATCAGTGATCCTAGGTCACACTGACACGATATCACAACGCTGCTGCAGAGCTTTGGGCAGCACCTTCACGATTCAAAGTCCCTGTTTCACCACATCCCAAAGAGATCACATGTTTGACCAAAGAGAAAACCAGCTTTACCTGTAGAAGCTAGCACTTGTCTGATCCGAACGTACAAAAGTTAGAAGTCAGTCTGACACTGACGTGACAGAAACTGGGAGTCGCCCATGTCCCGCTCTGTGCTGGTAAGAAGGGTCTTGTCAACCCTATTTACACACTAATCTATCAGCTAAAAGCTTTACAAAAGGTTTGGCTGCAAGACTGTGCTGTGTACAATCAAGTCAGAAGATGGCACAACTGGACTCGCTGATTGATGAGTCATTTTTGCCTCAAGTTGCAAATATATGCACTGACTTAATAAAATACATCTCTCAGTGTGCAAGCTCTCTTTTTGAGACATTTTTAATTGGATGCTGGGTTAGAGTGCATTAAATAAGGACCAATTGTCACATTTCCGCGCCATGGCCAAGGTTTTCCGTTCTTATCGTGGGAAGTTGCGTGTGGCGTCCTTGTGCTGTTGTCGCCCACGTGAGTCAAGCTTCGATGTATTTTCACAAATATTTACTAGGATCTAGAAATGAAACAAAGAAGCAGGTGGAGGTTATATCCTTGTCAACGACAGCTGGTGACTGGCTCATATGACATAAGTTAACAGATTGAAGTGTCAGGGATGAGAATCGCACATCTGAGATAATGGCGCTTAATGATAGAAGTTGGAAATGACGTGCTGCCTCAAGTGGAGGACTTCAAGTATCAAGTAAGAATCGATCGGGAGATGGACAAATCCACCGGTGTGGCATCTGCAGTAATGCAGACTGGTGAAGAGAGACGCGGCGCAAAAGACGGGACTCTTTGTTCTTGAAGTTAAGAGGATGATATGCATTTTCTTTTTTATGCATCGGGTGAGAAGTTCAGACATTCAAAAAGGACTCAGGGTAGAGTCACTGCTCTTCCACATTGAGAGGAGCCAACTGAGAGGGTTCAGGATCTGGAGAAGAGGTGTTTGATGCTCTATTTAGCTGGGACGACGCCCAGGAGCAGACCCAGGACACCCTGGAAAGATTTTACCCGTCAGCTGGTCTGGGAACACCCTGATGTCCTCCTGGAAGATCTGGAGGAGATGACTGAGGGGAGGGAGGTCTGGACCTCTCTGATTTGACTGCTGCCTCGACTACCTGAACCTAAATAAGAGGAAGATGGATGGACGGACGGATGGACAGACAGATGGGAAACGGCGTGAAGTCTGTGATCACACATCTGTTGTAAACGCCATCATTTCTGATCAGCTGTCTCCATATTAGGACGATTATTAACTGATACCACCAACTTCTACATTTACCTTTTAAAACTGAAGGGACTCACATGTTGCATCAGACTTTCAAGATACGCATAGCCTGTAGTGGTAAGGTTGCTGGTTTGACTCCCAGAAGGGGTCTTTCTGTGGGGGATCTGTGTGTCGTCTCCATGCCCGAGGCGTTGCTCCAGGAAGGGCATCTGGTGCAAAACTTGAGCCAAATCAACATACAGGCTGCAATGCTTTGCTATATCAAGCCCCTCTGCAAAAGAGGGACTAATCCAAAACATACATTTATAAACATGAGAGCAAGTTCAGCAATTGACAAAAAAAGAGAACGTTTAATTTGGTTTTGATGGCTAGATGGCTTCACATTTTCCACAAAAGTCTAATTCTTTCCAAAGCTTTTTTAAAACAGAGTTTGGGTCATGGTGGGTTGTAATATGTCCTGATGCCCTGAACTGAGACGGTGCTCTCTCCTCCTCCTAAAACCTCCCACCTTTCATTGTGGCTGGGTTCTTCTGAAAATGCAGTCTCCTGCAGTTCCCACAGAAGAAATGTGCTTCTTCTTTCATCCAGAGTTGGTGCTGGTTGTCTCACAGGGAGGCTGCATTTGAGTTTTCTCTGCGCTCCAGTGACTCACTGATCTTTGGACTTCAGCAACAATTAAGGCACATTAACCAGCAGCTTCAGGACCAAAGTGACTTTAAAAAAACAGTTTCATGAAAACTTGAGTCAAATGTTTTTTTGGCTTAATTTTCAAAATGGAAAAATACCTTTTCCGTAGTGCAACAAGGCACAACCATAATTCTCTCCAGTTTGTTATAAGAAAAGTAAAAAGGAGGCTCATGCTATGATGTCAGCAAAGTGCATCATGTTATTTAATGAATATGTCAGAAGTGTTTATTTTTTCCAATTTTTGTTTCAAAGTTGAAGCAGGCTGTGAAAGTCCAATCAGACCACAATGACAGCGTTACATCTAAATGTGTTCCCACTTCCAGCGGCATCCGTGAGAATGGAAAGGACTGGAGTTTGTAGGCATTGGTCTAGTTTCAGCTCTTTCTACATCTGGTTTTGAGGGAAGCAATTTTGTGTAAGAAAGACAGAATTACAGGGTGGACGTAAAAATAAATAAAGTATGGCGTTCATGTCTGAGGCTGGACAGAAGTTTATTTGTGTAGCGCATTTCATGCACAAGACAATTCAAAGTGCTTTACATAAAAAAACATTAAAAAAAAAGGTATTAAAAAGTAAAATAATATAAAAGCAGAATCAAAGACAGACAGATATAAATTGTAAAGAATAAAACAAATGACATGTTGCTGTTTGGATGTTTGAGGAACCCGTGAGAACAGCTTTACAGTGGTCCAGTCTACTGAAGATAAAAGCCTGGACAAGACATCAGTCATTTAATCCTCCAAATGCTCTTTAGGTGATGACAGGCTGACTTCAATACTGTCTTAATGTGGCTGGTAAAGTTCAGGTCTGAGTCCAGAGCCAGTCCCAGATTTCTGGCTTGGCTCTTGGGTTTTAGCTTCATTGCTGGAAGCTGAGTGCTGAAGTTTAATCTATTTAATCTATTATTTCTGTTTTATCTCCATTTAACTGAAAAAATATTCTGGCACATCCACTCTTTAATTTAATCAATGTATTTGATGGTTATATAGATTTGTGCATCATCTGCATAGTTAAGGTAACACATGATGTTGTTTTTTATGATTTGAGCGAGTGTGAGCATGTAGACGTTAAAAAAACTGAGGTCCCAGAATTGAGCCTTGAGGAACTCCACGTGTTATTTTTGTTAGCTCCAATTTGTAGTTACCTAAAGACACTAAATAGTTCCTGTCTTTTAATAGGACTCCAGCCAAGTGTTGTGCCAGAAAGTCCCACCCAGTTCTTCAACCGGTCTATCAAGATGTTCTGGTCGACCGTGTTGAATGCAGCACTGAGATCCAGTAAGACGAAGACTGAAATGTTAAAGACCTTTACTAGAGCAGCGTCAGTGCTGTGATGTGGCCGGAAACCTGACTGGACGACCATCTAAACAGTCACTTAGTGTCAGGAGGTTGTACAGCTGTTGAAAAACAGCTTTTTCTATGATTTTATTAAGAAAGGGGAGGTTTGATATGGGCCTATAGCTCTTAATAAATTTTAAAAGTGGCCATTACTAATCACAGAAGATTTCTAAAACAATTTGAATAATGTTTCAAATGTTCATTGTCTGTGCTGACTATTGATTAAAAGGAACAAAAACTCTGTTATATAAGTTATATAAATCAAAATAAGATTAAACACAATTACAAATAATATATAAATGTAAGTATTGTGAACAAGACTGTTGTCTGTCCAGGTTTTAATCACATTTCACAGCTGAGATAAACTCCAGCAGGTCACATGACCCTGAAAAGAAAAGTGGATATAGATGCATGAACAACATGAAGAGGAAAAACTTACTTTTATATTTATTCATTTTCATGAATTATTATCCTACTAGAAATAAAATTGATTTTGAAATTTCCAAAACTGACTAAATGTTATGGGACAAATACAAAATACAAATACAAAATATTATTTTATATATTTATATAATAACTAGGGTCTATTCTCACATTTTTAAATATCTGCACATATTTTGTCAATCTGATAAAGCATGGTGCATCACTGCCTAATCCGGAAACATTTTGGGCAAAACAGAACAAAAGCACTTTTGTGCAGCGTTGATGTAACAGAGGAGTCCTAAAAACAAGAAAGCACACGAATATCACACGAATATCAAATACTGGGCAGTTACCAAATGACCGTTTTGCCACAGACGGCAAACATGTTGTTAAAGTTATCCTCATTCCTTCAAGGAGCTTCGAGGAAGTGGTTTGATTTTCGTAGACTGGCAGCACATCATCATTATGTGATTAAGATCAACCATTTTTCAGTTTTGTTTGAGTTGGCAGGTTTCTGTCGGGAATATCGCTGAGGACAGAGTTTTTCCACAAAAACCAACAGATACAAACGATTTCTGGTGTGAAATGGATGCAGTCTGTGTAGATTTGCACAGACTTCTACCTTTGAAGAAGAGATTTAAAATACGGATAAGATTCAAACGCGCATCAAGCCCTCCGTGAAGACTGCAGCGTGTGTGAGGAGGACGTGACTGAACATCTGTTTTCAGGGGATTTTCCACCAGAGTTGCTTCATGGGAGGATGGCTGTGGTCAGCGACCTCACGTTTAAAAGTCTGAATCAGAGCCACTGGAGGTTGTTCTCAGCACAACCATATATTCTTGGGTAAAGCAGTCTTTGATCTTTCTTCTCCTAGTACTGTACAGCCTTTATTACTTGTACAACTACAGTGAGTAAACGCATAAACAATAAATATAAAGAACAAATGAGTAAACATTTATTAATCTATTTTTTTTCTTACAACTCTGTTAAAAATAAAAGCCAAATCAGTCAAGTATCTAAATAAACAGAGACTGCTGTTGTGTGTTACTGCAAATTAGGACGGAAAAAAATAAAAAGAAGAGAAGAAAACATTCAAAAGATCGGAGTTACAAAGCTGCAAATCTCTAAGAAGCTCTCCAAGACCCGATACAAGCATCGAGACTGCTGCGGTGTTCAGATAAAGCGGCCCAGCGTCTGCATGTGTCATATCAGATTCAACACGAGAGCTGATGGAAAAAGACTTTCTGTACATTGTGATTCACAAGTGTTTTCAGCCAGCTTGCTTTGAGCTGCGCTGAGCTGCTCATCTGCAACTGGCAGTTTGACAGTCCTCTATTTGTGGCAGGAAAAGAAAAATAAAACAAAAACCACCAGAGGAGCTGATGGAAACCCCTACAGATATTATGTAACACACACTAAATCAATACAAGCCAACAGAGGCGCAATGCAGGTGGATTATGTTTTGTTTTGGAGATTTCTCTCTAAATTATGCACTTATACCAAGTTCAAATAATATTCTGAGAAACAGGCAGAAGCCACACTTCAAAGCAAGTGTTAAAAGAGGGACTCAATTTCAGCAGCTCCACAATTAAACCATGACGTGTGCTGGAAGTGCACGCTGGTACAAGTGTGATCACAGCTACGACTGTTTTCATAACACGCATAGCAGAGCCATGATGCATCCTGGAGAGCTCAAGAAATAAAGGATGGCAAAGATTTAACATCTGCTTGACTCTCTTCTGACAGATGTCTTCCCTCTCTGCAGGACTTGTTTTCAGGTTACAGCTTATTAGACATCTAGGTCGAATACACTTCCTCCTCTGTGAAGACGATTTGATTTTGAAACAGACACATGAGAGCCCTCTTTTGTTCTGCCAAATCACATATTTATAAAATGGCTTACTAAGGATACAGATGATGATGGAAAACCTTTGTTTAAAATGTTGTCAAAGCTGAAATTCAACAACAACAAAAAAGAAGAAATAAAATAAATGCAAACATGCACAGTAGTGCTTCTTTTTGTGGAGATACACAAGGACGGTTCATCCTCCAGGCAAAGCTTTGACTACAAGTTCTGGCAAGCATTGGAGGACTTCATTTGTTTATTGTTAGAAAAGGATCACACTACACCACTATTTTAGAATAAAGATATACATATAAATGGGTGTAACTCTCCTGCATGTGGTTCTGCACCGTCTTCATTCCAGTTTCTGCATCAACATTCCAGAATCCCTTCCTTTTCTTAAAAAATCTGCCTCTAAACCCGTTAGTTGAAGGGAATGACATGCTGAGAGACACACCCACGGACGTGTGAAAAGGCTTTTGAATACCTCAAAATGATATTGTACCCTGGAAATAACAAAAAAAAATCCCCAGGTGATTTATGGGATATTTTCAAGTTTTTTAAGTGTGTAGTCCAAGAGTGAAAGAATGGATGTCATTGTGTGAAAAGTGCTCATCCTTATTATCAGCTTTGAACCAAAAAAAATGTAATTTATCTTTCAGATGCATATCAGCATAAAAGAGCAAGTAAAAAAAAAGAACAAAAAAACTACTGAAATAGATTTTATTATTACAAACTTAAATAAAATATTATTCAGAATCAGTAAAATTAATTTGAGAAAAATTTAAAGTGGCCACGTGCCTCATATATATATATATATGTCATACTTACTTTTTTTTAAATGCTGTATGAACTTTAATTTGGAAATTTGATCTCCTTGATGAAACTGAAAGGGATGGGTTTGTATATTTTATCGCCGTCTCACTTTGTCTCCTGCATGTTCCTCTGTCGCGCCAGCCGGCCTCTTTCATCCAGATAATGCTGCTTCAAATTCACCAAAAGAACGTAAGCATTGTGGCGAGGCGGGAACCAGAGTGAGCGGTTCTGTGAGCCGTGGCTGTTGCGCTTTGTGAGATGCCCTGAAGGTGAGTGGGAGTCTATTTCTGAAGATGAAATAAACTTGATCTCTTCCTCTACTCATGTGCTACAGAAGCTTATTTTTCCGCTTTCCACTTTTGGCAGTAGCCTGCTGTTCTTTTTTGGGATTGGTCCAGAAGTCCACGCCATCCCAAAATGTTTTCACGCTGGAAACAAACTATCTAGCAAACTATCTGTAAACTCAAACACAGGACTGGAACCTACACATCTGTCAACATCTGTCAACATCTGTCAACATCTGTCAACATCTGTCAACATCTCTCAACATCTCTCAACATCTCTCAACATCTCTCAACATCTGTCAACATCTCTCAACATCTGTCAACAGTGGCAAAGTCATGTGCTGGTCTTCACAAAGCTTTCAAAGCGTGGACATGCTGAAGGTGTCCTGATTGAGTATTATTGTTGATGGGTGAAAAGCCACCCATCTTTCACCCATCAACTCTTTAACCAACATAACTTAGAGTGTTTAATCCAATAACGCATCCAGATTAACAAGTGGTTTAACCACAGTTGAAAACAGTTTCGTAAACTTATGTGTCATCAAACTTTAATCTTTATTAGAAACTCATTATTCACTAAAAAAAAAAGAAACTGAAAACTTCACGTGAAATTTTTACCCTGAAAAATACCTTTGTGAAAATGAAGGTACGTTTTGAGGTCAAGTGCAATAAAACAGTGACTCCGTTATTTCAGCAGCAGTGAATTGAAGAGGTGGATTAGATGAAAAGAGCACCAAGAAGACCGCCCCAGTTTTGATATCACCTGTTTTTCTTAAAGAGCTGCCGTGCTGAGACCAACAATCATCTGCTTCTTTCGTATATAAATGTGCATATTTACTTTGTCTGGTTAAAATCATTTTATTCTAGGACCCAATTCCAAAATGTGAGCCTGAGGACGTTGATGAAGATGTTGCCAGGCTGTAAATATATGTGGTACAGCGAAGCGTCACGTTGTGGCTGATGACGACAGCGAGACAGGTGGTCTGAAGATTTCCACTCAGTACATTCCTTTCTTACCTCGAAACACACATCACTCTGAGACAGGTGACCTTTAAATGACATAACAGGTAAGGAGGGTGTTTCTGGAAGCATAAAGGCCACATGATACCAGGCTTTCTAAAAATACAATACCGGGGCGGCAGAAAACAAGTGACCTGATGAGACCTGATGAGTTTTTGAGGGATGAGACGACTGTTAAAACAGAGGTGAAAAATGTGGCAACAGGACAGCAAAACAAACAAGAAGAGATGTTATATCAGTTCCAGTTTCATCTGAAAGAATTTTTGCTTATTTTTAAAAAGCGTCGTCTAGCTGCAGGGATCATCTGTGGCAGCTTTTGGCAAAAAGCAGAAAATTACGCTCCAGCTCCTGCTGCAGAGCCGACTACGACGCTCAAAAAATGATGTGGAAGTGATGATGGAAAAGAAAATAAGACAGTGATTGAGGACGAGACCAAACAAAAGTATGTTTTAGATACCGGTGTAGGTGCAACTTAACCTCTAAAAATCAGAAACGTTCCTCTGTGGTGCTTTAAACACGTGGTGACCAAGCGGCAACCATCCATCAATCTTGCTCATTGATGCCACAGACGTAACAAATATCGCAGTTCCTCGACTGACCACTAGAGGCTGGCTCTCTGAAACAAACATATTTTCAGCCTGGTAAAACACAACAAACACATTTTCTGTCTCTATTGTTTGGTTTCACATCCAGGACAACTCTGAGGTGGGTAACTTTTTTTGAACCAAGGCAGGTGAAGTTATATAAAGCAGTAAATGTATTTCTAATATGAGGTTTAGCATTTTGATTGGCAGTCAACTCAGCCATTATCACTTCCTCATCAGCCATCGTCCTGCTGTGAGGCTAACGCGGCGTTGGCTGAATGAGAGCGGTCATTTCTGATTTCTCCACCGAAACAACATCCGGATATTTTTTCTAGGACCAGAATCCAAAATGTGAGTCTTAGGTTCTTGGAGAAGATGTTGCCTGAGTCGCCCGCTTTGACATCCACCAGCTTCTCAAAGCTTCAACCTGAATCGGCTCGAGGAGCTGGTGGCCACAGCTGACTTTGATTGACATACGGTGGGCGTGTTCATGTTTGCTTCCCAGGCAACATGGGACCGTGCAGTAGGAGGAAGTAGAGGCTTCAAAACCTCTTCAGAGAGCTTATGGACGACGTTGCTGGCGTGTGGTCGTTGAGTGTGAGCTGAACTGTTGTGACAGAGTTTATGGTGTCATCAGCAGAGCACAGCGTTTGGATTCACATCACGAAAACGCGGCTCAGTTACGGGTGAAATGCTCAGGAGCAAATCCAGGCAGGAGTAGGTGCAGAAATGTATTTTTATTTTTTCTCTAACTATATTTTATTACTGGAGGAAAATTCGATTCAGGATTTGTATTGCAAGTTACTTTGCAGTGCAAACATGCACGACTCTCCATTAAAGAAACAGAAGATAATGTCACAGAATTACAGGTCATTATTGTTTGTGTAGGTCATCATCGTTAGCTGCCACACCCACCAGGCACAGAACCAGAAAGAAACCTAAAAACACTGCCACTGTTCTGGGGTGCCACTGCAGTCCAGGGGAGGCTGCTGACAGCCAGCGGCAGCGAGGACTGGGCTCTTCTTCTTCTGGGGACAGCAGAGGAGATGACAGCGGTGGCTACCCTCTCATCTCAGAGACTTTGGATTGGACTGTTGAGGGATCTGGGGACAATGAGCCCTCTTGGAGGGGATTTTCCAGCCAGTATCCCCTGTTATGTGCCACAGTGTTTGTAAATAGTTGTCAATCCTCAGATGTATTAAGTTGGTGTTACTTACTGTATATAATAATTACTCATTCTTTGTGGCCCAGTTTGTTCTGTACATTGACTGTGTTGTATTGTTTATAATTATTGACATATCATGGTTTCCACCATGATATGTCAATAATGAGGTCTGTCTGTGTAGCTACAGCTGGACAGACAGACTGTGTCCAGAAAGGGTTAAGCCTTACGTCTGGTAGGTAACCGCTGGTGCTGTAGGTGGAGAAGCTCCTGGTGTGTATCTCAGCCCGACAACACCACTGTATTTTCCTAAAAGAAGACGTAACCGAGGACATATTGTAATATGGAGACATTTAACAAAGGAAGTAGATGCAGGATACTGATTTAAACATACCATAAATGCACATTTAGTTCTAACTTTCATTGCCTCGGCCTGGAAGTGATAACATAGATAAAAAAACAAGACTTTTTGGTTTTCACTGTGATGAGTAACCAATAACTTGAAGAATCCTTTTTCTTGACGGCTCCGTGTGGAAACTTCTTAGAAAATAAACAAATCAATGTTTGGTAAAGAAAAAAAAGAAGAAAAAAGACGATTACACTAAATGTTTTATGATCTATTTCGCTAATTTACTGATGTATATGAAGGATCATTTTTATACTCTGTTGCTGCCTTTTTCTGTTTAAGGACCATAAATAAACAGTCGCTCTTCTTCTTTAACCCCGCTGGGAATGGGATGAAGTGGTTCCACTCCAACTGTTTTACAGGTTTCTTTGATCAATAAAACAGGCCTAATGGAGCAGGTATTTATATTTAACACCAGCAATCAATTGCTACACAGGCACCACCACCTTCCCCTTATCACTTACATCCTCTCGTCTTTCCTTTGTTGGTCTTTACTCGCCCCAAATAAACCTCGAGGGGCCGGATTTCGCTCTCTAATCAAAAGCACTGATCAAAAACATGGACAAAAATATTCCCTGACTGCTGGGAACCCAGTTTGAGAGCTCAGAGAACCACCAGTTCCTGCTGAATAAATGCTGACCAAGTTTATGTCATGTCAGACCGTTTCATCATCAGCGTGCAAGAAATTAGAGGAAATATTCACTTGCGGCTTTATAATCAGACAGAATGCTGCTTTCACGTGTGAGGCAGCGATTCTGACATCCAGTTTTAAGGACTCAGAGATGTCCTGCCTCAGAGATGTCCCCCCCCCCCGGTCTGTAAAGCCCTGAAGGAAACATAACAATGAAGCCGCAGTGAAGACCAGAACTTATTGAACCAGTATTTGTACAGATCAGCTGGCTGCTACATCACTTCAGCGTTCCTCTCTGTGCTGCGAATGCAACCAAAGAGGAATCCATGAAGGATCTCCTCAGTCCCTATATTCCTTATCACACGTCTAAAACTGCCTGGCCAGAACCTGCACATTTTCTTTCATGTTCTACTTTGTACTGCTGTTATAGTCAGAGGGCGAGTATTGTCCTTGTTACTCCACACCATTCATTTCATTTCATGTACCACTTTGCCATCCTGCTATGAATACCTCAACCTTTCGATAATATACTGTGTAGTTCATGCTGCAGCCACTGTTGCATTTACATGTGTGCATCTCAGCTTTGTGAGGTGAAGTGTCTGCTACGAAGCTCACGGAGCAACGGCGGTCCTCTGGAGCGCCTCTGCTTATGTACAGGAGACTGCATTCATACCCACCTGTAACTGACTGACTCGTGATGTGGAGTTCAACCCTCGCACTAATGCTCACTTGAACTGGTGAGGAAGTCAACTGGAGTTATGGAGATCCAATTACCGGCTTCTGTTTCCGAGTACAATCCTCCCAGAGTGTTGTCAATGATCATGTTGTGTAATTTCCTTATTCTTTCCTTTTGTTTTAGTAAACCATAGAGAGCTCAGACTCCAGGCTTAAATTATTCATTTCTTGAACGTTTGCAAGCCACAGTTTTGGAGCAAAGATGTTGGAATTCAAAATTGGTTTAACCTTCCTCTCTTTTTTTTTTTACTCCTCATAAAATAGTCATTTTCATAGACATATCATAAAATTCAGGAAATTTCTAACTCAGGCCCCTTATTATAATGAAACAGAAATAAATCCCCTTTTCTTCCATTTGAAAACATCTTTAGTAGCTGAGGAATCATCTCAGGCAGGAGAACCTCTTCATGTTTCATACATTCAGTCATGAAATATGCATTAAGAAGAGTGCAGTGATAAGCCCAACATATGACACTGAAATGAAGAGGTGGATGAAGATTCAGTGAGTCATCGAGGAGCAAATGCTGCAGCCGTGACATGGTCGTCAGCAACGCGCGATGATATCATGTGTTCTGGAGACGACCTTTTCATTGGATCATGGTGGGACATTTATGTTAAATTAAATTACAGGTATAATCAGAGCTGACTGGTACTTGGCTGCCAGTGTGGTTCCTCTCTTGTAATGCCGTTAGGGAACAAGAACAATTATGTAATAAAGGAATTATGTAATAGCCAAATAATAATGCCGGCAAATGAGAAAAGTGATTGACACTCTCATCAGCACCTGCAGCCAGTTACAGTGGAACATTGTACATCGATTTACTTCCAACGCTTTAAACGTAGATTTAAATGATTTAAGAAGAAATACAGATGCAGCCATGTGGACGACATAACCTTTTGGAAGAGGAGAAGATATTTAGCCAGCTGAAAAAAAGCCACCTTCAGATTCAGTTGAGCTACAGAGATGTAGATGAAAGAGGATCTGTCGTGTATTCTGTTCCGTGTTTTTCACCTGTTCCAGAGAGTACGCGTGTCTGTGCCCTCACACCCGGCTGTTCTCCACGGCGTCTAAGAGAAGCAGCTTTTCCTTTCAGCCTCCTGACCAGGTGTCATCACCTGACCATCCTTTGAACCAATGGAAGACTCTTACCAGTCTGATACCCGATGAGCTGACATAGCAGTGGTATCGATTACTTATTAGAAAGGGTTTGTCAGGAAAGCCGAGGGTGGTGCGTTTGCAGGAAATGCTGCCTGCAACAGCTGTGATCCAGTTGGAGAGTCGACGGAAAGCTTCTTTGGCAAGATCCACCATCAGACAAAATACAATCAGCCCTCTAAAATCTGTTACAGCTAAACCTACCGCTGTAGTAGAGGTCAACAGCTGCCTCTCCTCAGTCAGGAAATCCAGCCAGCTGGGGTAGATTACTAAAGGGCACAAGAGGATTAATGAGCACAAAAAAAAGAAAGTCACAAAATGCAAACGTAACATTTTAACTGCTCTGCTTCAGAATATTTAAATGTTTTAACTAAGAAAATGTCCTGCTTTTGGCCTGGAGGCAACAGACAGGCTGTAACTTGTAGTTAAGGTGAATCCAGCCTGTCCCCGGGACAACTGAGAAACTGCAGAGACCCAAGTTCGCCCTCCAGACGGATGTGGATCGCATTCTTTCTGGTCAAACAGCAAACCTTTTACAGTTTCTTTGTATCCTATCCCTAACCCCACATTTGTGCCTTTTTAAGGGGGGGTGAACACACATGTTAGAAGTTGTATTTTATAGACAGAAATAATAAACCACAAAGTAAAACAAAGCAGCCAGTATGAACAAAAGTTATTTTTTTGATGTAACAGGGTAAGAAATGTTGGATTGGATGAAGTACGAATGCAGGCTGAAAGTGCAAATCCCCTCCACACGCCAGAGCCTCCGAATAAGAAGTCTTTTTCCATTTAAACAGGTAAAATCTCTTTGTGGGACACGTTCACTAAATAATGGCGGAGTATAAAATAGAATAAAAGATAAAATCATGTCCAAGAAAATAAATAGGTAGATTACATTTAGAAACATTCTGATCTATCGTGAAAAAGAAAAATACAAACCCGAACTCCTTTCATGAATAAGTGCTTGTGTAACATCTGCTGGTGTCATCGTGTGGAAATCTCGCTTTTAATCCAAAACAAAAGCAAAAACAAAAAACCCTTCCTGCCTGAACCTAACAAAATGACAAACATGAAACCTTTAAAATGAATCATGTTTTGTGAAAATATAACTATTCCAGTTATGTCCACTGTCAGTGAACTTGGAAAGTCTGGAAATCGATCAGTAGCTTCAGTCTGACGTTCTCATGTGGTCTGCACTACAGGGAGCTGGCTGTTCATCTAAAACTGAACGCCTTTGTGGCGTTGTTAATTAAGAAAAGGGATTCATCTCTAAAATAATACAGACAGAACAATGGGATGGTTGCACTACAGAAAACAGTATCACAGGAGGATGTTTTGTTGTTGCGTGAGAAATCTGTGGAAGGTGATGAAGGATCTGACAGGAAAACCTGCTAATACCTTACGAAAGTCTGCCAAGACTAAAACATTACATGTATGGTCGCCATAGCAACCAGAGGGAGAACTATGTAAGAGATGTAGGTCTTCAGTGTGAAAAAAGAAGCAATGCCACTAACTGGTAATGACAAATATAAAGATCACAGGTGTAAAAGGCCACATACGCACAAGTCTATTTATATCTTATGGCTGTTTTCCATCTCGCAGCACAGTATGATGTGGATTTTACACTGGTGCCTAAAACCAGAAAACCAGCAGCAGGCCAGTCGTTCTTCGAGAGACAACGGAAACGTGCGAATCCTCCTCCTGGTCAGTAGGACGGTCGCTTTTAACAACATAGCAAATCTTCTTTAAAAAAGTCTTTTTTTCCACTTTTTTAGAAGTGCGTTTTTAACTCGGTAGCTACTATAGACAGGTATAAATTAGTTTGCATCAAGAAAGATTAACTTCACAATGGTCAGTGAGACTGCGGGTCCAGTCCTGAGGGGACCGGAATACCTGCGGGACAGGTCCAGCTGCCGCCGGTTCGAACGGCTTCTTCTCGGCTTCTTCTCGGCTTCTTCTCGGCTTCTTCTCGGCTTCTTCTCGGCTTCTTCTCGGCTTGTTTGACGGCTTGTTCTCGATCTTTTCTACAGGTTTCAACTGGCCAGCTTCATTTGTTGCTTTTTCTTCTTAGGATTCTGTTGAACCACAATTAATTCATTTGTTTTCAGTAGATTATTTTTGAATTACTTTTGTCAGTTTCAAGTTATGTCAGTGACTATTGTGGAGTTTTCAGAGAGTTCAGAGCAGTGCCAATCCTTCAAGTACTGAACTATGTCATGAAAAATGCCTTTAAAGACCATAAGCACATTTATCACATGCCCAAAATGTAATGGTCTATTTTCTAAAAAATATATATATATTCTTACTGTAGAGTTAGATTTGCATTGCATCAGCAAGGCACTAAAGAATGTAAATAGTTAAAAACCATTATTGAGGTTTTCTTTTCTTTTGAGTCTTTGATTAAAGAGCGTTTTAAGGAAGCGTACACACATGTGGCTCCATGCAGCTCAAACGCTCATATCTTCTTCTCTTAATGACATAAAGTATCAGTTCAGGAGAGCGTGAAATTGAGTTTAGAGACAAATGGACATAAGTGATGTTTTTCATGAGCAAACACCCAGGCCATTAGCAAGTTAACAAGCCAAACGCTCCTAATAAGCTCAGCGTGTCCCATGACTTCATGTATGACAACATATTCAGGGGGTTTATTGATGAGCAGAGCTAATGGCTGCACTGCAAACAGGCGGTAAAGCCGGAGGACGGCGTGACCGGGAGCTGACCGGTGGTCCGAGCAGAGCAGTTGTTTCCCAACTGGGGAATTCAAGCTCAAGTCTTTCAGTAAGAAAGCGACCTCAACCCTGATGTACGTGATTTACTCAGCGTTCGCTTTAGACTGCATGTTAGAAGGTGGATCATTTGCTTTTGCATACAAAGGGGCGGTATAAGATTTGCATTTATAGTCAATTAATGGTGGTATGAGAAGGAAACAATAGAATATAATTTTCCACATCCAGAGAACCCTTAAAATATGATAATGTTATCATTAAGATAATAATGATGAATCCTCCAAAACAAGCAAACTGTGGGAGCGTGATTCAGGAGACAGCTCTGGAGGAATCCCTGCAGGACATGCATTTCCAGCTCCAGCTTCGTGGCCTGCAGGCCTTCAGTCAAGTATGAAGAGGGCAGCAGCTGGCTTATCAATGACACATATGCCTGCACTTTGGGGCATTGCCTTAGAAAGTTAAACTGACCCATTTGTACTTTCAAGTTTCAAATAAAGTTCTCCAACTTGAAAAATGTAATGTTAACCCCTCCCCCCCGAACTGTCCATTTTGACTCGTCTATATACATGGCACACGCACAAAGCCCTCTCCAGCACTTTCTCATGACAATAGTTAATATCAATATGCTGACAACAGCTCAGCACCGTGGTTGAAGTCCAACAAAACAAGAAGCTTACACTGCAGGAAATGATGGGTTGTGAAGAGCTATTCACCACGCCGTAATTACATCTCTGAAAGGAAGATAATGTTGCTGAATGGGCCACAAACAAAAGACTGGACTGACAGCTTCACAAACTAGTGGCGCTTCTCAGATAAAATATTGCTCGCTTGCTGCAGTGGCGACAATAAAGTCTCATCTCACTGGATGCTCGCTGTTTAAGGAGTCTATGCACTCCACAGTCTCACGTTTCTGCAGGGAGACACGGAGCCACAGCGAGAGGCAAATTAAGCGAGTTGGGAGATCGTTTGAAGCCCTGGAATTAAGTACTAGATGAAGAAGGGTCTTTGCTGTTCTCTAGACAGAAAGTTCAATAAAATATTAAGCAGTTTCTTTGCTTCCTCTTTTTATTCATTTATTTCTACTTTTTACCATTTCTTCAAAGTCAGAAATCATTTAGTGCCTCATTTTGTTTTTTGAGTGAGAAAAAGGGCATCAACTACGGCTGCACAGGTCTGAATGCTTCAGCATGTGTTTCAGACGTATTCGGTGACCGATTGGAGCCTGATCCAGCGATGCAGGGTAGATTAGTGTCTACAAACATAAATAGAAATGGTTAAAACCGCTTCTTTGTCAGGCAGCAGAGCCACCATCAGAACATAAATGCTGTTTTGTGTAAGTCACGTCTTCATCTATGAAAAGACTCACTGATAAAAAAAAAAAAACAAAAATGCTTCGAGCCGATGTGTCATCAGGCTGGTGTCCAAACAACATCAAAGAAACGCTGCGCACTAAATGGAAGCTTAAAACACCTTCCTTTCAGACTCTGACACGAAACAGCTCGTCTAAATGCATGACTCTGGTTTTAAAGCTTTTCACACAGATACAGCGCTAAAATCATGTTTGAGTTGTCTTTTCTTTTCACCTTCACCTGTTTTGTTGCTAAATCTTGAACTACGCTCACCTGCTGCAGTCACTCACTGCTTGTTGCTTGGTGATGAGCAGGTTGTGCGTGGTGGGATTTTAGCGCTTTACAGCTGCATGCTGCGACCCAAAATGGTGTCGACAACGAGTGGATCAATAAAGTTACAGGCCAGGCGTCCTCACGGACTGTAAGAAATCACAATAAAAATGCTTGTTGAGAAGCAGCATTTGATAATTGCCT
This sequence comes from Xenentodon cancila, assembly GCA_014839995.1. NCBI lineage: Eukaryota > Metazoa > Chordata > Actinopteri > Beloniformes > Belonidae > Xenentodon > Xenentodon cancila. The sequence continues at coordinate 1,628,949 of CM026200.1, read as the reverse complement.
TCAGATTAAAGATTAAAGGGTAACTGTTGAGAAAATGCTCAATAGCTGGATTTGCTGCAGTTTCTAGAAGATGTTCCACATCTCATATGGTAGACCGTGGGAGGTGCTGAGCTCAAAGGTCATGTGAGTTGAGGTGTGAATGGATCGAGTCCTGCGGGGAGGAAGTTCAGAGCTACATAATGAAAGGCTGACAGGGCAACTGTGGCCAAATAAACCCACCCTACCAGAGCACACGTGTCCATTAATGCCAGCGCCTGCAGGTGCGACGCGTTTTCCTACGATGCCCCCGAAACCTTTGTGTGAAGGCACCGGGCCACTTACACTTTAAAGTCAGGCTGAAGGACGACAGAACGTCTTTGTGTTGTTCCCACAGCCGGATTGTTGCATTTATTTTTATCATTCCCTTCATCCATAACATGAATTAGTTCTCAAATCTGTAAGGAAGTAATTAAAATCCACTTTTAAAATTCTGACTGAAAAAAAACAACAAAATGTAGAATTTGATGCAACAGACAATTTGGTGACACGGTTTTGGCAGCTCACAGATTGGACTTGGCAATGCTCCACTTTGTTTTTCATTTGCCATTAAATAATCTGCCTAACAGACTGTTCTGTCTAAAGTGGTCTTTTCTCTACTAAAATATATTTTACTGCTGAATACGGAAATTAATTGTTTACATTTTATATATTCAATCCCATTTATCTGATAATTAGTCAATGTCTTCTGCTTAATTTCTAGAGACAGAAACAATCATTCTGTCTGGCCGGCGGCTGTCTCAGCCTCGGTCGGCTCCAGGCTGACCAGAGGATTACTGAGGTCTCCATATGGTACTCTGAGGATGAAAGAGAGCGCGGCTCGGAGCTCAGTCCCGGCAGCAGCACATCCAGCGGTGAATGAGTCGTGCTCATGCACGGTCACTCCTCACAGCTCCCTAATGCCTGCAGAGAGTGTCACAGTGTCCCCGGGTCCATTCAACAGCCCTGCCGTTCTTTTGTTGACTGTATTTGAGCACATAACCACAGATTCATGAGGGCTCCATCTCATTTTGACCTGATGTGACCTTGGTTTGAGTACAGGTTATAAAACTGCCCTTTTCTCTTTCCTTTCCTATCAAATCAAATATGGCATTTACACAAGGACCCAGAAATAACAGAAATATCATTTTTGTACTTCATAATGGTATTTTAGAAATTCTTGCATTTACTGACTTTTTCCTCTTTTCCATATAAAACACTTTCCTGAATATTTTGTCCTCCTTGAATATAAGAATAAATTCAAATGTGGTCCATTTAGACAGCCTCCTAGCTTTTATTCACAGAGAATCAAACACTGCTGAGACGTCTCTGAAATTCATAAGATGCTGCTGTGTTTTCATGGATGGATTTGAAGTGTTGGACATCAAAAATTCTTAATCTGTCATGCTTAGGCACAAAACTTCTGAAAAAAAAAACAGAAATTATCTTAGAAATTCAAACCTGTGCTTCATGATAACCAATACTTTTCATTCATTTCATTTGAATTTTATTGATTCATTCCAGACATGTCAAGTTTAAAGTCATTACAGGTTTATTGTCGATTTCCTCACGTGTTTTATTTCCTTCATATGATTTTCTGTGAACTATTTGGCTTCTTTGTGAGCAGAAGTCTTGACTTCATCCTCTGATCACAGAGAGAAGTGAGGAGCGTGATTTTACGTCCTGTGATTATTATCGTAAACACTTTCTAGTCTAGTGGTTAAAATAATCCATATTTAAAGCTAAAACCAACAGAACCTTATTTCAATAAAGACTGATTTAACAGTTGAGATTTAACAGCTAAGAAAATAGCAGGCATGGACATCAGTGTGTAAATCGCAGTTATTTTTATATTTTGTTGTAAAAAAAAGAAGAGATCTCCAGGTCTGGAGGCTTTTAATTTGATAAAATCAGACTAGTTGTTTCCAGATGTTGAAGTAAACGTTGTGGCTGCTGAGTCTGAAAGACCTCCCGAGGGAGCAAAATTGCTGTCAATAGTTGTATTTTCACCAGATTTATACGCCATGAGCTGTGTGCATGACAAAGGGTCTCGCGGTGACCTGCTTCATAGCCCGTTTCACAAACTGGAACCTGAAAGAACTGATATCAGCTGTAATTGTTAAATGCAACATTTATGTGGGGACTTTAAATCCTTGAACCATAAAACCCTGAGAACAAGAGCAACTACGTCTGCTTGACACGTCAAATAAAGCGTTTCAGGTTAAAAAATGAAAGCAAAGCAGGCTTCTAACTGTAAAAGTAGAAGACAAAATGTATGTAAAGTAGTTTGTACTTGTACAAACTTGAATTAGTGCCGTGACTGAAGAGGGCACCAAGGCTCACGGTCATCATCGTGCAAAGCGGCGAGGAGCCACGTCCAACACATGGACATAAAACAGCAGTACTGTCCTTGTACTAACGTCAGGCTCACTCAGCACTTCAAAAGATGAAGGTTGACTTCTAAAATTGTACTTGAAGGACACAAAACGTCTAATTAGGCCAGAGGTTTACTTCCTGTTAAAGGGGAGTTTTTCTTTCCGCGGTCGCCCGGTGCTTCCTCAGGACAGGGAAACGTCCATCCAGGAAACATTTTGATGCAAATTTTAGGTTTCACTATTATCATTATTTTATTGGCTTTGTTTTCATTGAACTAATATCAAATGAGTTAAACTATATTGGTAAAATGCCCTGAGGTGATGTTCGTCGTGATTTGGCGCTATTTAAATAAAGCTGAATTTAATAACATTATGATTTGGAGGGAGAGTACAGAAAAGGTGAAAAAATATCTGTGTATAAACTGATTTGTTTGAGGATTATGGTACAATACTTTTAGTGTATCTGGTATAAACAATCAAAATGTAATGCTAAGTGGTAAAAGACATTTCTGCGTCAGCAAATGCGAGCGTGACAGCGGGCAGGAGCTTGTTGGCAACTTCCATTCAAATGGATTAAATATCACCGCGATTCCTCTGACATCAAATAAAGGCCAGCTTTTAGAGGGTGCCAGCTCTTCTTTTAAGTTTTCTTCAGATAAAATTCTAATTAACTTCAATCTCGGTGTACATGTGAGGATAAGATGTAGTTAACAACAGAGGAAACAGTGGAAAGGTGACAGTAAATGTCCTGCAGTCACAACCGTCCGTCTGTCAACATACTGCTTCAAAACAAACAGCAGACGGCAAAGTAGCCCTGCAGAAAGTTTCCAGTAGCAGAAACGTTGTCTTACGATGTGGATAAAGAGTAGAAGAGGCTTAACTGAGAATGAGTATTCAAGCTCATGCTCATCTATAAGACTGAACCGACTGAGCAGCCATGAATTCAGAAGAGAAAAGACAACTTGGTCGCCTGTCACCCTGGGAATAACGCAGTCTCAAATATATCAGAGTGCCCCAGCTGTGGACACGCAGTCTTATCATTTAAGAGCCATGTCGCACTTTCCACACTCTTTTTCTCTTTCCTACCAACTGGAAAAGCAACTGAATTGCATCTTATTACCAGCATTGGTTTGACTTCCTCAGCCACTGAGCGGAGGATATAAAGGAGATATAAAAGCGAATCTGTGCTCTTTAAGGTCACACAACGAAACCACAGAAAGTTGCTGTTGCTTATTCTAACATGCTGCATGGCATTTTTACGTCTGCGGGGAAGCAAGATAAAAGCAGGGCTTTTCTTGCATTATTTCTTCACTGCTATGAATAATTCTCTTCGTTGTTTCCAGGCAGAGGGAGCGCACAAGAAAACAGGAGGAAAATGTCCTTCTTTGTCAAACCAGTAGCAGTCCGGCGAATGTCACATACTCACTACAGAGCGTTTTAAAGCCTTTTCCCCATGATACAAACCCACTCTTATTAAGAAACACAAACCAATCGACCTCCATTGTAAGGTCGAGCCTCTTCTGAATGAGCTCTGCCCTTTTGTGAGGTGAGGATTAGAGGCAGCATTTTTAATGAAGACAAATAGGATCTAAGCTGATCCTTTCCTTTCGTTGCACAAAAGGTCACAGATCAATAATCTCAATGAACACGGAAAAAGAAGCGCTCGCGTTTGAGGACGAGTAGGTGATAATGTTTAGTTAATCAAGAAAATAGTGAAAGTTCAGTATAGATTCTGTAGGATCAAACCTTTATTAATATTTTGTCAAGCTGCATCAGCTTAGCGATAAATTAAGAGATGCACAAACGTGACACCCTGAAGGGTTCATTTAAAGGACACCTTTTGTGTTTAAACCTGACTTCAAACGACCTTAACCATGACGCGTCCATTTGTGGGAACAGAAATCCATAAATCTGTTAACTGCCTCTGACCTTCAACCACAGCTCGTTTACTATAAATGAAACTCACACTTTGATTCATCTTCTTAACTGTTTTAAATGTTCACGTTATTTCCAAATGTTTTCCCTTCCAAGTGAGTGACCGTAAACGCTGCACTTTCACTGTAATGTGATCTATATTTGCACTTGCAAACATTTTTATCAACTTCTCACATTTTAAACAATTTTCCAAAGAGATTTGAAAACAATATTACCAAGAGTAAAAAACAGATCTTGTTTTCCTGGGAAGTTTTTCAAAGGTCATTTTATTTAATCCCTGTCATTACCTGGCACGTGACAGCACTTTGCAACGTGCACGCTGCACCTAGAAGCTAAAGCAACAGGTCTTTGGAGACAGAATCTGCAATTACACGACTAATTATATCATCAGTTCAAGCAGCAGGTGACTTTTCTTCTATGACAGGAGCTGCTGTCTGATCACATGACAACTAGTTGGAATACCGGGTTTTTATCTCGCAGACATACAAGAATGTAGTAAAAATTACTTCTCCTGGACAACAGTTGATGAATTATGGATCTGACACTGGTTAGAAGGTTTGTGAATTTGCTCCAAATTATACAAAATGGAAATAATGTATAAACAAAAGTTTAATCATGAATGTCGGAGTTAAACGTCAATAACAACCCTGAAATGTACTACGTTGATGGCAGCTGCTGCAGTAACATTCTTAGCAGTCTGATGGCAGCGACGTCATTTTGTTGACCGTAAAAGCACTTTGTGATGCGCTGCTGCCCTTCTGAAGGGCCGTTTCGTCCAGCCGTGTAAAAGTTGATGGTTTTATTGGTAGCCAGCTGGTTCCTGCTCCACTATTGCTGATTTCTTCTCCAAATGAAAATTAATATGGTTACTGGAAAGACTAACATGAGAATTAAGATATTTAACTCGTCTTTGACTCCCAATTTTTCTTGTGTGAATTTTAGAAGCAAAATATAAGAAATTTTACACACAAAATGAAGAGTATATTGAGGCTAAAATGAGAATCAAGATTTTACTTTTCAACATATTAAAGCAATCAGAGCAATAAAAGGTTTCCTCTGGGTTAAACTCAGAGTACGACAGTCCTACTGAAAAAGCAAAAGTGAGGCGCCCCCAAAAGGGTTTATTATAAAATACAAACTATTTGGACATATTCCTCCAAATATTGTGCTCTGAATTACCGTTACTAAATTTAGTAACAGCTGCAACTCCAGTCAGCTATTGTATGTGCATTGCTGCTCAACGTCACGAAGCTGCAGGACCAACTGAATAAAGCCACAAGTCTGGGAGTCTTACTCGGTTTGTAAAAAGAAAACCATTATACCACAGTGCCCCCTTCAGTCCAGTCCAAGCCTGTGAAATTGATAAATTATTCCCATAAAAGGAGTCTGGAGCTGAATTCATGGACACACTCATGTCCTTCCCTCGCGTGGTCACGTTCACAGAGCAGGGCTCCTTCCAGCTCCTTAAAGGTTCCTTCCAGCAGGAGAACTTTTATTATACTCTTTTCTTTGGAACATACTCTATTGAGCAGTCAAGCGCCCCGTTTCTTAACGCTCCAATACAAACAAACTACTGGAGCCTCCACTCTACAGGGTACTTGTGGTCTTGGTTTTTGAGGAAAAAGAGGGGATATTTATTATGGACGGTTTTATATTTCCCAGCCACTCGACCACGCTCGGCGCCATTCAGGCCATGCTTGTTTTCTAAGCAGCAAGATTAATATCTCTCTGCCACAAGAGCGCCAAGAAAAATCTAAAATAGGAATCTAAGAATTTGAGATGTCTGCCTCAGGGTGCTGTTTGTGCTTCACTTCAAGAGGATGGAACCAAATAATGCTCGGTCCAAGTCATTTCCATAAAGAACATTGCATGGATTGAGCTCATTTCCATCAGAGGAACGAGGACAATTTCTTACCAAGCAATTTAAATACAACTGGGAGCTGTAAAAAGAAGTCGGGTGTGTTGTCCATTGTATGAATATTCAGTACGCATTTACGCAGCTTTGAGCTTGTGAATTGGTTAGAATGTCAGAACGTTAGGAAAGCAGTCAATTAAAGTATAATCAATGTAGTGCATGCACATTGAATAAAATGTGCACGACAAATTGGCTTTGGACAACTCAAGTCCTCTGAACCTCGGCACAAAAGCTCATTGAAATTCTTTTCATTATGACTGAGGAAGTACTGGGAAATGGAGAACGAGAGAGACGGAAAGATGAGTAATGATTTCTGATTACGGAGGCAGGAAAAGCTTTGCATCATATACTGAATACACACAATTATGCATCGTCAATGCTGCAAAAGAGAATCATGGAAATCACACAAGCTGAGCATTTTGTCATTTATTTACAGTGTCTTACTCTTAGCTTCAGTTTCATTCAGAATGATGTGTTGTCTTAACATAAGAAGTGTTGTCAAAGCAGATGTTTTAAATACGTAATGTAGGAGAATCCTAATCATTTTTAATGACTTCTTCAATACAAATATGCAAAAGTACATGGACACGAAGCGCTTTTTTGACAAAAATGTTAATACCACAACCCTCAGAGGAATGAAGAACTCTCTCCCGATAAGCATGTAATCCAACTGAAGAAAGATCTTCCAGTAAAATCTTTCCTTTTGTTGCCCAACTAGTTTCATGGTGAACACAAAAATCAATAATTCTGATGCATGCAGAAGTCTTAAACACCTTTGCTGTAGTATTCAATACGATACATAAACATTAAAGTAGATAACTTCTCTGAAATCTCAACCCTGCAAAATCTCACACTGTAAAAACACGTTCATCATCATCATCATCATCATCATCATCATCATCATCATCATCAGGGAGTCACCGGTGGTTTCTGAGCGCATTTGAACCAAGCGACCTGCTTACAAGCCATGTTCTCTAAAGTTCATGGGTTGTTGTCACATGTGGTCTCCTCGTCGATCTGCTGAAGCACACTCACTTCACATAGTTGTTGGCTGGCCAGCTGGAAGACAACGTTCAGAACCATCAAGCTTCAAGGAACTCAACGGCTTTTGAGCTGCATCAGATGGCTCGATTACTCACTTTTGAGTCGCATGTAGCAGGAGTTACAGTAGAGCTGTTTGTTTCGTATTCTGACCTCAGCCCCAGCTTCCGATCCCCCGAGGTCAGACTTACAGCTGATGCACTGGGGGGATTTAGCAGAGTTAGAAAGCTGCTTGAGCAGATGAAACTACATCAGTGAGTCACAAGGTGACGGGGACAGGAGCAGCAATGTGTGGACGAAGAGACGAGCGACTGAAAGATAAAGACTGGCACAGGGGGTCAACATTCACATGCAGGAGACAGACGCCAAAGGCAGACCAAACCTCCCTGAAGAAAAGAAAGCCAGATGCAGCTATTTGCAAGTAGGAGACAAAGTGATTCTTCTAACTGTTCAGCGTCTGGCACAGAAAACGGATTTTTGTCAGCTCTACAGGAATCAGGACCTCGATAGTGAATCGGTTAGTAGAACAAGGAAGCGAGGTTGGAGCCACCAGGTTAGTCTGAGGATCAACCCAGTTGTGGTGCCGATGTGCTCCGGTGCCGACAGGAGTCCAGTTCTCACCTTAAAACAGCCCAAATGATAACAGAGCCCCAGGGACTCGATGATCATGGCTGCTCCTTTTCCCAGCGGGGTGTCACAGAACGTACACATTTTCTTTCCACTCACTGACCTGGATCACAGAACGTACAGCTGTGATTTAAGATCGCAGCACACACACCTGACGCGTGTGAATGCGCGCACACACACACACACACACACACACAAGACAAGGTCACACTGGTGCAGACCCAGGAGGAGTCTGGGTCAAACTGCCCAAAGTCGGGTTTGTGGTTTAATGAGGATGGATCAGGAAAGAGCTTTCCTTTTATTTTTTCTCTTAAATTCAGTTGAAAAGTCTCCTAAAAGATTTTATACTGTGTTTTTTATGTTTTATATGAAATACCTTTATGCCTGATAATTTAGTATAATTGCTTGGAGAAAAAAAAAAAACCCAAATAGTTGTGAATGCATGTATTCAAATATAAGAATGAGACTATTGCTTGAAAGAACAGTGACACAAAAACATTAAATACTGCGAATGCACAAACGGCCTGTACAAGATGACTGCATGTTAAAAAAAGAAAAGATGACTTTATGACTGTTCAGACCTGCGGGAAGTCAAAACAGAAATGATTATATGCAACAGTTTATAACAAAATGATATGGAGAAAAAGATTACCGAGGCCCTTTGCAACCACTCCCCAGTCCAGAATAGAGCGTAAAAGACTTTTAGATTTTGCATCCCGGAGTACCAGAAGGTGGATTAGAGACAGCAAAGCAGATGTGTTAACGTTACCTGCTCCGCTGCTGAGGGGCCTCAGCGGTGGGCTCTGGAGACGTGGCGGGTGACAGAGAGGAGGGGGACGGGGAGGGCGACTGCCGGGGCCAAGGGGACGAGTGGGTTCCTGCCCCACTGCGGAGGGAGCCCATGGAATAAGAGGAAGGCAGAGTGGAAGAGATGGGCCGCTGGGTCCCCGACCCGCCAATGACCAAGGAAGTGTTGCCAGATTGTGTTCGAGAGTAGTTTTGGACAAAAGAGCTGCTTCTGGGTGTCCACGATGAGCGCCAGGAGTTGTAGGAGGCGTCCAAATTGTCAAGAGATTCGCCTCTGCAAAGCCAACCCACACCACGCCCACTTTAGGAGGTTATTCGAAGCAACAGAACCATCTGGCCACCAACTGTTGTCATGAGTGAATATTTTCAAACGTTCCATTCAAATGCAGCGTAGTTGTGTCAGTGTGGTGGCCAGATGGTTAACTGGTTCAGCCTCTGCACGCAACAGAATATTAGTAAGTGTAAGAAGCCAAACAGCACCATTCTGTACCTGCGCATGGCCGGCGCGTCGTTCTCTTTGCTGGTGGCGGTGCTGGACGAGTGCTGACGGATCCAGCTGCGGTCCGTCAGCAGGGGAGTCTTCTTCTTCATCTCGTTCAGGATCAGCTGCCGCTCCAGCTCCGCCTGCGACACCGGCTGCTGACCCTTCTTATCAGCGACTCCGCTTCCCATCACTGCACCTAGTGAGGCGACATCAGCACCATGCTTGGTAAAAATGAAAAAGGTCTGGTGGAAATTGAAACAAAACACATGAGCAGAAAAACAGATCATACGCAGTGATGGGCAGAGAAATCAGGACAAAGTCATACAAAATTTCCACTATGGAGACAGAAATGATCCGAAAGAAAAGCACGTGAAAGGAAATCACGGCACGCTGTGTGTCATTTTCTGGTTTCGGATCAGCTGTAAATCAATTGGCTGCAATTGTTACTGAGTGAGAGATTTCAGATGATCAGAACGGGAACACGCTGAACGCGATCCTGATCCAAACGCGGAGGTGGCGCTTCAGCGGCGAAGCCCACCTCTCTCTGGCGCTCTGCGACTCATGGCATAGAGGCCGTCTCTCTGCTCCGGCTGCCATCCAGCCCTCCGACTCTGGGCCTGCAGTTCACGCGTGAACCTCAGCTGCCCGTCCAGCAGCCAGCGAGCCTCAGCTCTCGACTGCACATGTGCACCTACAGCAGAACACAGCCCGCATGCCTCCGTGCAGCAACATGCCTTCATGAAATTATTTAAAACAGAATAAAACAGCTTCAACCACCAAATGAAGTGAGCTGACCTCTTCTCTGAGTCCCGTCTTCTTCAAGATGTGGAGTTGATTTGGATTTCAACCTGTCAAACAAAAATAATGGATGAGGAAAAGCTCCATTTTCTTTTCTATGCACAGCAAACATGTTTTTGTGTTTTTATATGGTGAAAAGATACTAAGATATGAAACACCACAGTTCTCCTTTGGAATGGTTAAACAGGTAAACAGGTAAACAGGTAAACAGGTAAACAGGTAAAGGCTCTGCAGACACGTCACGTCCTCCTCTCAGCTGGAGATCAGCTGCTTTTGCAGAGAAACGTCGTTTCCTGGACTTTATTTAACAGCGTTTGATTATTTTGGATCAGTCCGAGCAAAGTCACTCAATGTGCTGCGTAGCTGCATTTACCAGCTACTAGAGGGAAAATAAAATCTTAAAGCAGCTCTGGTAGATATGTGCTTTATTCTTGAAAAAATGTTTTTTAAACTTGTATTTGTGGTTGCAGATTATTATTCAGTGAAACTGTTTTCCAATAACGTTCCTGAGCGCATGCAGACACTGCAGAAGGCTTGAGGGGTCAAAAATAGGAGCTTTGGTTTATTAGCTTTCCACTAGATTTCATCTGAATATTTTTAACTGACATCATGTCGGCCGTGAAATTGATTCATTTTTCCAGTTTTTATATATTATTGCTAAATATGAGTTGACCTCTTAAAGATTCTTTTTCTCTGGAATGATGTTTCACACCAATTTTTTTTCCACCCAGTGTTTTGTTGCCTCTGTTACAATATAAGATAATATTGCTGGTAATTTCTAAATGAGTTTAAAATGATTTGCAAGATATTTTAGCATTTAGAGCTCTCGGGTATAAATCATTGACTTAATGATATATTCTTTATACATGTTGGAATCTTATATTATTATTATTATTCATATCATATTTATAGATGTTGTTCTGGCACACTGCAACTATATAAACTGTTAAGATGTATTATTGTTCAGTAGGTTATGAAGCAAGCGTGTAGGACAAAATATGTGACGTAAGAACAGGTGAGATTAGTTTGAAGCTGGCGCTGGACGGCGAGCAGGTACACTCGTCTCCTGGACTGACCTGTGCGTGAAGGAAAGTGGAGGCTGGACTCCAGCAAAGCCCTGGGAGCCAGCAGCCCTTTTGGCGAAGAGCAGTGTGCACAGACAGGTGAGATGATGGTCAGAGCAGGAGGATACACAGACATGTTAGTTGCACGCATGTTAGTGGACAAACAGTAAAGCTGGTTAAATGTGTTACCAGCCTGACAGGTGTCAGGTGATGAATGCAAATAAAGACACGAGTTAAATGACGGTACAGGAGGAGCAGTGCCTCTACTGACCACTGCTGCTCCAAAGCTCTCTCCTTCTCTCTGCGCTCCTGCTCTGCAGCTTCCTGCCGCTTCCTCGCCTCCTCCTCTCTCTTCCTTTGCCTTATCAGCTCTTCCTCCTCCCTTCTCCTCTTCTCCTCCTGGTCCTGCATCTCTCTTCGCCTCCTCTCCTCCTGGAGACGCTGCAGCTCTCGCTCCTCCATTTCCCTCTTCCTCCTTTCCTCCGCTTGTCTTTGGCGCTCCTGCTCCTCCTTTCTCTCTCTCTCTTCCTCTTCCCACAGAGAAGCTGAGGGTTGCTGGTTGGAAGCTGAGGGAAACGCTGTGCTGACACCGTGGCTGTTAACCTCGACAATCCCAGACTGCCGGGAAAAAGGAGAACCGAAAATCAGGAGCGTTGAACACATCTAGGGGGAAGTGCAAGAGCAGCAGAGCAACGTCTTACGTCGCTGGTGGCGACACTTTAGAAAGTGTTTTGAAATTCTGATCGAAGGGGAACTTTTCTGTTGCAAAAGCGTGAGATAATGTTCTGACATGGTTGTTCTCTTGCTTTTGCGCCGTTCTTTAAGGCTCTCCTTTTTAAAGCCTGATACCAAACTGCGTGACCATGTGACCAGTGCATCATGTAGCACTCCCCAGCAGGTTTTAGGTCAGAATTTACACCAATTAAAACACTTTTCTCACCTCCTGCTGGCTTGTGGCAATCTCCTGCTGAGCTTTGAGCCACTCCTCGTGCAGCTTCTCCTGATCACGTTTATACTTCTCCTGAGAAAGAAGGCAGAGTCATGGTCAAAGGCCATTTCATTTCACGTAAACTGCCTGCCAGGGTGGGAAGTCTCCTGGTAGATCATGAAATCAGCCTGTTTATCCTACAGGGAACCAAACTAGGGACATTAACAGGCTTTCATGGTTCATTCAGCTCTCTGCTCACCACCTTTGATCTCCATCCAGAGACGGGCCCTCTGGAAAATGTTTTGACAGATTAAACTACAGTGAAGTTGGATACTTTGATGCCCGAGAGGCGTCTTAAGTTTCAGTGTTGAGCCCATCAGGAACAGACCCCACTGAGGACGTCACCGTCTCGTCTTCTCTCTTTGTTTGATGTGATACAGAATTGTTTTTATTATGCAAAATTCAGGGTTTTTTTTTCTGTGTTCAGTTATGATAATGTGTGCTGTCCAGTCAGTCCAGGTTACAATATAAATCATATACTATGTTGAAACTACTGGTTTTTCTGCCTCTGAGAGCCAATGAGGAAACAGCACAAACGATAATAAGCCTCATGACATTAGGATGTGGTGGAAAGCTATTTTGATGGGCCGTATTAGTTTTAGCCAATAACCTGAGAATGTACCAACATACCTGCAGGAGGTGCTCTTGCTCCTTCTGCCATTTCTCTTGTCTTCTGCGCTCAGCTTCTGGGTCCCACGACCAGCGACTGGAGGATGGAGTGATAGCGGGAACGGATATCTGAAAACAGACAGTCCTGAAAAATTATTTTCCATGCAGAAAGCGATGGTGCAGTGTGGAAAATGCAAGAATTCGTGTATATTAACTGAAACGAAGGTCATAAAATGCAACATTAAACACCTTTCGTTCATAGCTGCCCTCCAAACTGCTTTAGGAAATTATTCTAATTTTTATACGTTTTAGAGAATCCACATGGTTCTATATGTTAAAAAAATAATACGCAGTACATAAGATAAAATGGTACGAAAGTAATTAGTAAACTACCCTGAGATTAAGTAAGAAAAGAAAAGAAAAAGGCAAAAACCGGCTACTGTCATAAGAAAAGTGTTAATCTTACAGCTTTTCCTTCGGTGTTTCAGTGCATTTTAAGCCTTGAAGATTGATGTAAATGTTTGTATAATACTTAACTATTAAACCTGTTTTTTAACAAAAATGTTTTCGGAAAAAAGCATAACTACAGACTGAATTATTTAAGCTACTCTGGACAGATGAGAATTGTAGAAAAGAAGACGAAGCTCAACTTACAAATATCAACCCAAAACATCATTTAAACACAGAATTAGACACTGTCCTTTAGATCAGGGGTGGGTGCTAGTCCTCGAGGACCGCCGTCCTGCATGTGGTAGACGTTTCCCTGCTTTAACACCCGACTCAGATCAGTGGTGGTCATCAGCTGCTCATCAAGGTCTGCACATGTTAATGATGCAGTCATTTGTATGAGGGTGTGTTGAAGCAGGAAACATCGACAACCCGCAGGACAGCGGCCCTCGAGGGTTCCCACTAACTTTCAAGGATTCATTCATTCCAGCAGAAAAGTAAAGACACTTTTTAAAAATAATTTTCCTAACTGTTTTAAAACCTTGGCTACAATAAACTTGTATTTATAGTATTAAGTGTTATTAAAAACTAGAAAATGAGTAGTGCTTTCTTGTTCTTCTGGCTTGAACTTCCAATACCGTCCACATAAAAGGTTTATCGGTCTGGCGTTGTTATAACGGTATATTTGTGTCTGTGCTACAGATGTTGTCGTTGTACAGAGATTAAAAAAATGCCTCTCTCATGCTCATAAAACTCACATCAGGCATTGCAGAGTCTGATCCTCCTGGAAAAGAAAAAATATTCAGTCAACAGTTGCACATGCACAGACAAAGCATCAGAGACGAACACAAGTTGACCCCGAGGCCGTAGACTACGCCAACACAACCCTGACAGGCTTATTTAACAGTCAATTCAAGGGTCAGTTCATAACTAAAAATGACTTAAACTCTCAACAGTAACTGATGTTTCCAGCAAGTCTCAGGGTTCAAAGATCAACCACAATGCGCCGTTTCAGATCTTCACACTGGAAGTCTGGCCAGGACTTATGAATAAGAAAATCAGCAAACTGAATGAGAAGGAGCGAGCAGAGATCAGGAACATGCATGAGGCACAAACCGAGCACGGAGCAGGGATGTTTTCAACTTCACAGCACTTAAGTGTTCTTCACCAAGTGTTGGAAGTGGAGGCAGTTCAAAAACAAACAACAGGATTTAAAAGATTTCCATTTGTGGCTGGTTAACTGGAATAGAGTCATGCTGTCCAGCGTGTTGCCATGTACTAGATTTTAATCAGACTATGAAATTGGACTAAAGTCCTGCTAGATGTCCTTGGTTTAAACAGCATGTCAGAATCCCAGGCTGTTCCACATGAAGGCGAGGAGGTCAGTGCACTCAACCCCGTTTACCACAGAGGTAGACCAGCGCACTGACCTGAACCACCTGAGGGACGGAAGAGGCCCAGCGCAGGGCGAAGGTGGGGCAACAGACGAAAAGAAAGAAAAATAAATACGAGGGGCCTCACACGGTTCCATTTTTATCTTGACAGCTCGTAATCAACTGATAAAGGTTCACTTATCAACAGGAAAACATGCAAACCCTACTTGGTGATCTCAGGGATTCGGAGAGACGACGGCAGACAACCCGGCCACCAGAATACACAGAAATCAGTCGCCACATAGACGCCACCACACACGACTTCAGACAGCTCTTTTTTCTTTACCTTGTTCAAAAAACTCTGATCTCCGTTTGAAGTTTTTGGAAGACATTGGTTCTGACTCTACATGAAAAATGGAGAACAGGATACAGTGAGGCACAGCAGAGGGAAAAAGCACCTGAGGAGACTGAACTTTATATCACTAACACACCGTCATGAATTACATCTGTAATACACACCGTTTACATAATTCGTCAAAGTAAATGTCTATTGCTGTAAGTACAATTGATTTTTCATCACACCTCTCTGCCAAGTCAACAAACTGACGCCCCTCTGATGGGCTTTTGTACCCCGACCAGAAATCATCATCCAGATCAATTTCATAACCTTTCTGACTGTGTGCTCTGCTCTTTACCTTTGTTCCTCATGGTCACCGGCTCCTCCCGGAGACCCCCATTAGCTCCGTTTGAAGCCATGTCCTGCAGGGAAACGTGACAGGGTGCAGACTCATTAAAGGGTCCCTGGGCAGGGAACAATCCTGGAATAAAAATCAATCAGACCTGAGCAGACACAGGTTACTGCAGGTCACTTACCACGACAGGTTGTGGGGGGCTCTCTTTGGTTGGCAGCGTTTCTGTGAAGATCCGTGAGGTGAAATTCAGGCTGGCCTTGACAGAGTTTGTTTCAGGGGAACCTAGAAGTGTTGGATGATCCGTACTGGTCAGATTGATGGTCTTATGGCTTTTAAATGGCAGGGAAGGTTGATCTCTGTCCCAGTCTGCATGCAATAAATGCAATGGCATAAAAACAAGTTGTGTGTTTGCACATAAATCATCTTTGGGGTGTGTGTGTATGCGAGTCTCCCATGTAAATGCGAACCCCAACAACTGATGCAGAGTTTACACACAGACCACGATGAAGCAGGGAACGAGGGTGCTGTTACGGTGTTATTGTAGAGAGCAGCAGGACGTGACAGAGAAACCACCTTCCCCAGCCATGCAGCCCATTAAAACCGCCATAAACCCGGCGTGTCTGACAGGCTCAGAGCCGCTAGGCTCCCCTAAACTATTTTAACTAGCTCTTTGTGTTAGTTAAGTGAGCTACGCTGGGAGGTCCATTAACTCTCTATGATGACGCTGATGTTGAGCAAGTAAGAAGGCTGCAGAGACAGCAGACTCGGAGGACCATGGACCCGAGCTGGGGTAGTTCCCCAGAAGAAAAACGCCACGTGGACAGAGAGAACAATGCTGATGAGGCAGCAAAGTAGCAATAAAAAACATTTAAAAAAGTGGAAATAAAATGAAAGACAGAACCTGGAAAAAAAAAAAGAAATGGGACAAGAAGAAAACCAAAACCCACAGAGTTCATAACAACACCAGCCCTCCCTCACCAGGCGAGACAGGAAAATCCACAGGTCCTTCATCATTTAGCTGTCATGAAGTCATTCATGGATGACTTCACAATAGTTACGGACCAATTTAAAGTGTCAAAACTGTTTAGTGACGCACAAAGCGTAAGCAGCCCTGTCAGTGCAGGAATGTAACCCCTAACTGTTTCATTTACTTTCAATCACTCGCTCTCACACGAACGGCGTGCAGATGACTCACTGTTCTGGCCATGACGACGGACATCCATGACCAAGCTGCCCTCCTGCACGGCCTCCTCCAGGCTGGACTTCCACTCTGCGTAGCTCATTCCTGCCACCTGGTGCCCGTTCACCGTCAGCACCTCGTCCCCGGTCTGAAGCTGGCACATCTCAGCTGGGCTACCTGAAGGGCACCGAGGTCGGTCTTTAGGAGAATTAACTCCTCTTCCATCACTTTGGTGACATGTTGACCGTCATAATGTTTGTACTTCATGAGAGCATTTTTTGTAAAGCCATAAAACTAAAATTCTAATGGAAACTAGGAACTGTTTTATATTTAGAAATTCACTGAACACTAGATTTGTTCAGCTTTTGCTTCTTCCAGTCGCTTGGAAATGTTTTATATGTTTTTTCATCTTTTTAGCGTAGACGTCTTTGCACACTTTTTCTATTACGTGTTAGAAAATAAACGTATTTGCTGCTTCTGCTGCCAGTCAATCATCCGACAGGTTTTATTCCTGGTTCATGGCCTTACGTTTGCCAGGTCAGACGATGAGCGACCACTACCTGATCACAGAAAATACAGAAATCCTGACAATAATTCACGTTCACGACAACAGCTGGCCTTAAATAACCGACAGTCTGAAGCTGATATTATAAAGCCAGCGTGTGTGTTACTGTGGGATGTCAGTATTAAAAGGTAACATGTTGTGAGGGGATGGTGGAGAATCACAGGACGAACGGAGGCTCAGGCCCAGCAGATGTGACCCAGATAGAAGCTGGCCTACATAGGTCTGGCTTCAAATACCTGCTGACAACCAGCAGAGCCTGTGTGGAAACGAAGCCGAGCCACAGCACGGCTTTCCAACGCTGTCGCCGCACCACCAACACGTCACACAGACTTGGCAGCACGCAGGAAATAAAGGCATGATCATTTCTGACCGTGCACATGTGATGCTCACACACAACCCTAGAAACTGAGTTTCAGTTATGCTCATGGAGGTCAACTCCCGTTTGCACCTGGCTGAATGGATGTGACACGAGCGCCAGTCGAGTCCCAGGCTGCGAGGAAGCCAAAGTCTCTGCTGCTGTTGGGCTTCTGGTTCAGGTTAATCCGCATCTCACAGAAGTTCTCCTGGAAACCAAAAACAGGTGATTTTTACTGTACGGCCGTGGACCGGCTTTCCTCAGCTCCGGAGGTCGTGAGCATACGCAGGCCTGCTGCAGAGAAAGCCTGGGATTAATCACTTATGGCTCTTGATTAAACGCCACCTTGTTGCTATACTTAGACCTCACACCATTATTTGAACAAAAACAACAATGACGTAAGACACATATTTTTTAAGAGTTTTATAAAAATCAAATCTCTTTATTCCACAGGATGAGACCCGGGTACCTGGCTGATTTCTTCGGCTGGAGCAGGACTGACAGCAGCTTTGCTCTCGACGTGAGGAATAACGGATGAGGCACTATTTTCTGTGGTCTCTTCCTCCTCCTCCTCTTCCTCACTGCTGTGTGCCGAGCTGGATTGGGCCTCATCCTCAGATGTCATGAACTGGTGATACCTGCTGGGCACTGATGTCTTCTTAGAAACGTCGACATCGCCGTTGACACGCTTGTGGGAGTCGTCCATCTGTCCGGGATGAATAGTGTGGTAACAAATCGAAGCCAAACATAAAATGAACTGGACTAAAACTGAAAACCATGTATGTCAGTCTGAGAGTGTGGAAAACTATTTAAGTGTGAAGTCACAAATTTCCTCTGATAAAAACTACAAAAGTGAACATTTGATGTAACGAGCAGGAATCAAACAGGATAAAGTAGCATCCCTGGTTGTTAACTTGCTTTTATAAAACACCACATGTATTCATTATTCATACGGTCATCAGATCAGACTCTTGAGTATCAATGATTTATCCAAAACAAATTAGCAAACCACTATGTCAAAGATTTTCTTGCACCAAACAGTCTCATCCCGCCCTCTGGCGCTGCACTTGGAGTTTGTGTCCTGCTGTAATAGTATCTGGTACTCACTGTGAAGGCTCTGGGAAGAGACGTGATGCGGGAGGACTGGGTCCCAAAGGGCCTCGGCGTGACAACCGAGGTTATCCGTGCACTATCCGATCTCTGGTAGCTCTGGTTGAGGGAGGCAGAAACCTGAGAAACCCCGGGAGGCTTGGGTTCCATTGAGCGGATCTGTGGTCGTTGTTTGTGCAGAGAAGCAGAGGAGGGGGCCTCCGCTCGAGTCTGCGTTTCCAACAATGGCCACCTTGGCTCTGGTACTTCAGGTAGGGAGCTAGAAGAGACGATGGCCGTCTCCTCTGCTCTGTTGGTCGTGCTGGTGTCCTCTACGGCTTCACTCCTCTGTAAAAGTGCAGCCGTCCGAGAGCGGGAGTTGTTGACCGAGCTGCTGCTGGCAGAAGTGATGGTGGCAGTGATGCGACTGCCGGAGTGGCCGTCTGCAGGACTTTCTACAGTTTCAGCTTCGTGTGATGTGGGAGGGGAAGCGGGCCCAACACCTGACGGGGGAGTGGCTGGGGATTCTTCAGGAGGGTCAAAAAAAGAATAAGGAGTGTCAATTGTATAACCTCTGGAAGGAAGTGTTCTGGTACGGGAGGAGATGGGCTGCACAAATACGTCCTCGTTGTCATCTAAATACGAAAGAGATCCAAGACGGCTGCCAATGCTGTTCTTCCTTTTACTTCCTCTGTGGATGCAAAAGAGCAGGAAAAGGTGGAGGAGAGTGAGTGGCAAATAAATTCAACGTAAACAGCCAGAGGTCAAACTTAAAAACTAATGGAGGCTTGATGTGGAGGAAGGCTGAAAGCAGAGCGCAGGCTGGAGGGAGGAGATGTAGGGCAAAAAAAAAAAGGAGGGAGGCTAAGCCATGATTAATTTACACTTTCACACAGACTGAACAAACAATTGCAGTTTCAAAACACAATAATGTGTTTAACAATGCAAAAGTTCTCACACACACCCTTTCTTTTATTACCTTAGCAGAGGATCCCCTTCTGAGGGTAAAAAAGATGCACAAGAGGAACAACCTCAGTGTTCAGCACGCACCGCAATGCTCTATTCTCACGTCATCTTTACCTGGTCAGACGTGCTCTTTTTTACTCACCTGTCTTCGTCCATCTCCTTGAAGGTCATGGACCTTCTGTCGCCGCCGTACGTTGCCTGCTCAATCTTCTCCCTCTCTTCTTTCTTCTTCACTATATCAGAGTTCACGCTCCGGCGCCGGTTCTTCCATTTGGTGAGGTCCTGCAGCCAAAACAAGCCTCGGTTAACTCGATCACGATTCAGGAGGAACAAGTCAGTTTGGATCCAGATATAATGAGCATGTTGTGTTGCATTGTTAAACGTGCAACTGAGACAGAAGTTGATAAGGAGAGGGAAAAGGGCACCATGTGAAGGTGCTCTATTTGTGAGCTTTAAGCTCCTCCCACCTCACTTCCCCTGTGAATTGGGGACTATGTGACCTATATGCTGCTTTAAAAGTATTATTTTGCCATGAAATGAATCAGATAGCTGGCAGGCACCAAGGCCTGCCATGTATATATAGTCATTGTTTGAGTTGACTTATTAATCAATTTTATGTTCTAGTGAACATGTCCAACAGATAACTAGTCTTAGAAAATAGCACACAATTGATCTTTTTCAGCCTTATTTTAATACGCAGGACGTTTTCCAGTGATAAAGCACCATGCATTTCACACAATTAGTTAATCTGGTATTGATTTCATTATTAAAAATGACTGCATGTCCTGATTACTGCAACACAGAGATGTGGAAAATGAGGTCAACTCATAGCCAGAGGTCAGTGCTGCACCAGTCAGTCTGCTTCCTGCAGCTCAGTTTCCCCCTGCAGAAGTCTGATACACCACAACGCCCACCTCTCACAGATCATGTCATCACCTTCTCTGTGACAGAAGCAAACATCTTTCTGCCCAACAATCTTAAACAGCAATGACAGTGTTTGTCTGTGGTACAACTATTAGATCTACTTACATCCTGCCACTTATCTTCACTCTCCTTAATCTGCTCACGGAACTTCTGCAGCTCCTCATAGCGAGCCTGTCGGAGGATGGTGGGGTCTGCCTGGATGTCACTGGTCGATTTACTCCTGTGGAAAAAAAGAAAAACGATGCTAAAACAATCGTTTCTTTTTTTTAATGTCCAAAGGGTTTGCAGCTCAGTTTACAACTCAAAGTTGTGTCTGAACTGAAATAAACAGGTTAAAAAAACCAACCCTCTCCACGTATGCATGCACCATCTCTTACAGCGCCAAAAAATTATTCACTACCCCAAAAAGCTCAGACAAGTTCCTGCAACCAGAAATTTGGCACCACTTTTAAGAGTAGATTGGATTAGGTCTTTAGTGTAAATGTTAGTTTGCATAAACGGCACACATGTGAAACGCAAACCCTGGAAGGTGACGTAAGCTCAGTGGGTTAATAACACAAGCCGACGTCTTCCCCAGCATGCAAAGAAGTCTCCTGAAGACCACACAAGAGTGCCTACCTGTAAAGATTTACACACATCTCATAGTGCCGTCAGCGTGTTCAGACGACCACTCGGTCACAACGCTCACCGGGACACACTGAGGTTTAGGAGGGTGACCCAGCATATTGCTTTTGTTTCAGTCACTTCACTTTGTTGCTTTATAAAGAGCCTTTTGCAGCAACCCCACCCGCTCAACCACCACCCTGAACTTGGCCCTGAACCGTACAATACTCAGTGTTGTGTGTCAGCAGTTAGCAGTTAGAGAGCGACAGCAGGAGTACAAAAGCAGGAGGCAGCAGGGTGCAACCGTAGAGGCCAGAACAAATGCAAACGTGCCACATTCCTGGGAGCCCATATCAACTCACCCGTCCACGCTCTCTTGCGTGTGTTGCTGTCTAGGGAACCGGAGAGAACCACAGATGAAGTCATATTTATGCAGACTGCTTTCTGATAGTGGGGCTGAGTGGGCTGCTCGGGGTCAATTAGCAGCTCTTACACCAGCTCACCTACAGATGGTTCACTTCAGTCAGATCTAAACCTGCACATCTTCACCATACTGTAAACGCTGAAGACAGTAGTCCCCCCCCCACACACACAGGCTACACTGATGATCAGCTGGAGATGATGCCTAGACATGCATCACCCCCTAAACAATGGTTCTTTTGGCGTGACTTCAACACGTCGTCATGGGAAACATGACTTTACATCAGTGTGAAATAAAGCCAGATGGGCTTGGACTCGGTCATACGGGTACTGTGTGTGATCTTGTGTGTGTGTGTGTTCATGTTCAAACACAGTAGTGCAGACTTGTGTTCAGGTTACTATGGTCTACATGTCACATCTACTTCCAGAGGCGTGAGGCACATTTAAGTGCCCCGTTTGCTGCAATCAGAATGTTCTGGATGTGGCGTCTGCATATTTCTCAGACTTCAGCCTTTCTACATGTTCCTGCAACTGTACTGAGTTTTTCCATGTTAGTGTACAGTTCCTTCAGCTGCACCCTAGGTCAGATCCTTTTTTATGGAGATGTAAGATGAAGTCAACCAATGCAGCCAGTTCAACTCAATCCAGGGCAAAGTCAGGACATTGGTTACTTTTCTTTATTAGGCATATTTCTGCTTAGCTGACAGTCAAAATCAGTCCAACAGGAAAATAAAAGTGAAGAGAACATGCAGAATTTAGGCATTTTCTGCACATGATCAGCTAAATAACCTCAACAAAGAAGCTCTTATGCCTTTGGTTCATAAAACAAACACTCCACACTACAACAAACAGTTGCTTTATTGTACAATTGGGGAGTCCACTCTGCATGTTCACAGCACGCATCTATGAAGTAAAACGTACCAGGATTTTCTAACACACGAGTCCATAACGAACACTTGTTTTCATTTTAGCGTATCAGCATACACTTTAAAGCTCCAAGTTGTTAAGATTGAGATTAAAATTAAGATTTCCTTCACCGTGTTTATGACAAAACGGTCATGACTGGGTTTGGCAAATGCAAGGTGGTGCCTTTTCCATGTCTGATCTCAATACGGTTCCTGGTGTGAAGGTGCAAGTCAGCCACAAACAGAAAACATTTTAAAATATGAAACGGTTCTGAAACCAACAGAACGACTGGCAGAAAACGTCAGGAGAAACTAATGGGCACACCAAAACCACCGTTTCTACAACTTTAGAGCAGCCAGCCTCTCCACCATCAGTCTCTTCCTATACTTTAATTGGCTGGCTTCTCTGATCGCCCGCCATCGCTGCAGGTCGTCTTCGCTACAGGAGGAAGGCACTGAGGGACCCCTGTGACCCACTGATGAACCCTTTGGTGGCCGCTGGTGCTGATCAGAATAAAGTTTGCGAATGAGCATGTCATCAGTTTCAGGATGCAGCTCCTTCGCGGGTTGGGTCTGGTTCGCTTTAGCTACTTCCTGAGTCAGAGGGCATGGGGGACAGAGGAGTCGGGCTTTGAGTTCAGGCGGCAGAGCCCACGGTTCTGGGATGGGCATCGGTGCATAGTTGTCGGGGGCCCCCGACAGTGGCCGCTGCTGCTGAGCCTGCTGAGTTTTCTCTTTCCGATAAACCACATCGTCCTGCTCGATGTCGGGAAAATCCGTTTCCTCAGTGTCTCCATGGCGATGTTGCTGGGTAACAATATTGAGTTGTGGCTCAGATGTGTAGCGTCGGCGTTTGGCGCCCAGCTGAGTCTTCATCATAGCCAGATCCACGTTGGACTGAAATGCCAGGGTTCGCCTGGCAAACATGTCATCATTCTCCAAGTCGGGGTACATACTTTCATAATCAAAAGGATCCGGGGGCTCCCTGGGGTCCTGGCGCCCCAGGAGTGGCCACTTCGCACATTTGACCAGTCTGGGACCCGAGGTGGGGTCAATGGGGGCGAATACCAGTGAAGGGGTCTCTGGCAAGGGGGACTGTATCTCGGGGAGCTGTGGGGGAGTGTGTGGTTGGGCATGAGGACTGTGGGGTGGGCAAAAGGAGAGAAAAAGGACAGAAAGATGATGAGCGCATGCAAGAACCGGATCAAGGAGTAAGAAAGGAGGAAAAGACAACAAGCAGCCATACTGGTGAAACTTGATTCAAACAAACGTTGATGAGGATTTTCCAACATCAGTGCCATAAGAGAGAAAAAAAAAAAGAAAAAAAAAAAGGAAAACTACCAGTCGTTAGGTTTACTTAAGAGTAAACTATAACAACATTAGTATAATTATGAGACATCAGTTCAGGTGAGCGCACTGCTTTCTATAGCATGTTAGGGCGACTACAGCAGCTTGACATCACATTTTATTAGTTTATTAAAAAGAATATCAGCATCAGAGGGAGCAAATTATCATTTCCTAATAAAATCCAGCACTTAAAAAAAAAAACAAAAAACAATCCTGCATCGTCAGTCATGCAGCTGTATCAACCTTTTCCCAACAACACGGGTGGTTTGAGCCGAGGCCTCATGTGCGTGGGAGTGAGGGGGGGGTTGGCTGGAAGAAAGGGGTGCCGAGGATACCCAAGGACTGGTGTCACACTCTGAGTCATCTGACGAAGAGTCCGACTTCTCACGGCTACAGCCCAGAACAGCAGGATGGATAACGGGAAAGGGACAGAGGAAGTATCAGGAAAGAGATGGGAGGCGTTGGCAGGAGAAGAGAAACAAACGTAAGTGGGAGGGTTCTGAGCAAAACAGAAAATGCAGTGAATCATGTCATTTCAAATCTATGAAGGGTTAGACAGGCATGTGATTATTTGGGGTACATAAGTACATAAGAGTAAGGAAGGAAGAAAAGAGGGCAAAGGTAAGGGTGTATTTTTGGCATGTGTGTTAAATTAGGAAGTACACACTGTTTCAGACTGAGGGAAGAGCACTAATTCTGCGTTTTCTATCTCATATTCGTCTGATTGTCTTCACACACCTGAAGCCTTGCATCTTCTTGTACCAGGGTCTCCTCTGAGAGCCCAGTTTGATCTTCTGCACATGAACGTCTTCTTCAGGTGTCCAGAACTTGGGTAAGAACTTGTCATAAGAGACGTTGCTTACAGGCTGAGGTTTGAGGCCCATCTTACGAGCATAGAGATCATCTTGGACAGGATCAGCATAACCAACCTCATCATCCTCATCCTCAGAGTCGTCATACATGTCCCTGAACAGGCTGTTAGTGTTCACGGCTCGGCGGTGGTCCACCTTCACAGAGCTGTGCTCAGGGGGCTGCGTTTTCCCACCGATGCTGCTCAAGAGAGACAGCCAACCACAGGCATCAAAATCATTTTTCAACAGCAGAGGTGCAAACCAGTCACGCAAAAAGGGAGCATATTCCTTGAGCACGACAACCTCAGCTGAAATGATGCAAGGATTTGCAAACCAAAGCAAGCTCAAAAGCAAACAGAGTTAATTTTGATTTGAGGAGTTGTGATGTCAACTCAAATCCTTCTTCAAAGCTCAAACAAATTCAGAGAGCAAATATGGACGTGCTGTGGCTGAAATGTCAAAACAAATAAGACACAAACCAGCAAACTGAAGACGTTGAAGCGGTGTTAGAGACAGCACACTTTGACCGAAGATATTCATGGTTGCAAGTAACCATGCGAGCTGGGGACAAGAAGCATTCTAGTTTCTGTCACCAGGCAGACATCTCACTGCAGCTTCACGTTCTCTGACCTGTGGAAGGCCACATTTTGTTGAGGCACAACACTGGCGGTCATAGCGACATTGGCCCACGGGCCTCCTTGACCCGCAGCCCCCTTACCCCCTGCCAGGGGACTGATGGGCACTGCGAAGTTGGTGGGAGGA
This sequence comes from Xenentodon cancila, assembly GCA_014839995.1. Classification (NCBI taxonomy): domain Eukaryota; kingdom Metazoa; phylum Chordata; class Actinopteri; order Beloniformes; family Belonidae; genus Xenentodon; species Xenentodon cancila. The sequence goes on along the minus strand of CM026200.1, from coordinate 1,603,812 downwards.
GCTGGGGAGGGGCTGTGGAAGCGTCTGCTGGCCAGATCATCCAGAACAATGTCAGGGTCCGGTCGATCTGCGTCCGAGTCGCTGCCGCTCTCGTATCCGAAGGCCCGCTGGGGATGAGGTGCTGAAAAGCCACTCTGGGATACTTGGCTGCTGTCGTAACAGTCAGTGGAAATCCTTGTTTGACTGAGGTTGTCATCGCAAAGCAAAAGGAAAAACACACCAAGGACCATTCACAGGCGAGACAGTTTTGAGACGAAAAGGGCAAAAAACATCTGTCATTACAGCACGTGCCAGGAATCACTCCTGGAGCCCTTTTGACTACACTTTTCAGCGAAAATAATCTTAATGACGCTTTATCGGATTACATGCGATAAGAAACAGCCCACTCACGCGGACTGATACGTGTACTGATTGTTGTGGTACCTGGTGAGTGCGCCTTCATCCTCCGTGTTACTGGGGTTGGCCCAGCTTCGCCGGTTGTCATCGCTTCGTTCAGCCCGTTTCTTCCTCAGCGGCGCAGGCACGTAACCTGATTGTTTGTCTTTAGAGGGCAGGAACTGGTTAAACTGAGCGCTGGCTTTAGGCGTGATGACTACTGACCGGCGGTACCCGAGCGTGTCCTTGTTCTCCGCCATCCTGAGGATGGAGTCTGCCTCAGTGTCACTACAACAACCTGGACCACAAAAGAGGACAAGGACACAAAACAGGTGTAAAACGAAATGACAAGACAAAGAGAGGATGCAGAAATGAGTGAGGGGAGTGCGTGGTGTGGTGCAGGGTGGGGTACAGAGGCCTCATCGTTTACAGGCCGGCGTGGACGCCTCACTGCCTTCTGGTACAGAGAAGCACCGACCTGAGACCACGGATAAATCACACTACAAAATCACTTAAGCCTCAGTGCGTCTGCTGTCGGGGGACGTGTATACTCATTGAAAAATGCCCCTGATACTTGTATACTATGCTTTGCTTGCTGAAGGATACCACTAGATGGCAATCTGTTTCACAGAAAGGATTCCTCTTCCAGTCTTAGCAGTCTGCCATGTTCGCCAATATTTACATTTCCAGACAGATGAACTGGGTTATAAATATTCATGCAAAAGCACAATATGAAAAGGTCAAGAAAAACAAATGACCACCTACTGCTCAATGTGAGAGGCAATCTCGGACGATAAAACACACTGCCAAAAGTCAAATAAGGACCTCATACAGTAAATGTTGGTTTTGAGTTGGACAGGAAGACAAAAGGGGACAAAAGTAAGAGCATCTACAAGGGTTTCTCTGTCTACACCTCCTACCCTCGCTGCCGCCTTTAAGAGTGGCGTCAGATGAGACGCTCTGTGGTCTGGAGCCCAACGAGTCCAAGCTGTCCAGGGAGTCGTCTCTCCTGTGTCCGCCGCCGCCTCCTCCCCTCAGATGGTAGAGCTCCTCTCGCCCCGAGTACCAACTCTCTCCAAAACCGCTGTCTCTGACGTTGCCGCTTCTCTGACCGGACGATTCCTGCAGAGCCTTTCACACAGACACGAGCAGTCACACACTCTGATAATAAGGTGCCAGTTACAATATTTAGCTCCTGTGTGTGTGTGTGTGTGTGTGTGTGTGTGTGTGTGTGTGTGTGTGTGTGTGTGTGTGTGTGTGTGTGTGTGTGTGTGTGTGTGTGTGTGTGTGTGGTGGGCTGCTCAGATCTCCCAGGTAGCGTGAGGCCGATGTCGTCTGGCCTCTCATTCTTCCAGACTGTAAATATACGCCCCTATACCATCTCATGGGCCGACTCCTGTGCATTCACATGGAGAAGCTGATTGCTTTCACAGAGATGGACGAGAACAGAAAAACAGTGGCGCAGTCCCCACACCCTTAACTACAGTGTTTACTATAAGAAAGAACATCACTGCATGTAAACGGATGAGCAACGCCAAAGCCACTTCAAACAGAACGGCTACAAACAAGTCAAAACTTGACAGCCACTTTAAAAAGAAAATGATTTTCACATCTGTAATCTGCACAATCCTCCCAGACAATACAGGTCTACAAATTAAACCCAGCCAAACCCTGGGCCACTGAACTTGGATTAACATGGCTAAATGTTCTAAATGTGCTCGAACCAACTGCTATTACTGAAAATCCCTGTAGTCAGTTGAATTAGAGGCCCTGCACACCACCTATAAATCCATGCGAATGCAAAGTGCCAAGTTCAACACTGGCACGAGCGGGGGGGTGGGCGGGGGGACGGGCTCCTGCTCCTTCAAGAAAAGAAGCACCTATTTTTATATGCCAACTATGCGAACTGTGTGCTGTGCAGTAAACAAGATTTAAAATAGCTGACTCAAGGGAGCCCGTCATTTATGACTCAATGCAGCTTTGGTTTTAGCGGCCAGCAAACGCCGGCCCCTCAGCCGTCATATTTCACAGTACGGGTACATACCAGGGAGGACCCGGACACGTACCACGCAGGCGCTGTTAGAGGATTTCCACCGACGCTTCATTTTATGACAGCACGGATAACATGGCTCAAAGTGGCCAACGGTATAACTACCCCTCTGGAGGAATTTACCTTGTACAGAGCTGCGCCAAGTAACCCCTCAAACGCCTTGAAGTTCAGGTAAGGTCCATCGTAGAAACGGTCGCAGTGAGCTCTTCTACCCAGCCAGTAAATGCTGATTAAAACCTGGAAGGAAGGAAAAAAATAAGTTGATAGTGTGGTTGTAAATAAAAACGAGTTGTCACCCGGAAACAGTATTCCTCAGGTTATCGCTGTACTTTCACCCCCAGCGAGGAATGTTTCTGCACAGTGCTGCTGAAACGGATTACTGTGATCGCTGGAACGCCGCTCTGAGTGAGGGTCACATCCTGCAGCCCCTCGCTCCCACTCCCAGACTCATCCAGAAAGATCTGCTGGACGGATAAACGTAGCGCACCACAGCGAGCGCACGTCACCGCATCAACACTGACGGAGTCATCCCACACATTCACCATCAAACTGACACGCCAGAGTCGGCCTAGTTTCACGCCAGCCGTGGAGCTTTAAACACCATCGTGTCAAGGTCAGAATACGAGTAAATGTAGGAGGAAGCTGTGTTGAGACACACGAGTCTCCAGTTATACGCTGACAAGTCACAATAAATAAACTCAATTTTAAAAAGGCTAACAAAAATCCCCCGCACAAAGACGATCTTTAACACACTTTAATTTGTGTTTAAGTGCCTGAAACGGCACATTTCTGTGAAAAAGTCCATTTTGTTGAACAGCAGTCACCTTCACGACAAAGACGTTGGGAGAATATCCGGAGTTGCTGCACCCCTTTTTATTGATTTATTAAATTATTTATCGATGGAGCATTTAACTGAGCTTTAACAGATGATGTCCTTGGAAATCAAAGGACATAAAAGTTGACCATGTGGTCAAAATGTTTACTGGGAACAAGTGTACTTTCTATTTTCTGCCTTTTCATCATCATTTGTCTTCTTCATTGCAATATAGACCCAAATGTCCATAAATATTTGTGACTAGAAGCAACAAAGCTGAATTTAGTTTTAAATATTTAGCTGTTATACCATGTTAACTTTAACATGAATGTGCCTTATTTATTACACAGACAGTGTTTGTACAAACAAGTACAAAAGCAGCAGAGCAGTATTTTTACTATGAAATTAGGGGCTTCTTTCTTACCAATTAAACTGTAACTTAAGCTGTATTTTATATTTACTAAGTGAGCCACCAACAAAACAATATCTGAACAAACACTCACATTTTTCAGCCTCCTGTTGGTTTCTTGATGCCTGCAAGGAAAAGAGGAGAAAAGAGATGTTTGTGTACGTTTGTGAACAGAGGGCATCGTTGTCAGGTCTATGCGTCAGCTGTGAAAGAGCTGGAAGCTGAGAGCACAATCCAGCCTGCTGCCAGGCCTTCACACAACCACACAAAGCCAGCGACCAAAACGAACATTACCGACGGAGAAGAAAACAAAACGAATCACGCCAGGCATGAGAAAAAAAACCTATAAGTGAGCCTGATACAGAGTTATTAGGAAAATCAAGCACTTTCAAACATTTGTTTGAGGTTTGAGGATGAGGAGGGATTCTCATCGATGATTTCAGTTAACTTCATAACCAAGAACTAAAAATTCAGCATGAAACTGAAAAAGATCTGCAAGAAGCTACAAAGAGTCCGACGCGACCTCAACTCCATATCATCATCAATTCAACATTTTACCTCTATTAATGAGCAATTTTTAAGTTTAGTTTAATTCCTTCTCCAATATATCACAGGTTTTCTACTGCAAAAATGCTCAACTATTAAAACAACACATAAAGTGGGGAAAGTGGTGACAGAACTACAGGAACAGAAATACAGCGCTTACAGGTTTTGAATGTCAGTTTCAACCGACTTCTGATCAAGTCCAGTCCTCCTAACATTTGTAGTCGCAGCCTAAATGTTTGACAGTTGTCCTGACTGTCTGCGAAACCCTTTTACAGGAAACACAGAGTTCCTCTGAAAAGACAAAACCCACATTTCAGCAGCCCGTGTTTGTGTTAATTTATCAAGTACTTGTCTCCAACCGCGACCAGCACTCATCTAGAGATGTAAGCAGAGTGATAAATGGCCAAAGCGCCGACTCGGTGACAGAACATTTAAAGGCTGGTTTACAACTCTTATCACCTGAAAGCAGAAATGCGTAACAAGCACAAAAAAATAATCACACACACCTTTTCACTCCTTTGACATAATGGACCAATAAACCTGTAAAACTGAATCGCGGAGGCTGGGACGCCTTAGCTCACTGCCGACGTGTCAGGTTCCCATCAGGGGGCGAGTTCAGGTGAGGAAACAAGCAAGAAAGCAAAAAACTACAAACTACTCAAGAACAGGACATTTACCAAAGACGACTGAACTGTCCATCACAAATGCTCATGGATCACGGAGCGTTGACCTCACCGGATACGACTAGGACTTGTTCACGCTCATCAGCAGGATCAGACAGGTGATGCACGTTAGGGTTAAGTCCTCTGAAAAATCCTGTGTTCAAACGCTGCAGCCACGTACAGCTGATGCCTCAAAAGCAGCAGTTTGTGGGTTCTGTTTGGGTCTCCCTATCCAATAAACTGAAATTCCTCCTTCCTGCTCCTTCAAGACGTTTGATGTGGGCCTGGATACAAAGACTTCAGAAAACAAATCTCACAGAAGACGGCAAGACGACCGTCAGAAATGTCTTCAAAGTCAAGTAAAACAATTAGCTCCACACTTGCTCAAAGAGGTGATGCTGGACCTGAGCCTTTACGGCAGATGGACACGAAGAGTCATATTTGCTGTTCGTGTTAAAAAAATGTTTTTTAAATTGAATTTTTCTTCACAGTAACAGAAATATTCATCAGTGGGGCCAAACTTTACACGCCAATGTCCTTCTGTAAATGGATCTGAGCTTTACAGAAATAACAGTTTGAAGTTGAATTAATCCAGCTGTTCACATATCACTTTAATTGAACTTTAAAAACCATCTGCCACTGAGGGGCGACTTTGCGCGCTGTAAATGACAAACAACTACTGAAGTTGTGAACCTGATGGGTTTGATTAGTTATTGTTAAATGAGTTTCAGACAGTACGGATATAACACACACATTTGCCCGCCTACTCACAGGAACTTGCTGTTTTACTGCAGCGTAACCCGTCGCAGCGCCGGACAGCAGTTTCACTGCCGGAAGCAGAGCAGTGTTCCCAGCAGTTTACGTCATCTCTCACCAGGGTTTTCAAAACGTTAATTTGCAAACAGTGTAAAGTGAAGTATATAGGTGGAGGGAAAAAAAGAAGCAACGTCTTGTGTGGCTTGGAACAGCTATAGAAGTCTAAAGTTGTAGAAGTGGTGGCGAGGCCCACAGGAAAACAATTTCCATACGAAAACAAAACTACCAGAACAATAATGGTCATTTAAGGCAAATTGTGACAAAGAAGGGGGAGGGGTCGTCTATTTTCAGGCCGCTGGTGCCTCAGGACTTGCTGTAGTCTGTAAGCATCAGCTGAGCACTCATATGATTGAGCACAATCGTTTCCAAACGTCACAGGAGTCTGATGTTCACTGCACAGACGTGTGTGCAACTTCAAAACAGATTACATGAACAAGGCCATCACGTCTAAGCACGTGCAGGAAATTAAAGCTTTTCATACATGTTCATTTTTACATTAAATTCAAGTCATGAAAAAACAGAAACATTTCATTTGAATGACATTCTGTCCCCGTCATGTGAGGATAGATAAATATTCCCGATCATGCCCGGTCCGCTCTGCTGTAGGAAAACGGAGCGGGTTCAGGAAATGAGACGATGCGCCGAAAGCAAACAGACGTCTGACAGCCAAACACTTTGTGGACAAATATACAAGAGCTTCTTACGTCTACCAGCTCCAAGTTTAAATCCTCAAGCTGAGGATCTTCATGCTCCCACAAACGTCCAATCGTCTCCAAACATCCATATGAGGTTTCTAAAGGTGTATAACTACTTTGTTAAACAAGTTATGCTCAGGATGAGTAGAAAGGAATAATAATTTTAAAAAATTATACACAAACTGAGAAAAATAAGTCCTATTTGAATTACAGACAAATCATTTCCAAGTAATTTATTTGGTGTTGTAAACACATGTGAATCAATACGTGAAAATCCACAAAAGCTGAATTATCCCAGCAGGTGAATGCAACAGATCTGAAACTTGAGTGTAAAGCAAATAACATGAAACCAGCCAGCCAGCCAGGCACACACACACACACACACACACACACACACACACACACACACACACACACACACACACACACACACACACACACACACACACACACACACACACACACACACACACACACACACACACACACACACACACACACACACACACACACACACACACACACACACACACACACACACACAGAGAGAAACATACCTTTGTAATGAAGATCTTTTATCACAATCTGCAACAGCCCACTTTAAATCCTCACGAGTGCGTTTTTATCCGCAGCCTCAGAACTCCGTGGATCCAAACTTGTATCCCAGCAGCCTGAGCTGAGCGGAAAACGTACACGGTTGCAGACTGATGCAGCGCTGGACATGATGTGTTATTCTTATGGAGACACTGCAGCCTCTGTGAGCGAGGACACAGTGTGAGGCTGGCATGCGTCTCTCCAGTCAACTGCAGAGCACAAATATAACCCTTGTGTTGGCTTTTACAGCCAGGGCTGCGTCCACGGCGAAGAAACTTTATTAGCCGCTTCACAATCTGCCTGCAGTTCACACAGCCGGAGCCGGAGCGATGGCCAGGCTTGTATTTAAATCCTTGACACTGGTGTGCAGTGGCAGCTAAACGAACCACACCTGCAACTCTAACACACAAGGTGCGTGTTCGTGTCCGTGGCCTGAAAATGTTATTACATTTTTAACTTCCTAAACAACGCGATGTGGTATAACTCACTTTGGTATTCAATTCATTCTGATGACAGGCTGCGCAGAGCAGACAAATTCACGTGGGAAACCACACATTTCTTCAGATAGTCCAAACATTTGTTTTGATCTTCTGCAAGAGATGCTGTTGCATAATCAAAATTCATGTAGTCACACCTCACAGCCACTCCTCATCTATTGTTTGGAAAAGGTCCTTGACATTCCTCACATGACAATAGATCCAGAACTGCCAATCTGCAGCGGTTTCCTTTTTTGGTTTGGAGACCAATGAGACCTTGTCAATAATTTGCTCAAACAAACGCTAGAAAAAGAATAAGACTTTGTACCTCTCTCTGTGGGGGATTTGTTTAGTCAAGCCCTGGAGGTCACGGAAACAGGACTCAGCCGTTTCAGCCATAACGTTCCTTACATCAGCAGAATACCACACGTGTAAACATATTCCAATCAAAAAAGTAAAAATTGTACGAGCTCAAAACTGTACCGGAGCATGTTGTTAATTAATATTTGTTTATCTACCACGGACTCTAGCAAAGCGGATTAAAGACGACCAGTCCTGAAATGACAGAACACAAATGGATTCATACTAGAGGAGATCTATTGGCAGAAGTCATCCGGTGGGACATCTGTGTCTCAGTCAGTGGAAAAATGAGTGATATTTGTGTTTGATGTGGCGCCGTGACCTCAGCGTCCACTTGGGCCAGACCAACACGTCCTTTCAATCAGCCTACAATACTGCAATCGCAGCAATTCTTGTCCATTTCTCTAACAATTTGTCCGAAGAACATCTCTTTATTAAATCCCATTTCATATACAGGCTTAGTTTAAGGTGGAATGCTTGTAATGCAAAGTGTGTGTGTGTGTGTGTTTTTAATAAATCAGAGCTGGGGAAGTCGCGTGTTACCAAGTCAGTCGGTGCTCGAGTTAACTAATCACTTACTGCCTCCCTGTTGTTCAAACAAGGTCACTTTGGACTACAAATAGCAAATAAATTGATTTCCAAACAAGCCTCGAGTATTTAAAACGATAGTCTACAAATTAATGGGTGAAAACTTATTGACTGCTTCCCTGGTATTATGGTCTGTCTAACGTAGCTGTCAAAAAGTAGTTTTATCACTTAGACAGAATCATTTTGTGTTCACCTGATGAAAAACGGGTCCAGTTCAGACTTGGGTCTCTACCAACTCAGCATCTGGAGCAGCTGCCCGATCCACGAAATTCACCAGGTGAAGTCTGTCGTTTTTGCCATTTGGTACCGAGCAAGTAGCACGCAACAGGCAGGTTTTTAGGGCCACTTCAGATAAAAAGGAAGCTTATTGTGGCAGAAAACGATGTGACGAGAGAAGTACGGCCATGAAGCTAAACGGTGAGCTTAAACCAAGTGAAATATGCTCTAAATCTAATAGCAGCTGTTTGTAATTACCTGTAGTGATCACATAAGTGTCCTTACTTACATCCCATCACTGCTCCTAACTTTTCTTGCCAGGCATCTGAGCTCTCAGATGTGCTGTATTTAAGCCTTCATTACTTTGTCAGACATGCTGCAGTTCAACATACAGCAAAGAGGCGAGACGGAGGTTCTTGGATCCGACACCCTGGAATAAACCGAGCCGGAGGCCCTCAGAAGCTCAAAAACACACGCAGACCGACCTTCAGTGTGTAAACGTTGGGAATGAGAATAGTTGGCGCAACATCTGTCATCCTATCCAGGCTCATGAAGGGGCACATCCACGACCGCTTCACTTCATTACACTAAAGGAAAATGACTTGGCATCCATGCTTTGTAATATACCTGATACCTACTTTAAGAGTTAGCTGTGTGAAAATGCTCCTTGGGGCCAGGTTGTACGTCATCAGCTGATATTTAGTATTATTAGGGGAAACTGGAACGTTCTAGTGTCTTTTTAAAAAGTGGGCAACACTGAATGAAGCAGATGCAGATGTAATGACTCATGTTCGCTTGTTGAATACTGAAATAACCGTCATTCATATACTCCTCTAATGAACCGGTCCGGTGAGGTCAATATTTCAGTCAAAGGTGGAAAACTTGTTGCTTTACCCAGTAAATGATGATGAACCCTCTAGAAACACTGCTCCTTATCAGTCTGTTGCCCTGTCACAACAGTTTGTCATGCTACATTACAATTTAGATATTGAATGCCTTTGTGACTGATAAAGGTCTTTATCAGGGCAAAGGTCGCACAAGACAGACCAATACTGCAGTGGTGTCGGCGGCGAGGCCAATACTACAGCAGCTCCACAGCTCAAAGGTCAGAGAAGTCGTCCAATGAGCATTTATGGTTGCCATACCACCGCCTAGAGGGAATCAAACTGTGCGCTCAGCACACATTGCATCAGTCGCTATCTGACTGCAGCTTCATATCAGGAGACATGGTCCTATCAGCTATCAAGACTAATCAATCTGGAATCAATAAGAATTACTGTTGACTGGGAAACTCCTAAACTGGTTTCATTAAAAGACTCAGGGCCCATCCGTCCTTCTCCCTCCTCAGCTGATTAGACATACACATATAAACTGTACAAAAATCAAAGCTTAAAGACCAGTAGGGGTAGAGGGAAGACGCACAGACAGACGGCTTCCGGACACTTCATCGTTACAACCAAATGTACAGCAGCAACAGAACAACAACCTCACTGCCGCCGAAACAAAGAACGGCAAAGCTGAGCCAAGCACCTGTCAGACTGGGTTTAAGGGAGTGGAGGCTGGGCAAACACCAGCGGCAAAGACAGCTGATAGAGACAACTTTCTCCCCTCTGCGCCTCATTTGCCTATAACCCGATAAGTGACAGGGCAATAAAGCCAGTGGCTGCATGTCTGCTGCCTTGTTTGGGATCCTCTACTCATGTTACACTGTGTGCCTTTTCTACCCGTTTGAGAAATAAACTGCAATTGTGGAGAAACATTGTCGTGCCCACACTTTACTTTTTATCTGTCATGAGTCAGAGTAGGATCGGTTCAGATAAATTTACTGACCATTTTAATGTCTGGCATCAACAAGGAACTCAACACTGCTTGAGAGGAAAAAGAAAAGAAAGTGCTTTCAAAACTCGCTCCTATAATCTTACAAGCATTCGCAAGCTGCCTGGGGATCATATGCAGGTGGAGAATGTCCCGACTGAAGACGACAAACTATTAAAAGCTCCACTACTGTGAATCCTGATACTATTTCCATCAACCCAGCTTGTCAAAGTGACCCCAGGTGCTAAAAATAGGATAGAAAACACCAACCAAAGCCCCAACGCAGGGAGAAAACTCGTTTTACTGTGAGGAAATGAGTTAAACTATGTTAGTAATGTTAGTTTCACTTGGATACAATGAAAGTGAGTCTAATTTCCTGCTGCGTAAAACTGAAGAAAGGTCATACAACAAAAAGGAAATGTCTGTTCAAACACAGGGCACAGGTCATCAACGCTTTATCTTATATTTATGACTCTGAATCAGTCATTTGGTGAATGATATCTGAAGGCAGAATGTCATCTGCTGCGGGTGCAGGGAGTGCCTTGATAAAAGTGGGTCGATTTGTTTATTAGTCCATATTCCAGTTCATTGCACATTTTTGTGACAAATGTGGTTTTGAGATTATTAAGAGATCTGAGGTGGATCAGTCCTCAGGTACTTTTAAATGAATGCCTCACCTAAAGCAGGTGAAAGGATTGGCAGCACCAGGGATCTGCAGTAAACCACTTCACACTTCTGTGTGGTTGTCAGGCTTAACAAACAGGTATTGCTGCTGAAGCAAAAGTGTTTCAGTCAGCGCGGTCCTGTACAGCCACCGTGGGCGGATTACCTGCCTGCGCCCTACCTGAAGGTACACCTGTGTAGAACTAAACAGGTTGTTCAACATGCCTCTGCAGCAGGCACTCAATTGAAACAAAAACACCGCCCTTACCTGAATTCAAATAGGATCAAAACATCACTAAGAAGTTCCCTGAAAATGTACAAATGTTTTTCATATTTGATCCACCTGTGTGTTTTTCCTGCTGCCACATTTAAGACACAGCGCTGAACACCCCAGATGTGCTGCAGCAGTGGAATAAAAACGTCAGAACCTTATACTGACTTGTTATTGTAGCACATGAGCTCACATGTGCTACAATAACAAACTTTATCCTTTATGTGCATAATAATAGAAGCGTGGACAGAGTGAGCGGTGGTTTAACCAAGGCAGAGCCAGGAATACAGTTTAAACCAACTTCATAAGAGCATGTCAAGGATGGGCATCCAAGTTTTTATATCAATCTTTAACAAGGTTCACAAGGTCCAAACTTACTTGACTGTAACTCTTGTGGACAAGTCCTGAAGATCTCCGGGGTGAAAGAGCTGTGCTTCCTTTAGTCCTAGCTTCCCACAGGCCTTGAGGAAGACGTTAAGGTTGTCCTGGACAGAGAACAAAGCAGGGATGAAGGTTGTCCACCTTCAGAGGCAAAGAATAATCACTCAAGAATTCCCTGGCAGGGACGCAGCTTACAACTGATTGCTTCCAAAGTTCATGTCACCAGGGAGCAGAAGCGGACAGGGAGGAGCATGAGTTCAGCAAATAAGAAGTGACCCACAGCAGAGCACACACCAACACACACACATGCAAGAGGGGGGTGAGAGGCTGTCTGACAGGAGCCGAGTGACAGAAACACAGCCATCTGTGGGTGGGGCTAGGGTGGGGACAAAGCCAAAGCAGGAAGAATGACATCACAGCTCTGCACAAGTCCCACCCAACCGGCCATGCGAGTGCAAAAGTGACGCACACGCAGGAGAACATTGCCTGATGTGCTCTTCTTCTTTTCACACCCTGAAACTGGCCTCCTCCCCTCCCTGCCAAGCCTTTAGTCGAGAATACCTGTGGAATCTGAGGGGTGGTGAAGTATTTTGGAGACATTTGGTTGCTATGAAACAATAGCTTGGGTGACTAACTGTAAAATATTTCCCTGGGGCGATTCACCAGAACACGGGAGTGGAGGACAGTTTGTCGACCTGCAGATATTTTACACTGGATAAAGTTTGCGTGTGCAGAGCTGAGTGGGTGTGTGAGCGCAGTGCAGGACACAAAGTACAACCATCTCTATAAATGCACGCATACCTCATACATTTAAAACAAATCTTCACCGTTCCAGTGAGATTTTTCCAGCTGTAATCCCAACTGTGCTGTTTGTAAGTATACACTTCCCATTGGGACACCACCGCTTAAAAGGCTTTTCAGATGACCACATGTGGTTTTAACATGGGCTGGAATAATTAAGGGGTTTCTAGCTCTATATTTAAATAGGAAACATGCTTATTAGCCAATGGTAGGAGAGGGTTGACCTCTCAATATCCACATCATTTGAAAAATAACTTGGTTTGTCCCTCTGCTTGCCCCACAACCCCCGCTTACCCCCACCGTCCTCCCCCTCCTGGCATGGAGAAGCGCTGGCATTCATCTTAGAGCTTGGTGTTACAGTAGAGTTCATCCACGTCTTTGTTTTGACAGCAGACGATGATGAAACGTTCAAAAACAGCCCGATTCGGACGCATCCGTTAAGTTCAGATTCTGAGTAATAATATTTCTCTGATTTATTATTTGTCCTTGTGACACGTTCTTCCGTCATTTGTCCCCATACCAGGGCCCCCACATGTACGCTTCAGTGACATGAAATTTACAAGCACATCATTCAGTAAGTGCAGCATGTGCACAAGTCAGAAATATACACGTCACTTGACCTTTCCCTCACCTCTCGACCTTCCAACAGCACAGTACAAACGTCACGAACTCTGTTACGAGTCATTAAATACTGATTGAACACTTGAAGCATTTTTAAATATCAATTGATGTTAGACTTTAACAAGTTTGATCTCCTTAGAATTACAGAATAAATGCCAGTAAGCTGTAATATAAAATTTGTTTTGAAGTCGTGCTGGTGCTGGAGGATGATTTTTGTTCCCTTCACCCTACAACAGTCCCCTTATTCAGCAAAAACTGCGTTTTAGATTCACCATCAGAATATAATCCCGGCATAAGTACATGCAGCTTTCTCAGTGCAGAGTCGTGCAAAGAGCCGGACTAATCTAATTCTGACGAGCAGAAAAGTTAAACTAAATGTGGAAATGCGCCTTAAACAGCTGAGTCTTTATATTGCTCCTAAAAGTAGGTACGGACCCTGCGGATCGGACAGTTTGGTAGGTCAGTCCACCATCGGGGGACAGCAGAGGAAAAGAGTCTGGCGACTGAGTTTGCGCTGCAAATTCTCCATCAAGTGTTCATTTATTCCTGGGTTCTTCACCTCCAGGGTGCAGTGCTGGCTTTCCACTGAACTACTCCCCACAATGTGTGCTACAACAGTAACGATGTGCACGTGAAGTCCTGTAACAACTGCATATGAGGTTGTTAACTAGGGCCCTAAATCCACAGCATGAATCTGATTCTTTGAGCAGCCGTTTAGTCCAGCTGACATCTGCTGGGCCACCTTTTGTCCTACAACTGTCCACACACACACACACACACACACACACACACACACACACACACACACACACACACACACACACACACACACACACACACACACACACACACACACACACACACACACACACACACACACACACACACACACACACACACACACACACACACACCAAGTTCTCCTACTTAGAAAGATGACAGAAGTCTTTACTTTCATCATATTAACACTTCAACTATGAGAATCAAATTGAGAATATGAAATTCAGGCAATCACATTGACGGAATTTTAAAGACTTTATTTGTAAGTTATGTTGGAAAATAAGTGATCCGTCACCTACAAAAAAAATAAAAACACACAGATTTGTGGTCTCACAGACCTGTAACTTCTTTAAGAGGCTCTTCTGACCTCCACTCGCATTAATGGCACCTGTTTAAACTGGTTACCTGTATAAAAGTCACCTGTCCACAGCCTCAAACAGCCAGACTCCAAACTCAACCACGGTCAAGACCAAAGAGCTACCCAAGGACACCAGGAAGGAACTTGTAGACCTGCACCAGGCTGGCAAGAGTGGATCTACAACAGGTGAGCAGGTTGGTGTGAATAAACCAACTGTAAGAACATGGGAGACATACAAGACCACTGATGATCTCCCTCCATCTGGGGCTCCACACAAAACCTCATCCCGGGGGGTCAAAGGGATCATGAGAACGGTGAGCAGAAACCCCAGAACCACAGAGGGACCTGATGAAAGACCTGCATAGAGCCAGGACCAAAGTAACAAAGGCCACCGTCAGTAACAGACTACGCAGAGACGGACTCAAATCCTGCAGAGCCAGGCCTGTCCCCCCGCTCAAGCCAGTACAGGTCCAGACCTACCTACCCATCTAAAAAATGAGACATTGATTTTCCCAAAGTCTACATTTATAATTGTAACTGAGAATATAATCCAAGAGCAACAATTGTTTATGAAAGAAACAAAAACTGCAACCATAAAAATCAACACATGCTTTCAAGAAAACAGAATTATATAAATCCTGGTGACAATCTTATTAAGAGTAGGGAGAGATCCTTTTTATGTGGTATTTAAGACAGACGTACAGCTAATTAATATCATGCATTAATGGCAGTTTACTCCAAAGAGTATTAAAAGCACCCTTACAGTCGGTCCCAGGACATGCAGGGGAGGTAAAGGAATGTTATGCTGACTTGTGCCAGAACGTAATCCTGTTAAATATGCTGTACCCATCCAGCAGCCTCTAATCCTCTAATGCAGACTCGAGGACCCCGATTTAAGCACTTCACACAGAGAAACAGAAAGATTTACCTCTTAAGGCATCTGATGCGGTATAAAAACATCTTCATCCCTGCGCAGTCACATTGTGGTCAATCTATTTCTTCCACTGCGTTCACTCTCCAGGATTAGCATACTCTACAATTACCCTTAAGTGACCCCGGGCAGTACTGCACACGGCAAGTACAGCCACGGTTAGAAAATCATGCACTTTTCAAATCCTGTGACAACAGATGACAGGGAACACTTGAAAATGGCGCCTGTCCTTAAACAAGCCCCAATAAAGGGTCTTCCTGACCCAAAAGTCAGATCCAGTCATAACATGCCCCCATACCACATAAACACGGCAACAGAACACGGCCAAATGCCCGCCGTTGCACAGATGATTACACAGACATTTAGACTAGTAAAGGCCCCCTCAGGGCCACTGAAACCGCTTGTTTATCTCCTCCCCTGGTACCTCAATTCACCAAGGAATTGGTGTATGCAGTTACAACCAGCACCACACCAATTACTGTGTATTTATGGTGGGCAGAGGCCGATGGAGGCTGGATCTGCCTGCAGCTTCTAAAAGCAGAACCAGGCTCAGTCTGGGGTGCCAGGACCCAAACCCACAGCTCACAGAGAGCTCAATGCTGGCCAAGGAAGTGTGCTGACATGAGAAACATTCCTTAGGACACAAGCGAAACCAAAGAATAGTCCGGGTGTGTAGCCAGGCTTGCTAAATATTCTCCTAAACCAGACATTCCCGCCCCCCATCCCTCCCTGGACTTTTCACTTTGCCAAAGCTGGAATCAATTTAGAGAACCGAAAACTGTTCAGGCTGCAAAGCTAAGCCACTTATGAGTGTAATGCTAGAAAATGTTCATATTTGAGTGTTAATGAGGCGCAAGTGCAAGAAGCCTCGTCTTGGGCGGAGTTGAGAGTCGTGCAGAAGCTACGTTACAAACGTGGAAAGCAGCCACGGCCTCCCTCTGCTCATTGTGCACTGCATTTTTCTTCCTTCTTCCTGGATTTGTAACCAGAGGATCAGCCTTTTCCAGTTTAGTTTTTCCCCAAATCATTCACTGGAGATAAGTACTATAAATTAAGACAAACCACACATAATATTCTTGGCAGGACGAGATTATTGGAGTAAGCATATCTGATAAATGTTCACAGTTTTTGGATAACACACACGCACACGCACACGCACACACACGCACACGCACACACAGCGATGG
The DNA here is from genome assembly GCA_014839995.1 of Xenentodon cancila. Lineage (NCBI taxonomy): Eukaryota > Metazoa > Chordata > Actinopteri > Beloniformes > Belonidae > Xenentodon > Xenentodon cancila. The sequence goes on along the minus strand of CM026200.1, from coordinate 1,587,403 downwards.
GAGATAAAGGATAGACCACGAGCACCTGACCACGTCTGCTGAGGAGCTGTTCTCACAGCGCAGTGAGGATGAGTAATGTTTGTTGCGACGGCCTCCCTTCTCGCCATGTGTTTGCCAGTAACTGATAGCCTCAGGCTGACCTGAGGGCTTCACATTTGCAGGAGAATTTACGATCAGGTGGTTTCAAGTCTGTTACCAAGTCTTGGAAATACCGCGCAAGTGCTACAGATGGAGGAGATGGTCGTCAACTCGGCAGGTGGCCGCCTCGTTATATACGCACAAAACAAAAGGCAGGAAATCTGGTTTAAGTCATAACATGGGTATCATGGCAGGGCGTTTACGGCCAGGTTAGTGCACTCAACTTATTGTTCTCTTAAACATGTTGAGAGTTAGAGTCCACACACACACACACACACACACACACACACACACACACACACACACACACACACACACACACACACACACACACACACACACACACACACACACACACACACACACACACACACACACACACACACACACACACACACACACACACGAGCTGGGGCTCTCTGTAATTCCTCCAGACAGCTGGACTCAATTACTCCCACAAGAGAGAGCTTTGTGAGGGATGGGTTGAAGGCAGGTTTTTTAACTTCCATTTGCCAAGAACTCATCACGCAGATTCTCTCAAATCATGCATCTGAAGAGAAGCTCATTGGCCCTAAATAACAACTGAAGATGCTGAAATGTTGCGAGTCAGCACCTTTAAAAGTGGAGAGAGCCGATAAGTCAATAGCAGATTTTCAGATATTTAACTCAGCCCCATCACCCTGACAAAACCTTGAACATGGAGGATGTCTCATTTAGGGTGCAGCCTTTCAAGCAGCTCCTCATTCACTGAGCTCAGCGTGGACGGATATGAGGAGCGACAGGTCGCTGAGGCAAACGCTTCTGTCTCACTGGCAGCCAAGCCTCAGACCAGCCACCAGTCTGCTGCTGCACCTCAAACGGCTACGCACGCAGGCACGCACGCACGCACGCACGCACGCACGCACGCACGCACGCACGCACATGCACACTTCCCAGATCAAAAAATAAAAGCTGTGATAAAAAGCAGATGTCTGTAAAATGAGCTACGATGAGCTTTGGAGGACATGTGTAAGGACATATCAGAAGTATAATCACACTTAGACTTCAGCTGAACTTAAAAAAAAAAAAAAAGTGGGGAAGACTCACCAGTCCAGCAATAGGTGTTGGCAGCCTGTTTACCCTCCTGATGATCCCGGGCTTGATTTTGTTGATCAGACTGTGAGCAAAAGAAAAACATCATCAGAGGAAGCGAGAGGCTACGTGAGAGCGCTCTGCCATCAGCTGGTCCACCCAGCGGGAATGAACCAGACTCGCCGCAGTGCCCGGGTGCTGTGTGTTTACGACGTGGTTTAAGAGCAGCTACCTGGTTTCAGTTTACTGAGTCAAATAAAAAACGGGCCCTCGCCTTCTAAACAAAACAAAAAACAAAAACTTACTCTCCTTTATATAACCAACAAACCTAAACACCATTTGAGTTTTGACAAGTTCAAAGAAAACTGGGAGATGCTGGATTTGTGGTCGTCACAGGGTAGAAAGAGAGTCCAAGTAGTGGACTAACATTACACCTGGGGGGTGATATTTTAAAGTTGATTATGTGCTGCACATCTAACATCCTCGTGAGTTATGTAAACTAAGTAAAAATGTGCAACAGCAGCACATGTTTTTTCAAGAATAAAAGAAAATAGAAGCTCAGCATGAGGTAAAGCGATTTAAGGCTGCAGGCTGTGGGCGGATGGGATGGGCTGACAATAGATGTAAAGGAACAATTTAAGGGCCACTTGGGTTCATGTTAGTCATTTAAAAGTTAAACAATAGAGCTTCATGAGATAACACACACTTTAAGCTGAGACGGATATAATCATGTGTGTGAGAAACACCAAGCATTCCTTTCCAAGGGACAGGTTGTGATAACCACAACACAATGGGAATAGAGGCCGCGTTTCTAGGTGAAGGTGATTTAATCTGCCTTCCTCTTCCTCGTGCTGAGAAAACATGGACAGATTCTTGAATGGAATTAACTGTCTTGTTCTCTGAGATTAAGAAAACACTGGAGTCAGGCTGAAATCAGCAGAATGAGAAGCTTCTCGTTTGAATGGAAGCCAATAGGGGTTTGGAAGATTCTGCTCGGGCTGCGGGTAATTACTGCCTCCTGCCGAAATGTGCAAATCACATCAATGTGTCCATCTACAGAAGCAATTTACCCACACACACACACACACACACACACACACGCACACACACACGCACACACACACACACACACACGATGTCAGAAAGGGAACAATTTCACAACATTTAATAAAGACAAATCAGTAAATCGGAGCATAAGCCACTTCTGCACTGACAACATTGTTGTAGCTGGTAAAACTCCTGATGCGTTCAGTCTAATGAGAAGCGCGGCCGCCACGACGCTTCACGGCGGTTTCAACTGGACATTTTTCATTCACTACATGGCTTCTCATTAAAGTCAGGATGGCTCTCTGCCCAATCCACAACTCTGTTACATCTGCAACACACACACACACACACACACACACACACACACACACACACACACACACACACACACACACACACACACACACACACACACACACACACACACACACACACACACACACAGGAAGTAAGATCTGACCGTGATAACATCGTCTAACTACATAATTCCCCCTCTGTTGTAACGCCTTAACACACATGCTCACTTTACGTGGCTACTAAACAAACAGCGCCCGGCAGGGGGTCTGCCTGGGAAACACCAGCAACACTTACGGTGGAGTGCAGATCTGAAGGAGAACACAGGGATTCCTTATGAATGAATGGTCTAATGGAGGTGCCTGGGAAATGCAGAGTACTTACTCACACAGCAGAACGCCATTCTCCAGTGCTGATCGGAAGTCGTTGCTCCCAAATGTTTTCTTGGTTACTGCCTGAGAAAGAAAAAAAAAAAAACAAAAAAAAAAAAAATGAGCAAAACAGCAAGAAGGGGGGTGGGGGTGAATGTGATGAGGGGTGGAGAGGCAGGAGAAGAAAGGTAGGATGTTGGGAACAGTAGAGGAGGAAGTCGGAGGCATTTCCTCCCGAGTTCCCACACCGTCCCTGCAGGGCAGAGTTAAGCTCGGCTCTCCAGGTATTCCTCAGGAGCTCCTGGTGTCTTCCTTCTCACTTCAATGCTAAACGCTGCTGGTAAACGGGAAAGTTGAGTGCAAACTGTGTCGAGTCAGAGTACACAAGCTGCAACGCTCCGGGAGCATCTGGAGCGCTGGGGGAACACGCTGCATTACAGCCTCATGCCTTTCCCATGATCTCAAACCAGCACTGCAGAAACACCAGGAGCCGTTATGTAAGCAAACACACACATGCATGACTGTCAAACTGTTGCACAAATGCAGTACAGACACAGAAAAACAACGTTTTAATCATAATTTTGTTACTACAACTACAGCACAAGGTGCTTTCTCTGGAAGAAAAACACTGCAAACAGACTGATGTTTAAATGTGAAAGTTTGTCATCAAATATGAGACCCATGCTGATGGCCACTCCTCGATCGACCTTCCTGCTGTTCTGTGGGAACAGTTCTTCAACTATTTGCCTAATCAGTTGTTTAAGCTACAAAATCCAACAGACTGTGTCTAAGAAAACAACCCACACATTGTAGTTGTCAGTGACCTTAGATACGTTATTTAAGCTGCATGTGGATGTGCACCAAAATAAAGGATGGAAAAAAGTTAAATGAAAACCTCAATTAAAAAAAAAAAAAAAAAAAGGAGCATTGAGTAAGATTGTAGATTAAAATGTCTTAAAATGACCATTAAACAACGAGTTTGAGAAGAAATCAGCGCAGCCATGTTTCACATAACTAGCTTCGGTCTGTCCATCTCGTAGTTCCAGTTTCTGCCACGGGTGGCGGTGGCGAGCAACGTAGTGACCTCAGTATTTGATGAACCTGGTCAGTGCTGCAGGTACCGCCCCCAAGTTACCGTTTTAAGATAAACAGAAACGGCACGATGGATGAAGCTGTCTGGAAGAAAACCTGCCCCCCCCCCAGGTTCTTGCACAGACGGGGCGACTGGACCCCCTCCCCCCCAGGTTCTTGTACAGCGGGGGCGACTGGACCCCCCCCCCCCCCAGGTTCTTGCAGATGTTCACCTCCACCTAGAAGACTGTCAGTTTTAGACTGAACGTCGCAGAGTTTCAGCCTTATAAGCCGTTGAAGTCGTATGTAAATCACCAGCAAGTTTCATGATTTTTTTTTTTTAAAACATTTACACATTCAGGACATGATGTCCTCTCAGTCCAGGTCTCGAGCAGATCAATGGATCTCCCTCTGAGGTTCGCTCAGCAGACAAATGATGGTTTTATTTTACAGCAACTACCAGTTCTCAGCAGCGCGGTAAAATAGATGTCAGTTCAGCTGATGAAGGACCCCTGAACCCTCAACAGGGACGAAACCTCCACGTGTCTTCTGATGCAAGTCACACAGAACTTTTAACTCAGTTACCAAGAAAAAATACAAATATTAAAAACAACTGGGCAATAGGAGTAGTTTTAGTATTATGCAGGTTTGAACACTAGACTTCCAAGGGGGCAGCTCATGAGGTGACACAAGTCACTGAGTCAGTAAGGTGGTTGGCACGATCAAAAAAACATACCATCACACCGGGTCTCGACAAACAAACTGAAACAAGGCACATCTTAACCAGAGTTTCTGCCCATTTTACTGGATCAAAAGAAGACAAGACAAAAGACAGAACAAATACCAGACAAGTTATGTACAGAGAATCATTACGGAGACGACAGGAGCAACCAGAACAATTAGAAAGTCTGACTGTACGCTGCTATTATTGTTTTCAACAATACAACCCAGAACACACCCTGGGTAACCCGAGTTGGCCGAGGCCTCAAATACTCATCATTCCAAGAGAATTACACAAACAAAATGTAAGGTCTCACACACTAGTTGCCTTGCTGTATTTGCACAATAGGAACAAACACTTGCTGGGAAACATTTATTTTGTAAACAAAACACGCTGAGATTTTTTGGCCTGCTCCTTTTTCTTTGACAAAAACACAAAACACAGCCAGACACGGGAACAAGAAAACAGGAAAACAGACTCATACACGTATCCACGGAGAGAGAAAACCTCCTCCCAGCCAGCAGTTTTCAGTCAGGTGCAGGAGCTGGCAGATGAAATCCTGACCCCTGCTGTTCCACAGAGGTGGGGGCAGCAACTGGGATGCAGTTGCAGGAAAACGGCACAGTACGTGACAGTTCATCCGTCACTGCTCCTTCCTACGGCCGCCGCCGTCATGCCGTCTCTCCTCACATATAGATATCGTTTCCCAGCCCAAACGCGAGACCCTCCCTGGCGCTGGTACTAAGCTGGATGCAACACAACGCCCTTCTCCTTCACTGTCATCATTAGAGGTATTAACCCCCCCGAGACTCCGCCTGCTGTGCCCTCTCGCTCCCGTTAGGCCTGCCATGCGGGATCACAGCTCTAATCTGGAACAACACACTGCTACTCTGATTTACCGGAGAGGTTTTAGGGAGTAAAAGAGATTTCAGACACAGCTTGGCGGCCTGCAAACCGACCTTCGCTCCCCTCAAGAATGCATTACGGTGGAAGTTCCAGTATAAGACAGAAATGTGATCGTCAGAGTTCATCACGGGTTACGAAAGAGGTTTGATGCTTGTGTGAAATTAATTATTTCTGTAGTGAAATGGTGCTTTAGTGGAGCGTAAATATTCAGAAGAGTCTCCCCGTGATGAAGCTGCTTCTTATCAAAACACACAGGAGACCTGGAGCGGCGCTACACCAAGATGACTAAGCCTCAAAGCTTCCAGGATGGAAACCAATACGGCAGCCGGAGTCTCGGGAGGCAGGAGACCTGGCCGAGGACTGCCTCCAAGTTGGCAAAAACATCAAAGCATCTCAAAAATCCTGAACCAATATAAATGTCGAGAGAGAATAATCAACCCACAGACTTCTGTTTTCATTGGGAGTACTTTGTACAAAAGAAACAAAAGAAAACTGTAAATCCAGCATCAGAAATTCAGGCTCCGACCAGACGGCGTTTTCTCCAAACTTCTACCGAGCCCATGCAAATTTAAGCCTCCGTTGTCTGTTTGCTAACGCAGAGGCATCCGATCCGGTCCTTCAGCTCCCTCCAAGCGTCAACATCTTCTCCAGACCTGGGTTGTAACAAGCAGTACCCCGAGTTACCGCTGCATCTCATCACCACCTTGAACCAGCCTGGCCGTTACGCATCGACAAAAGTAACGATACATAGAAGAGCGAGGAGCTTGGATTTGGGTCAGAATTACATGACTGCAACAGCAGGATTAGTAACAAAATGTGAAGAAAACCTGCAGGCTCGCGTTACCTTTGTGTGGGCTTTGTTCCTGCAATGTGGTACTTTTCAGCCAGACACACATCCAGCTTTTTATGCTTTCCCCCTCCGTGGTGGGATGCATTTAAAAAAAGAAAGAACATGAAAAGAGAGAGAGAAACAGAAGGAAAGAGACAAAAGCAAGAAAGTTTGAACATGTCTTCACAGTCTTCTGTTTTGTAACAGACCCTCTGTAATGCCTTTTTTTAATCCACCGTGAGGTTTTTGGCTCCCGTTTGGGGAATTTTCACCACATCATCTTGCAAAAGTACTGACAGATCCCTGGGCCATATGGCATGCAGTGCTCTTTTCCAGTTTTCTAATGATGAGTAGATGGGGAGACTACAAGGAGGCACCACCTTCAACCTGCATAAGTTAAAGGTGCCGCCTCCGTGTAGCCCCCCATCTAACGCCCCCCCTCCTGAGCTCCTTCGTTTCTTCCTCTCTCTCATTTCACTCAGAATCATGATGCTTTTGTCAAACTCTTCACATCTGTTTAAACAAAAATAGGATGATAGCCACAACAAATAGCTGGTGTTTGATTTAAGCCATTTCCCGTTAATCTGATCTGCACTAACTGCCGCAGCGGCGACACAAATCATCAGTCCACCTCCGTCTGTTGACGAGCTGATCCTTCTACAAAAGTGCTGACCTTGGTGAGCTTCTGCAGGCCACTGTATGACACAAAGATGTGCTAAATCTATTTATGAAACAACAACAAGCATTAACGCAACCAAATGTAGTAGTTGAGTCGTTACCACGGAAGAGCCGCTGCATTTCTCAGAAGCGTTTTTCTGGACAGGCAGCCACACACGAGCTTCTGACCTCTAGCTGCATTAAAGCTGCTGGTTGCTCTCGATTGTCATAACAGTCACACTTACAGCCTTTTAATCAATTAACAAGGAGCTTTATTCTTCCAGTGGGCCCTGTGGTTGCAGGATGCAGCGCCCGGCGCTGACGGCTGACCGGCTCTGGGGGGGCGTCCACAGCCATGGCAGCTAATGCAGGAATGTGTCCATGTGACAGGCTCCAGACCAGTTAGTCTAGTTTTAACACCACCACCAACCTCGCCGTGCACACATGCCTCTGTTTAAAGTGTTGTAAAGCCAAGCAGCTTGTTAATCATTCAGTGGCAGAATCCAACAGCTACAAAACGTCCCCCTTTGAAGGGCGACTGTTCCCCTCGTGCCAGCGTTTGGTTTCTTATTCCCTTTTCATTTCCTCCATGCCAAACCTCTCATACACGCTTGATATAACGCCTCCATGGCGTTTACCTTCACGTCCTTTTTAAACTTTCAGCTGGCTCCTCCTGCCCCTCCCTGCCTGAGATTGTGCCCCCACCTCAGTCCACTACAATGGGCCAGTGTGCAAATGTGAGACACACTGATGTCACATCGAAAGCATCCAGATTCGCCCCTCATGAAATTAGAACAATATTTGTTTAGTTACAGCCAAGCAGCAGCTCCATCTCGCCACGCTGGGAAAAGAATTTGCATGATGAGGGGGCAAATGTATCCTGCTTGTTAAGAGCAAAGAAAGAATCGGGAGCCTGGCTTGACTTCAGATGGAAACTTTATGCAATAACACACTTTAGGAATAAAAGAATAAAAGGGGAGTTGTTGAAACTTCTGATGGAAATGCATTTTTGGGCATGTTTTTAAGCACATAAGTCCCTATAAACATCCCCCTTTAACGTAATATACAACTGCTTTTGAAGATTTAATACCTGGAATAAACTGGATGTAAAACACAACACTTTAAAAACGGGCTTTATTTGTTTCAGTAAGCACTTTTACTGAGTTATGTTGCAGGTTTGCAGCAGGAGCCCCATGAATTAATCACTGACTGAATAAATAAATCTGGGTCAGACTGGACTGTTGTTACCGAGACTGCGTGGAGCTGGTTCTTTTTGGTTCTCCAGCTGTCCACGCCGTTCTAGTTTCTGTGGGGAAACGGTCTCTGTGGCCACCTGAGATGGGGGGTTAAACGGTGACACATTCCTCCAGCCGCCTGTCAGGGCCGCGCTGATCTCCGGGCACACGGCCGCTGGGCTTTCACGCGCATTTACTTCGTAGTCGGGGATCTTTCCGGGGATGAAAGTCACCTCCCTTTTTCAGTAGTTACCCAAATTCAATAAAAACGCTCATATACAGTCAAAAGGATCAAACCTGTTCAGATATTCCGTCTAACAGCCGACAAACCTTCAGACCACTGTCAGGATTCCCGGACCAACCTGACACCGTAGAAAACTTTGGAGAAAGTTAGACTCACCTCGATCCATCTCTGCGCCTCTACGTAGGCCTCCTGGCAGCTGACAGGGGTCTGCTCACGCCACTCCATCACTAAAAAACGTTTTAATCCAGGTTTCACGGCGGCCAAGTCGGTTCCTGCTGTCCCAGTTCAAAGACGCACGCAGAATGACCGCACTTCAGGCTCCACGCGCACAAACGCGCCGCTCGTTCATCAAGTATGCCTCCTGTTGTTCTTCCCAGCAGTCCATCAGTGAAACAACGCGTTCCGTCTGGACCACCTTGCTGCTGCTTACCTGTCCTGGCATCCGACACACCTGTGGTTCATCCGTCTTCGGTGTTTCACCCTCCCCTTTCAAGTACCAATCAAACTAGTCCTTTTGTCTTCTGAACAGCAAAAGCTCTCGTCATTTCAGGTTCCAGACTCCAACTCGTGGAGAGCTGCGCTCAGGGTGGGGGTCTCCGAGGGGTCCGATACCAGGTACGGGGCCCATCCACGGGACTTTCAAAGACTTCCAGGGGAGCACAAAGGCTCAATTTGCCCCGCTCTTCCTGTCAGGGCGACAATTTAAGCTCCAGGTTTCCACGGCTGTCACAGCAGATGGAATCAAACTGACAACAACCTTGGTGGACTAGTCCCGTGTTCAAAATCCGTAAAAATGTGAGCTGTCTGCTCGGCTCCAAAGGAAGAAGAACAAAATAGTCAAAAAGTTTGAAGCAACGGGTAAAACTCATCATCTGAGGCAGCGCAGCTATGCGTGACCCAACACTGTCCTGCAGCGCCACTGAATGGCAGAGTGGGGGGTTGCACGATCTGAAAATAAAATACAGCTCAGTGAAGCGCTTATCAAGTGATTGTAAGGTATTTCGTTTTATCCGTTAATTATTGTCGTCACTTTTGAGTTTCAGTTGCATTAAAAAAAAAAAAGAGGTAAAGATTTGTAAAACGCTCCAGTTTAAACAAGCTGAAGGGGTTTCTCTGTCCAGTGGGCAGCTGAATAAAAGCTGATGGATGCAAACCCAGCACCCTCTACGCTACGTAGATTATTGTGGCAGGTTTCAATGTTTTGTAAAGGTCAGTCAAAGTCAAATCCCAGACTCAAGCTGTGGTATGATTTCCAGATTTCTGTAAACCAGCAGAACCCATTCCAGCTGGAGCCGGTTTGTGTTGAAGAAAGAGCAGAAATCCCACAGACTCGACGTGCCGGACTCAGACATATCCAGACCTGCAGCAAAAAGGAGGCTCTAACTATTGACTGGGGGTTTCAATCCTTTTTATAAATGCTCCCATTGTTTGTTGTGGAGTTAAATTATTAGATGGTTTAAAGTTTAAACTATACAATATCCAGGAAAACCCTTTTAATTCTAGATCTTGAGGGAACAAAGGAAACATGCCAATGGTGAATACTTTTGCAGGGCTCTGTCAGAGGAAATTAAGTTTGCAATGAAGTTGAGAGGAGCATCTGCTCTCACAAGTGTCAAGTTTTTAGACATCTTGTTGGTTTAAGCAAAATGATCCTGCATTAAATAAAAACACCTGGAGATGAGCTTCACTTGAGGATTGATCTTGGTACGTGATGAAACCTCAAGGTTTAAGTTGTGAGAGACCAAAACTGAAAACATTTTCATTTTAAAGCATCAGTTGTGTGGTATTTAAACACAAATAGGATTCAGAGTTTTTGTTTTTTTCAGCTTTTACACTACATTCCTTGTAACAAATAATTTGATGGTTTTTATTTTGCAGAGGAGCCGTCTCCTTTACTCTTCCTGATATTCATCAACCAGTCAAGAACAGTGAGAAAACATGCATACAGATGAGCAACAAAACAAGTCTTTAATAAACGTGAACTTTATTTAACACAATTTCAAATTCTTACAAAAACATAGGCACCGTCCACACTGATGCACAGTCTTCATGTTTAGTCAGCTTCGCCTCCAGTAAATCTTTTTTGATAGACCTCTCATACACCAGCAGTATCGGGGCTTGAACTGTTTCTGTAGATAAGGATGAAATTAAAGCCTTGCAGCGGGTTCGTCCTCATGTCACAGGCAGATCAGAGGTACATTACTACAATAAGCTCATATCACTGAACTATTTAATGACAACTGGAATTCCTTCTGTGAAGTTAAATATCCATCTTAACTGAACCAAGCACACGAGAAAAGCGAACCATAGTGAAGAGTCAAGGTAGTGCAGCTTCTAACTGTGTTACAGGGAAGTTTCAGCAGCAGGTGGCTGGAGGCTTCAGCAAGAACCACAGTCCAGATTCGTTTACCTCAACTCCCCACAACTTTTTCATGTCATTATTTGCTGTAGCATTTTGAATTTTCTAAAATAATTAGCACTTAAGAATGTTTGGCAGTAACGTTTTCTTTTTTCCTTCTTCTCAGGGGTTTCCTCAGTACGACTCCCTGGAGAGGGCGATGATGGTGAAACGAACCTCCTGAGGGTCACGTGCCATGAAGATCTTACAGACGTCTACAGCATCCTGGAAGGCGGGAGCAGAGTATTAACTGCAGGTTAGCCTCCCCAAAACCTCCCCAGTCAAACATCCGTGACCCATAGGAGCTTTTATCCATCTGGACCAACATGGTGCAAGATCCTAAGTTTTGGAACATCTGGAATTGTGATTCTTAGTTTAGTGGAAAGAAAATTGTTTCCTCGTGAACTCGTCACATCACAACAAGGTTCGGGGATTGTCCTGAGCAACAGGCCCATGACCTTCAGACAGAGACGCCGCTGCTGAGTAACACAGCCTCCATGACATCCAGCCCCGTTACAGATGCCCCGGCATCTCTATGGCTCCAAAAACTCTGCAGCCAACGCCAAAACAGTCAGGATGGATAAAGAACACTGAGGCCAGAGGAAAACCCAGCACATGTTCCCTTTCAGGAACAGTTTGGCAAGGTTTAATCAGCGATGTCTTACCTCCAAGAAAGAGTCCTCCGATGTTTTTCCGTGGACCACAGGGAACGGCTTCCGGCCGTCTACAAATGAGAAAACAGACAATTCATTAATGACGGGTGAAAGTTTGGTTCAAATGTGCCGCTACTGATCGCGGTTATTACCACAAATATTGCAGGAAAACCCCCCAAACGACTCAATATGACCCACAAACACACAACTGCTTTGAAGGTCAACTCACCCAGTTCGTATAAGTGACCTCCGACATTCACAAAAGCTATAAAATGCAGGTTCACTTTGTCATCTAAACTTGGGGCCTGCACCAGAGAACAAACAGCTTCGTCTTTTACTTCAATTCAACATGAGACGTTTCTACAAAAGTTTCAAACTCCACACAAACCTCAGTCTGTCCCTCCTGCGCGCTGGATTCATGAGTCACACGTATACTCTGAAAAGGAAATAGACTTTTTTCTTGTAATGTCCGAGTCTTTGTCATCACATTCTTGATGAAAGTGGCTCTACAGCACCGTCCTACCTCATCTTTTTCAAGGAACGTGGCCCTTTCCTCTGGCGCCATTTGAGATGTTTGTTGGAGAAATTTCTTGAGAGGAGAATCAGGCTCTGCGGAGAAAAATCAGCAAAACTGGATTTACAACTGCTGCTCGATTATTCAGGCTCGCCTGTGCAGTTCTGCCACGAGACCTACATTTATGAGAGCTGTACTCGTAGGTCTGTCGTGGTCGTCGTGGCGCAGCCGTGCATTCACCGCTCACCTTTCTGGCTGCTCAGTGTATATTCTGGATTATAATTACTTTTGGAGTTTTACGGCATTATATGGTGGCTGAATATTCTGCCCAACTCGTAAACACAGACCTCTAAATTCACTCTGTCAAAAAAAGTCACTACCTGGATTTAATGAAGCAAATATTTAAGAGCCTCCCAATAAATAAGAACAGCAGGGATGATGATGTTTCAGCTGGTAGTAACTTACTTAACTAACTAAAAACAGCAACAGAAAAGCTGACTGCTATGTTTAATTGTGCAAATAAGAACATTTTCACACGAACAATGAAGCCAAGGGACTAAACAGCTGTGCAGCCTTAAGAAAACCACTTCTCAGTGGGGCTGATCAGGAAAAATGTCTTCATTCACTAGAGAGCATAAAGACTGGAATCAGTGTAAGAAGGTCATGTGGTCTGATGAGTCCAGATTTACCCATCATGCCTAGTGCCTACTGTACAAGACTGCGGAGGCGGGCCATGATCTGGGGTTGCTGCAGCTGGTCGGGTCGAGGTTCAGCAGAGTTATGAGGTCAGCTGACCTCCTGGAGATACTGAACAACCAGTTATTCCATCGATGGGATTTGCTCGTACCATCAGGGACGGAAGAACCTAAGACGGTTCAGGGAGCATGAGGCATCGTTTTCACGCAGGGATCACACCACAGTCCAGACCTGAAGCCCACTGAGAGTCTTTGGGACGGGCTGCAGAAGACCTTACACAGCGGTCCCACTCCCATCATCAATCAACCTCTTGGAGAAAAATGAATGCAAGTCTGGATGGAAATAAATGCTGTGAGGCTGGGCAACTATCAGCCACACATTTCAGGATCTCTAGTTTAGTTAAAAAGCAAACTGAATTCAGCGGACCTCCTATATTAAACTGTAAAGATGCACTGAACTGGAGTGTTGGGTGAGTTTTCACAATTCACAGACACAATCACACCAAAAGGAAACGATTAGTCTAAAGTTTCAGTCATTTTACTAATCAGTTGACTGTGATGCAAACATAATAAACTCTCACCAAATTCCAGATGTGCCTGGTTGTTTGCCACCGCATGAATTAATCCTATTGTTCCACAAGCGTTACCAATAGTTTGCTTGATGAAGTACACGTCAGGGGAGACTTCCTGTGGCTGCTCTTTAAATTTCTCCTCCTCCTCCTGCTTGAAGGCCTCATACTGGACAGAAGCAGCAAAAGAAGAAAAAGTATTTGATGTTAAAGCTCCTTATGGGATGGACGGGATCCTGTTAAATACCATGTTGAGTTTATCTGGAGTCGAAATAAGCATAATGTTAAGACATCCATTAGGTTAATTCATTTAATATATCATTCAAGAAGGCGCAACATAAATGATGAGTACCTTCTCTGTGACCGGGAAAAGGAGAAGCACTGCACACACGGGTCTTGGTACCATGCTGAGAAGCTCTGGGTCCAGTCCATACACATCCCCAAACTGCCAGGTGGGCCTCATGCCCAAACAACTGACAAACTGCACACAGTTTGATGGTAAACCTGAGGCACAGCTTCATAACGTAAAAACATCTGACACATGAGTTCAGCTTGGAGATAAAATGAACTCAGCAGCTGGATGCAACAACAAGCACAAACTGTTGAGCAGCTGATTTCCAGTTTCCATTAAAACACTAACAGACAGCTTTCAAACCTGCAGCAGGAGCATCCTGAGTCCCGAAGGACGAGCACTTTAAAGGTTATATAACAACAGTACGCATGCATCTGCCTCATATTTCTGGACTGCGTAAGCCATTATTGCACTGTGCAGAAATTAATAACTTTTCTGGAAACAATATTTGTCAGAAAACCAATCTGTAAAAAAACAAATGTAAACTAATCTTGTGTCTTACAAAATTAATAAACTTCTCTCCTAAAATAAACTGAGGGGAAACGTGTATGAATCTTATAGTAAGTTTATATAAATTTATATATATATATATATATATATATATATATCTCATGCACTGATACAATAAGATTTGTGACCTACTTAAGATTTTTATTCATTTATACATTTATACGTTCACATACATATTCAGTAATGAACTTTTATATTAAATTGGTACAAAGAAATGTTCCCACGTCTTGTAACGAAAGCTTGTGAAATCGTGCTGGATTAAACCTGTTAATCCTTACAGTTCTTACAGTTTTAAAGGTTTCCCGTCAAGTAAATTATCTTCTTGCTCCACAAAAACACTGATAAATGAAACAGACGACTAGGAATCGTTTTCAATATTCAATTATCCACTGTTTTGTATCAAGAACGGGGCTGTGAAGTTGCGTGTCCGCCGTGCGCCGTTGCGGGACCGTCGTGTTATTATGGGATGTCGAGTGACGCTTCGCGTGCGGCAGCGGCTCGGAGGCCCTGCGCCTCCACACGCCCGCAAACAAGGACTCGTGTCGGTCCAAACCTAAATGCATCCAAAAGTGGACACTTACCTTAGTCATGACCTGGAATGAGAAGAAAGAAGTGACAACGTTACTTGAAGCGCTGAGAAACGTCACCCATCGTGTAGCTGCAGGCCGGCGCCTGAATGAATGGCGTCGAGACAACAGCGGCAGCGGGAAAACTAATACGTACTTCGGGATTTGACTCTAGGGGCAGCCAGCGTGGACAGTCCATTTTAGATTATCGCCGGGCGCTTTTGATCCCTTCAGACGAGAGCTGAAATAGATTTACAAGTATCTCTGACAGCTGGAAATCGCTTCCTTGTCCGATAGGCGCACATGAACGCGTATTTGACTTGCGGGGGTAACACCGCTGTTGATACGCTGTAAAAACAACTTACGGTTTGATGAGAGGCTTTAACAACCGCAAGAATGCATTACATACCTATATATATCATCACTCTAATCATAATTATAGTATTATTGCTAGTGAATCGTACAAATAAAATATTATTTATGCTACGTCCACTCCATCAGCAGTGGGTTATTCCAGTGGGCGTGTTTTACGGGAGTGACGGGCTTTTTGTAGTCCAAATATATTTCTACCATGCGATGGCGCTGTTGTTCAACAATCAAACGACAACGACGGCATTAAAAAGCAGGACATTAACCTCTAAAACACGATGCGTACGTTATTAACGTTTTTAAAAGTGTAGTTAAGATCAACTAAACTTTTAATTCGTCTATGAAATGTAAGACACTGTCTTATTTTGCCCTACCAACAGTTCAAACCCCAAAATATTAAATGTACAGCCCTATAAAACAAGGAAATGTCAACATGTTGACATAAAGAAAGCAAGAGACGCTTATACGTGTTTAGTGTATGTTTTTCTGTGTGAACGGCAGCAGATGTGACGGATAGCGGACACACGAAAACACGCCGCTGCTGCAGGGGGCGCTGCGCCCCGCCGCGGCGGTGGAACGGCAGGCGTTCACATTCAGAGGAAAAGTAAACACATTTTGACACAAATGTTTTTTAACGCAAAACCACAACTGACATTTATAAAGTTAGTAAAAGGACCAAGAAAATTAACGGCTTTTGGACAGCGGGGCACTAGATTGCTTATCTGAATCCGTTGTCTCGTAGACGAGGATGCCGTCAGCAGAAGAGTCATACGGTGGGTTTTAAACTGGTCTCGTCATGTTATGTCACAGTCTAGGCTGATTTCAGACTTTACTGTGTGGGTTTATGTCGTTTTGTTTGAAATAAGTTCACATAATTTCCCGAAGACGTAATTCACTGTATGGGGCATGTGTTTGTCAGAGGTATCACGGACAACAGCTCTTATTCCAACGTGGTTTCACAGCTTTGTTAATAGCAGGCAGTTTAAGGGGCCCGGCACGCCTCTCCGCTGCAGGCCGGGCGTCCTTGAGGGTCGTGTAACCGTGTGCACGACCCACTTCCATGGAACAGTGAATGCAGCCACAGAGGCTGGATAATCCTCTTCGGAGCTGGGTTCTTGGTGTCAGAACCCTGTAAATCTAAACAGCTCACCGAATGACACATGTTTTGACCAGTGGTGCTAAATACTAAGCGCCACGAGTCTCCGTTGACTGTATAAGGTGACCTGCACATACTAGGTGGAAGACGTCTGGGACACGCCCACCTCGTGTCAGTCGCAGTTAGTAGCAGCTGTGATGCAAATTAATTTGACTTTACATACATATACTGGTCAAATGTGTCCAAACATCCTCATTTGAAGTCGACCTGAGACGGCATGTGAAACGATGCTGCCGCAATGCTGGCAAAGATTGTAACAAATGTTGTTTTAGTGGCCAAATCAGAAACGATCACTACATTTGGCCAGTGCTTGGTCAGCAGGCTGCCTGCTCTCAGCCTCCAGACCCTGCAGATCAACCCACAACCAGCCGTGGTGGTCCGTTGGTAAAATGAACAACTTTTTAAACTTGCTTTTGCTGAGATTTTGTTTTCGTTTTATGGTTTGTGCTGTGTTTAATTGTGAAGCTCTTTGTGATTTTTTTTTTTTTTTTTTTTTTTTTTTTTTTTTTTTTTTTATCTTGAAAAGTGCTATATAAATAAAATTGTATTTACTTGTGCAGACCTTGATGACAAATGATGATGATCCATTAATTAGAATCGGGTGTGTTGATGCAGCGAATCATCTGAATCATGCAGGACACCGGCCCTCAAGGACCGACTTTGGACACCCCGATGTAAAGTCTAGCTCTGGAGACAGAAACGGGTTTTTCAACCTGGCTGTAAACATGTTTATATCCATTATAACACTGAGTTGCTCTTGGAGCCGGCGCCTTGTGGTCAGTAGAGGAGCTTCCGGGTTGGCTTCAGCTCAGATGTTCGACTGCTGAACACATAAACAAATCAATTATTACGGTACAAAATAAAAATGAATCTATTTGATTGTGTCTTGTAAAATGTTGTTGTTTTTTTAGGGGTCTTCTTTATTTTCTGTTTGATCACTTTTTCCTGTTTTGTATTTTCGTTTTACTTCCCAGATGCACACTTTTAATAAGTTGCATCACAGACACTTTTGCAACTGTCGCCATCTGCTCTCAAAAAGTAGTGCAAGCAGATACAATAATGACCACAGTGCCTCTCACATGATGTTATGAAGTCTGAACTTTCTGGTGGTTTGGGCAGTCTTGTGATAAACTAACTGTTTCAGTTCATTACTTCAGGCGTCAACAGTGTTGTGGACAACATCTGTAGGTTCCCTCCAGAGCTGTTAACTGAAGTAGTGAGTATCTTCAGTCCTGTATACTCCATATCTCTCTTTAGGGCTTCTGCACTACTGACATGTTGCGGTTTTGCTGCCAGTTTCTTTAAACTGTCTTTCTGAGAACTAATCTTTTAATCTGCACAGTGTCAGCACATTCTAGCATATCTTCAAGGGCAGACGAGTGGTGTTGAGTCTGCTGAAATAGCTCATGTGAGTCATACGTTCACTAGAATTGTTTTTTTGTTTTTCTACTTATAAAATGCATCAAGTTCCTCATTTGTGACTTTGCTTTGTGTACCATCTGTGCAGAGATTTCAGAGGGCTGGAGTCAGACTTGATGATGAAGCTCTACAAGACATTACCAGATTTCTTTTGTTAACATTCAGGTATCTTTCATACTTTTTCTTTTCACAGAGTGTTACCTGTATAATCTTTCTCCTGTACTGCTCTCACTCCTTTTTCTTATTTTAGTAATGGCCAAATCTTGCCGGTTATAAAGAAGCATGTTGCATTGCTGTAAGGTGTTACAGTAACGGTTTTTGTCAACAGATCTGCTGGGAAGAGAAACATCTCTGCCGATGAACTTGTGTCAAAGCTGGAAGAAGGCAGTAACAAGTGGTCCAAAGCCTCCCTGCAGGTGCTGCACAGCTTGTGGAGTGAACATGGTGCAGTAGTCCATGCTCAGCAGGGGGCCCAGGCCATGCTTAGTATCGGCCAGGTATGTTCTTATTCAGCACAGTGAAGCGGTCGGGGACTTTCAGTGGAACAGATGAGCTGTGTTGTTCCAGGTGGTGGACATGCAGTGGAAGCTGGGGCTGGCAGTAAGCTCAGACAGCTGCCGATCTCTCAACTCCCCATATGTAACTCTCCTGCTCAAGATTGTTAAACCCTCTGGGCTGATTTGTCAGAGATCTTTCGAGATGACCGTTCCACAGTTCCAGGTTTGTATTTGTTGACATGAGTGTTGGTGCAATATATTTATTGCTTGAGCTTGACGTTGTTCTGTTTTTGTGGGTTTTTTTCTTCGCTGCAGAATTTCCACAAGCAGTTCAAAGAGATGGCAGCTATTCTGGAGACTGTCTGATGGTTTGCACAGCTACTGAACGCTCTCTTCACAGTTATAACTAGTTTATATGAGATTGATCAAAGGATCAGCAGGAAGTTTTTGTTTCAGTCTCAAAATATTGATGTGACGTTCCACAAATGTCAACTCCCAGCTTGTATTTGTCCTCAGATTGTGGGAGCTTCTACATTTACTTGTAGGACTTCAGAGATATTAAAAAAGCTGAAAGAAGACCGGTTTCAATTATTTAAATGTACTTTTTCTTGTTAACCCATCCATTTGTTTTCTGGGTTATTCTTAAACTAACTTTAAAATCATGAGAGAAATGCTTTACTGCGACATATTTGTTACAAAAGATCTACATTGATGCAATTTGTGTTAAATGTAAGTTTGCTTGTGCTTCTGGCCTTGTACAGACATTTAAAAAATAAACCATTTCTGCTGTAAATACATCCATTGCAGTATTTGCAACAAGCGATAATGACAAGTGTATGATACAATATGCTGTACGGTAATAAATACTTTAGTAATAATAATATGCTGATGGGTTAGTGCATCAACGGCTCTTTAGTGCAGCTAAAGAGTAAAAACCATAATTGTTCTTCTGGTTTGTCAGAGTCACAGCAGTGAGCATTTACACACAGTTGTACACCTCTTTAGGAAAGTCTTTCAAACTTGTAAAAGTGTTAACGCAGGATTGTTGGGACTTAATCTTGGGCAGATTTTAATGAAAGTAACATTAAGTTGTTTGGTGTCCGTAGGTCCAAAAGCCTTAGAGGGTAAAGTTGTTTTTTTTTTTTTTTTTTTTGCATTAATGTTAGGGGTTTTGTAATTATTTAGTAACAATTTCATTTTCACTGTGAAGTACTGAATTAGATTGAACACGGAATTCTGTATAATTCCACCAATCAACTCCAACAAAAACACTCTTTGTTGTGCAAATGTTCAGCTGCGGGGCTCTGGGTTGCAGGGTCCCTTTTAGCGTCAGCCTGTGATGAGGTTATATATGGCAGAGGTACTATTTTTGGGACAGGCGGGGTTCTAGGAAATATGGAGTTCCGTAGATGGGAACTCCCCCGTACATAAAGCAACTCGACCTACTGCTCATCTTTTGTGAACACGAGCCTCTAACACGTGGACTTTGTAGCGGCTCTGTCGCTCACTCCTGGTTTTATCGGATAGAGTTTCCAGAGCGGAGTTCTGCG
Organism: Xenentodon cancila; assembly: GCA_014839995.1. Lineage (NCBI taxonomy): Eukaryota > Metazoa > Chordata > Actinopteri > Beloniformes > Belonidae > Xenentodon > Xenentodon cancila. The sequence continues at coordinate 1,567,571 of CM026200.1, read as the reverse complement.
CCCGGAGGATTTGCGCCGCGGAGGCGGGCAGACACTTTCCAGGGCGCCGTGGGAAACACTTTCCACACAGCCGCTTCTGCTCTGTGGGGAAGGGCGGGGCTCCGCGTCGTCCTTTGCTCCGCTCACTCCAGCACACGCGGTGGCTGGGCGGGTCGTCAGCGCGCACGGCCACTCCGCCTCCAAGGCGTTGTGGAAGAAAGAAGCACAATTAAGAGACTGCACTTTCAGACGATAAACAAGCAGTATTGCATTTATATTTTATGATTATCGAGCAAGAAAAGCCTCCAACCGCGCCTGATTCGCGCAGCGGTATTCCGAGGTAAACGCGCCGAACCCGTGCGTGCGCTCTGGAGCGACGTTCAGAAACCAGATTTCTTTGGGGCGACTTGTGTTTACACAGAAAACCATCCCGAGCCACGTTTTCGCAGGCAACCGTGGTCTGGATAGCAGCTGCAGATGCAAACAGCGGTGCAGAGCGGCGACTCGGCAAAGACGTTAAGGCCAAATAAGTACAATTACGACGAATCAGTGAAGAAAAATCGGCAATCTGGGGCGTTTTTAACATCTGGATAGCAGAGTTGCATCCCAACGAAGATTTAGCACATGTTGTGCACGTATCCAAGCGCGTGGTAGTCTGAGCAGATCCAGGGAGTGGATGTGGACGCGGAAACTGTTGCAAACTAATCTGAACTGCGCCTGGCATCGGCTGCGGGGAATGGGACGGCTGCAATATTTCTGAAAGAGGCATTTAGTCCCGGTCGCTGCCAACGAGTCTCGGGCGAAAGCCTGCTGGGTCGCCATGGAGAATCTCGATGAGAAGGAGAAGACAGACAGGGGCTTCACCCTGACCTACGTCGGCTGGTGCTCGCTGGACAGGCGCACCACCCTGCCCATGCTGCCGTGGCTGGTGGCTGAGATCCGCCGCAGGAGCGAGAAAGGCGGCTGCGGCCCCGTCATGCAGCCCAGGGAAGTTCAGCTGCTGCTCAACCCCCCCTTCGTCCGATGTGTCCCCTCCAACAGCAACAACTCGTCCGTTTTCATATTCGAGCACAAAGCACAGCTCATCTCCCGCTTCATCCACAACAGCAACAACCTCACTTACTTTGCGTATCTGCTGCGGGGCCAGCCGGACAACCCGGAGTCCGAGATGTCCTGTCACGTCTTCAAGGCCTGCGACCGCAACCAGGTAGGCCTGCCGGGCGAGACAAACAGCGTCACCCGCCGCACCAGAGCTGGGGACAATGACCCAATGACCCAAAACAACTATTTTAAAGAGTTGACAGAGAAGGTCCTGGCCCAAACAAGATAATAATCATAATAACGGGCTTGTTTGTGTAATAACTCATGTCAATCATGAGATACTATACCTTTGTTCGCCATTTGTATGAAACAAAACTCTAACCAGTCTCTCTGGGTTTTTTTGCAATATTCCAAAGGGATTTAAGGTCAACCGTCCTGAGAGTCCTTGACTTTAAATCTGTGTTTTCTGTTTGATTATGATGATAGACTGAGTCTGACTTTAATGTAAATACAAGACAAAGGATTGGGAGTCGTCCATAAGGTGACAAACATGTCATTTAATCTCTGACACACTAGCAGAGTATTATTTCAGCCAGTAGTCCAGACATGTTTGTTTGAGTATTATGTATTTAGGCCAGTGGTTGCTGGGGATGATACACTGAGCATGCAGGATATTTGGCAGTTTATCCATCTCTGCTTTCCTCTTCAGGGGATCAGTATAGTGGCTTTGAAGGTCATCACACTGAAACTGAAGATAAGGCTGCTGTCCAAAAGAAAAACAAAAGAACGATTAAGATACAGATAATTGCTTGCAACAGTTACTCTGTCTTTTTGTTTTTCCTTCGTGCCACCTTTAGCTTTAGATTAGAATTGCTCTCTTATTGTCGCCTTTTTTTGCATCAAATATGGACTGTCCCATTTAGTTAAAATAACATGAAATAAATACAACAAAGCCTAACTGAAGCAGCAGCACACTGCTTGAGTTTGCATGTTGTTAATAGATGGCAGCTGAAACCAAGCCTGTCAGACGCTGGGCCTCCAGTACAGCCTTTGTTGCCATTTGAAACACAGAAGGAGGTGGCGCCCACAGCAGGAAGACATGGAAACGGTGGTGGAAAAGTAAAGTTGCTGTTAGGCAGGTTTCACATGTATTTACATCAAGCTTCTCTTTTTTTTGTGCGTGGGTGACTTTGTGCACCACAGACGTTGTGGATCCACTGATTTTCTTTTCTCTTGAGGTTTGTGTCAAAGGTTTCAGGTGACAGCCGATCGGACCACATGAAGGGCCGTCCGGCATGCCCACTGTTAACTGTATGTGTATTGTCTGTGGTACATGTTGCAGATCTCAGTATTTTGTTGTAATCTATGTATGTTTTATCAGAGCCATATCGATCAGACATGTACGTGCGACTGCTGTGAAGTGAACAGGCACAGAACGGAGTCAGCACATTTACATGCTGGTCAGTACGGCACTCTTGAGTAATAAACCTAAAAGGAAAAAACCACCAAGAACCAGGAACGAGAGTCAGTGTTTGGAAATCCATGTGTGTTTGATAGGTCATGACACGCGTCCACGGCCCATTCCAGTTCTCCTGACTTTCTTTGCTGTTTTCATGTCGGCTGCAGCAGGAAAGGATGTGTGCTTTATACAAGTTTCTTTTAACTACATGAATCTTATCTACAGACATGATTCTTTTCTGTCTAAACCTCAAGCTGAAGTCTCACACATGCTCATGTTTTTCTTGTTTCCCCAGCGACCCACGAAACTGTCGTAAATTATCTCCAGAAGCAGATACACTCCCATTTGCAGCGATGCACGTACGCGTGTGTTGAATTGTGCTTCCTGTGGTATGTGAAGGGCTTGAGCTCAGTTTGTTTGCGACTGACAGCAGAAGAGGCAACAGGTTTCGAGGTTTCTAGCCTCCCAGCTGCAGCAGGTACGGAGGCGTCTCAAGCACACCTCAGTCAGCATTATTACGCAACAGGAACTGGTTTGGCAGCAGTGAAAGGTGGACCAGGTGGAACCGGTGCACTGGTTACTCTACCGGGGCACCGGTTTCACCGGAAACACTGTTGTGGTTGGTCCTAATGATTCAGTGCCTTGCCAGGTGTTTTTAAAGGAGCATTCAGGCAGACATATTGCAGATATTTCCTGGTGTCTTACATCCAAGATAAAAAAAAAAAAGATAAAATGTTGGTTTATATTTTTAGCTGGCTGGCTTGTTTGTAAATCTATTTTTAGCCGAAGTCTTGACAGGGACACAAAGCCTGAGGAAGGAGAGCTGGTGTTTATCAAAACGATGTGAAAGGTCAAGATGGAAGACTGATGTTTTAAGAACCGCTAAAGCATCACGACTGTAAGTGGGGAAAATGCCACCGTGAAGAAAAGCCAAGAAACAAGGACCTCGTCACCCGGAGTGTGTTTAAAGGCCAGCTGCATGAAAGTCTAGTTGACACCCCCTGACTTGAAAAGAAAACTTAATCCCTCATGTAAAGAAAGAGCGTATTGATCCAGTTTCTAGTAGTTACACGTCCAGAACCACAGTCCCGACTTTAACCTTTTACCTGCTCACTTCGGTTCTGGCAGCAGTTACTCTGTAACCCAACTGTGTCCTGATCAGGCCCGCGGGACGCAGGCTGGACCTTCGCAGCACAAAGCACATGCCGCTCTATTTTAAACCTCTGCTCTGCCAGAGCAGGTGCACCGAGGAGACCCTCGACTGTCCTGCAGGCTCCACCTCAGTGACATCGGCAGTGCCAAGTCAGGGAAAAGGTTGTTTTTGTTCTTTTTCCTTTTTCAATTCTGTTTCATTAAAACATTGACAAGGTGACTTTCTGGTTCTTGGTGGCACGTTGAAGAGCTGCTTCTTTTTTCACTCACTTGCATTTCTCAGTGGCCCAATCAGCGCCTGTCAACATGACCACGTTTCTTGTTCTGCAAGCAACTAAATACCACAGATTCCTGCCTGGTTATCATCATGTGATTGTCTGCTGGAGGATTTGCACAATTATTCATATGCTTTAAAGTGTTGCAAACGTTTGCGTTTTTATTACAGACCTCTGGAAATGTTTTAGTTTCCTTGTACGTTTGTTTGACTGTGTTGAACCAGAGGCTCAGGTTGAATCGTGGACAAAATGGGAGGGAAAACTGGCTCTCCTGGTTTGTTTTCATAATTAGCTGTCGTTATTTATGTTTTTGTGTACAAAAAGGAAGTCCAAACTTTCCTGCCATCCTGAGCGGTTTAGTGTGGTGTCCCACCTCCTCGTCTTCAGGTGGAGTAGTGGCGTGTTTGTCTTTCGTTGGAACATGATCTATGTTTAACTCAGCTTGGTGGAGTAGGTAGAGGCCTGGAGAAACTAAGGACACAGTTCGTTTTATTTCTGGGTCACGCTTTACTGTGCAAGCTACACTTTCATTTATCATATTTGTGATTTTGTTGGCATTTTTTAGTTAATTTGATAAGAACATATCCGTCGATTCAGCACAACAGACGTGGCATGTATGCAGCCTGGGTTGCTGCCATTTACTGCATGTGCAGCTTCTTTCATGGCTACTTGCAGGATCTGTAAAAAACATGGGATACTTGTTTAATTTGTGTATTGACTGTTCTTGTTTTGAAGTGCACGTAATCCTCGATTGCTTACAGTCTGACATAGAGGATTATCTTCCACGCACGTCTGTTTCTATTCTTGTCTTGTACATTGATAACCGGTAATCTCCGGGGTCTAATCAGGAGTGCTGGAGAGGAGGGTCCAGAGTTGAACCTCGGATTCACGAGGAGCAGTGAGTTTGCCCAGTCAGTCCACATGGGCTTTGTAGACCTGGAGAGACATTCAACCATGTCCCTCTGGGACTCCTGTGGGGGGTTCTCCGCGAGTATGGGGCCCCAGACTCCCTATCACGGGCTGTCTGGTCCCTCTACATCCGGTGTCAGAGCTCGGTCCGTATTGTCGGCTGTAAATCTGTAAGTTGAGGCTGTAAGTGAATCAGCGCCTCCAAACTCAAAACCACAGTAGTCAGGGTGGGGAAAGGGTGGAGTGCCCTCTCCGGGTCAGGGATCAGATCCTGCCTCAGGTGGAGGAGTTCAAGAATCTCGGGGTCGTGCGTCCATCAGTAGTGTATCAGTCTGTCGTGGTGAAGAGGAGCTGAGCCGAAAGGTGAAGACCTCGATTTACCAGTCGGTCTACGTTCCCATCCTCACATATGGTCACAAGCGCTGGGTAGTGGCCGACAGAACGAGATCGCAGATACAAGCAACAGAAATGAATTTCCTCCGCATTCTGTCCAGGCTCTCCTTTAGAGACAGGAGGAGAAGCTCAGTCATCCGGGAGGAGTTCTGCTGCTCCTCCACGTCGAGAGGAGCCAGATGAGGTTGCTCGGGCATCTGGTGAGGATGCCTCCTTGGTGACGTCTCCCAGTCAAGTTCCACTGGCAGGAGACCCTGGGAAAGACACAGGACATGCTTGAGGTGTTTGTTGACTGGCCTGGGATTGTAGATCTTTGTCGTTCTCTTTTCTTTTCTTCTTTTGTTTGTGCTGTAGTTAGAAAGCTTGGATAGTTTTTTTGTTTTTTACTTTTAGCTTACTTTACTTTTTACTACACACTTGATTTTGTTAGATATAATACCAGTGTGACCCTAACTAACCCCTTTCTGAAGCATTAGGTCCACGTGTTTGTCCATCAGCTCGCTGCACTACTGACCCGTCACTGAAGACAAAGTTCTTAGACCGATTTGCTTTCTTTTTTAGAGCAACAAATGTTTGTGTTGTATCCTTTTTATTTAAGGAGAGCTGGACTGAGATGGTTCAGGGACTGCGTTTGACCCTCAGGTCAAATGCAGTCGCCACATCAGTAATACAGCAGATGTCCACGTGTGATCTGGAGCCTGCTGCTAAGAGGTGGGGCGTTCGTGTACCGTGTGCTCATAGTGTTCATGACTCTTCTGGCTAAGATGAAAATCTAAACGTTTGCTTTCCGCTAAGCTTTAAAGCTGTGGTTGGCTGCTGCCGTGTGTGTCGGCAGGCCCGGTCCACGCCCAGAGCCACGCACGTTGTTCAGTAAATGCAGGTACGGTTGGGAGAAAGTTGAAGCAATAAAAGGAGGGTTTTTTTCATGTTAAAATATTAGTTTCAATTTCATTTGAAGGAATATCTGATCACTTTTTCATCTGTCTCAGATTCTTACTATCTATAAATGTATGCAACGTCTCAACGTTGTCTTGTTGGACCTGTCACACCTCAACAATAAGAAATGAGCTCACAGCGCTACGTGGTGGACGTCACGGCAGTAATGACAGGGCACAAAATGGGACGACTAAACAAAAGACCCAACGAGTGCATTTCAGGCCATGTCATAAAAGCAGTTTAACCTCAGTGCCTGCAGGGACCTTCTGAGATAAAAAGTTCCCCTCTGCTGCTTTAAACAAGCTCAAAAAGCAGTGTAGTAGCAGCAGTTTTAATGAAACAGCTACTGACGGTCCTCTTTTCCCAACAGCTTTCTGCCTGTCTGTGTCTGTCTGTCCGTGTCTGCCTGTCTGCCTGTCTGTCTGTCTGTCTGCCTGTCCGTGTCTGTCTGTCTGTCTGTCTGTGTGTCTGTCTGCCTGCCTGTCTGTCTGTCTGTCTGTCTGTCTGTCTGTCCGTGTCTGCCTGCCTGCCTGTCTGTCTGTCTGTCTGCCTGCCTGTCTGTCTGTCTGCCTGTCTGTCTGTCTGTGTCTGTCTGTCTGTCTGCCTGCCTGTCTGTCTGTCTGTCTGTCTGTCTGTCTGTGTCTGTCTGCCTGTCTGTCTGCCTGTCTGTCTGTCTGTCTGTCTGTCTGTGTCTGCCTGTCTGCCTGTCTGTGTCTGTCTGCCTGTCTCCGAAGTGAGCACCTTCAGGAGCTTTGCATAGAGTTGACAACAAATAACTAATCAGAGTAAAGGTCCTGTGGTGTCATCTTACTCATCCATAATGCAGCAGCTCCTCCACAGGGATCTATCATTTTATTCGCTCTGTGATGAGCAGACAGCTCTGCTGTGATTCTCACGTAAGGTTTTTGAAACACATAGTTATCTCATGGTGTCAGCGCTGTCTTTCAGGGGAGGACTGCGTCTTCCCACAAAGGCTTCCAGCTCAATGTCATGTTTATTGTCTTTGCAGTTGACCTTCATTTGAAGTAAGTTGTTTTTACAGATTGAAACCTGCTCTCAAAAAGATTATGTGAAAGCCTTTGAGGTTGGCAAACAGCTGGAAAATCAATCAGTGGTCAGAGTTCCTGTGAGGAGATTTCTGAGTAAGCATGTATGAGCAGGCGCCTGCCATCCCCCACCGCCGCCCCCGCCCCCGCCTCCACCACCGCCACGCCTCCTCGTCTTAATACAGCCCCTCTGTCACCAACCAGAGTCGGCGCACCCACCGGGAGGGCAGGCACGGTGAAAATGAGACTTTAAAATAGCTCATGTCGCCACATCAGTAATAAAAGCAAATGAATTTGATCTTTGTGTTTTGTATATAAACCAGGAATTTGTAACGATATTCAATGTAATTCACCCCCATCCCTTCCTGTTTTGGATCGCTGCTTCCTGTTCTGGTCACACCTCTGATTACTGGTTTTATCAAACAACCCCCCCTCCAGTGTATGATATATATATATATACATATATATATATGATAAATATAACTTTGCTCAACAGTGTGGATGTGAGGAATGCTATAGGTGTGTTACTCTTATGGAAGAAAAATCTAAGCTTATGAGATTTGTAGGAGCCTTAAAAATTGTGCACTTACACCGGTTTTGCACAATGAAAGATGTAAGGATGATGTTGCTCAACAAGGATCTAAATGCAGGCAGAGGCAGGTGGATGTAAGCTGACTAAAGTACTAAGCTAAAGCAGGATCTTAATTTGATTACTTTTAGGAAGTTTTGTCTAATTCTCACTGTCTCCCAAACCTACGCTGAGTAAAAACCAGGAAAAGCACTCAAGGTTACCTTGGACTCCATGTCCAAGGTTATTAAAGGTGACTTGAACATGTCATCTCTTGCGACAACATCATTTAACAGCGTTATAACAGCCCCGCCACGACTCAACAAGGATGAAACCCAGTCACAGAACCACAGCAGACCTAACGGCAAGAACGAAAAGATTCCAGAAGAGAAGAGAAAATGAGAAGGTGGCCAAGCAAAAGTAAACCTTGGACAGTGTTTAAAAGCAATATTTGTGTCTATACGGGGACCGTCTGATCTAAACATGGCAAAACGTCCGTTGTGTTCCTTTTAAGATTTCTGATTTGTTGTTATTGGGTCTGAGTGGACCATGTTTCATGCCTCCATTGTCAAGGCAGCTGCCCGAAGCTGTGGCCGCAAGGCTGTTGGTGCCTGACGTGGCAGTATGCACCGGTGGACGCCGGTGGTTAGGGATGTGTGCTGCTGACCCCGTCTAGGGACACTGTGAGACGGTGGGGGGTACTTGGATGACCTCCTCAATCCACCGACACGCTCTCCTATAAGGAGGCAGAGCCTTTGAACGTGGAGAGGGCTCTTCTATCTGTCTGGGGCTGAGGTCACTAAGGTGGTTTGTAGACCATGTAGACCATGGGCTTTGTAGACCTGGAGAAGGAATTCAACCATGTCCCTCGGGGACTCCTGTGGGGGTTCTCCGGGAGTATGGGGCCCGGACATGCCCTAACATGGGCTGTCCAGTCCCTCCCCATCCGGTGTCAGCTTGGTCCACATTGTCGGGTGATGTCAGCGTCCCCGGAGTAGAAAAGTTTAACTGGACCCAAGCAGCGCTCACTTTTCCTCAGTAGTACCACTGTAACACCAACTTTACACCCCACAGGGAAGAGGGGTGGAGTCATGTTGAGTCTCCACCTCCCAAAACTCTGAACAGAACCACAACAAATGAAATAAAATAAAAAAGAAATGCTTCATGTGCTGTATCTCTGTGGTGTTTTAACCAAAACATGACACAGACATTTCATTAACACCTCAAGAGATTATGTCAGTTTTTGACAAAAATGACAAATTCATTTGTAAACTATTAATCAAAATAAGTTGTTGGGGTTGTTTTTGCTCCAAGCTGACAGCTGAAAGCTGCAGAAGCTGCTTCACTTTTGATCATTCATTCATTTTCATTTTCAACTTCCTTCATTTTGAATGTGCAGACGTCTCCACACGAATGACTTGAACTGTTCGTTTTTGTGCTGTAATGTTTATCATGACTCCTTTGACTCTCGGCCACGTCTCCCCGGTCATCGTATTGCTTCATTTCACTGTTTGTCCTGCCAGGTCCCAGAGGTAATCAGCAGTATACGCCAAATGTCCAAATCAGCCCTGAAGGAAGATGCCAAGCCCAAACAGGAAGCTGACGAGGCCTTCTACAACTCGCAGAAGTTTGAAGTGCTTTACTGTGGCAAGGTAAACGTACATTCTTTGAAAATGTTATGTTTTTATTACATGAAATCTTGGAATTAATGTGGTTGGGATTCATTATCTCCCAGGTGACAGTTGGCCATAAGAAGGCTGCATCCACCCTCATCGATGACTGCATTGAGAAGTTTCGCCAGCACGAGATTGAGCGGAAGCGCTTACGACTTCTCAACGGGCAGCGAGGATCCAGCGAGAGCGTCCCCGTGGAGTTCCTCATGGGGGGAGAAGGAGACTCCCTCTCGTCTGCTCTGAATAAGAGCGACGAGAGCGCTGAGAGTACTGGAGGAGAGGACGTGATCGCAGGTGGAGGTAAAACTCATCAACACTGAATAAAAATACAGAAACGAAGCGAGTTTAAAGTTGTTTCAACACCGTCTCTACTAATGTTGAAATACTTTACAATAGCTACGAGGCGAAGAGATCTCGCCAACACAGTCAAAGTGGCCACCTGATGGCTGACAAGGTGGTCATGTGCACAGTAACATGCCAGAGAAGGATGAAACACCATGAGTAGAGCGTCTTTTGTGTGTCCGGAGCAGGTCAATGTCTGTCCAGCAGTGCCAGTCAGAGCAGCCTGCGAGGAGCCTTCCCAGAGTGCATCCTGGAGGACTCTGGATTTGAGGAGCCTCACGAGTTTCGCACACGCTGCAGCAGCCTGGCAGGAAGCCTGCAGAGGAAGCCTGGGGAAGGCGTCATGGGTCCCACACGCCGCAGGCACGCCAGCGCGCCGAACAACGTTCAGCCGTCTGATTCAGACAAGAACCGCACTATGCTCTTCCAGGTAGAGGGCCTGACTCAGCGACGTCCCGCTGGCGTCTGTGGAGGCTGCTTACGTCAGCGCACACCTTCTCATCACGTTTCCTCATTAACTGTAGCTGCCGTCTCATCTCATCACCAGATTTGCATTAGCATTTCTTACAATGTGAGCAGGAGGTTTCGGTGCTAATTAATAACAGACGGGGTAATTAAAGGTTTATTACTGTGAAGGAGCATCTTTGCAGCCCGGATATTGTTAGCTGGGAGTTCATGTCCATGTCAGTTACCGCCGCTATGTGCTGCTGCGTCAGCTCTCTGGGCTGCAAACGCCACCGTCTACTTACAGCCAGCGCGCCTGGATCAGCTACATTTCAAACTCTCCATCTTACGTATTTAAATATATTTAACTTTTTATAGTGAAACAATATAATTTCCTGCTGAGTATCAATTCAATGTTTTTAATTCAATCCACTTATAATGAATCTAATTTGTACTATATGTGGTCTCTGGTGGGATGACCAGGAATACATTCATGATAGTTAGTTTACTTGGACATAAATATGTGTTGATGTAGATGCGTTTGTCACTTGTTTTAAAGTGATTTTCTCCATCACTAAAAACGAAATAGAAAACGCTGCATCCAAGCTGCTCAGCTTCAGCGTCCTGCGCATCACCGTTTACATGGACCCGACTGTCCACACTTGTTAATAAGGCGGTAACGTCTGTGTGCAGTCGTGTAAACGGCTGCAGCGCCTGCTGTGCAAACGCTTTATGAGCAACACGAGCACAGAGGCGTGCTCCGGCTGCCCTTCCTCACACCGTGCCCGTTTCCTCATGAGGCCAGTTTTAAAAACTGGAGCACCACGCTCGATATGATACATATGCAGCAGTCAATTATGGGAAAAATCGTTGGTGCAGACTTGTTGACCTTGCTTTGGATCGTAAGTAGATGTGTTTTTATATGTGTTAAAGGGCAGCTCCTTGATAATGAGAAGCTGGTCACTTTCATTTACACATATGATCTATGAACAGTATGAACTCATTGTTTTGTGTGAATAGTTTTTATTCATCTGCATGTGTGTGAATCTGTGTTTTGTGCTTCACAGGTTGGACGTTTTGAAGTAAACCTCATAAGTCCCGACAGCAAGACTGTGGTTCTGGAGAAGAACTTCAAAGACATCTCTTCCTGCTGTCAGGTTGGGTTTCTTTCTCTCGGCTGCAGTCCTGACCAGAGGATAAACTCGCAGAAACGGACGCTTCTGATGCAGCTTTACCAAACTTTATAGCAGACTCGGATGTTTTTCTATGATGATTCATCGTTTGATCTTTTTTAGACATATGCTCCGCTTTTAACGGATGGACACTGCGTGCTCAGTTGTGTGGACTGATGAAAAGTGATCTCGCGGTCTTCTGGACCAACTTTCCTGCATGTTTATCTTGTTTCTGTCTTCACTCTTCACAGGGCGTTAAGCAGACTGACCATTTCGGGTTCATCTGTCGGGACCAGTCAGAACCTGGCCCCAGTCAGTATGTGTGCTACGTTTTCCAGTGTGCAAGCGAATCCTTGGTGAGTCGCACAAATGATGAAAGTGAAAATGAGCCTTAATCAAAACACAAAAGGCGAACAGATAGTCTTTCTTGGCCAGGTTGACGAGGTGATGCTCACCCTCAAGCAGGCCTTCAGTACCGCGGCAGCCTTACAAAGCAACAAGACCCAGATCCAGCTCTGTGAAGCCTGCCCCATGCATGACCTGCACAAGCTCTGCGAGAGGATTGAGGGTATGCCTCATGAACAGTCACACAGCCAGACCTGTCTCACTTTTGCCTCATGAATATACTGATGCATGGTGTGTTTCTCAGAGACCCTCTTCTGTTTCCAGGTCTGTACCCACCTAGAGCAAAGCTAACCATTCAAAAATATCTCTCCCAGTTGACTGACAACGAGCAGGCTGAGATCTTCGAGCGAGTTCAAGTAGGTTTTAGTCTCCTCAAAGCACAGTTTCTGCTGGCAATGTAAGTGACACATTAGGAGTTCCCGATGTAGGGAACATGTATGGCAGCTTATTTTCTTATGAAGGTGCCGCATCCGCTTCAAATCAGGTTTTTATATTGTGTGTATGTTTTTCTGCAGAGGCTTAAACCTGAGTCAGACCAAGAAGAGAATGAGCTGGTGATCCTCCAACTCAGACAGCTCTGTGAAACCAAGCAGAAGTCCCACCTCCACATCGGAGAGGCTCCCCAGGTGAGAGCTTGGTCTCGCCATCAGTCCTAGAAGATCTACCTTGTTCATGGTATTTGGTACAAGGGCTGAGAGCATCATGTGACACATTCATATTTATAAACCGAGCCAGAAGGTTTTACTTTTGGGCAGAAGGTGCGACAACTTCAACTGAAGAACAGCAAACGTCTAAATAGTTTACAAGAGGCATTTTTAACCATTTAGTCCCTGACAGCCAAAGGTTTCTTTTTTTTGTATTTATTTTTTAGTTTTGTAGTTTGCAGGATCTTTTCCCACCGTATCATGATTGAAAAATAAGTTGTAACTCTGATAGTACTCTTTTTCTGTATTCGCTCTCCAGCTGAACCGCTGCATCTCTGCGCTCTCTCCCCCAGTCAACTGGACGGGTGGTTGAATGTTGAGCCGAGGTGTGTGTGTGTGTGTGTGTGTGTGTGTGTGTGTGTGAGTGTGTGTGTGTGTGAGAGTGTGTGTGTGTGTGTGTGTGAGTGAGTGTGTGAGTGTGTGTGGAGTGAGTGTGTGTGTGTGTGTGTGGTGAGTGTGTGTGTGAGTGTGTGTGAGTGAGTGTGTGGTGTTTGTGTGTGTGTGTGTGTGTTTGTGTGGTGTGTGTGTGGTGTGTGTGTGGTGTGTGTGTGTGTGTGTGTGTGTGTGGTGTGTGTGTGTGTGTGTGTGTGTGGTGTGTGTGTGTGTGTGTGTGTGTGGTGTGTGTGTGTGTGTGTGTGTGTGTGAGTGTTGTGTGTGTGTGTGTGAGTGTGTGTGAGTGTGTGTGTGTGTGAGAGTGTGTGTGTGTGTGAGTGTGTGTGTGTGTGTGTGTGTGTGTGTGTGTGTGTGTGTGTGTGTGTGTGTGTGTGTGTGTGTGAGTGAGAAACCCATTCTAAAGCTCTTTGGAGAACCACATACCAAAGGTTCACAGCTTCAAGCTCCACCCTGAAAACACCTGGGAATTGAAAACACCTGGGAATTGAAAACACCTCCTTAATTCCCGTTTTGAACCTTCTGGTTGCCGTGGTGAAATTAGGGAGTCAGGAAAAGGGTCCTCCGCCAGACAATATTCCTTGGGGAGGGTTCCTGTGGTTGAAGCTTAAAAGAGCCTCTTGTAGTCGCTGTTAAATGTAAATTCATTCCTGCATAACCCTCTTTGACCTAATGTCTTGTATGAATCACTGTTACATTCCATATGTTGCTCAGGGAACGTGACATTTAAGTTTGAGAGCTGTGGGTTGTCGTAGATTTTCAAGCCTGAGGGATTGTAAGTTAAACATTATCACGAAATGGCAGAAATCCAGTTCCTCTTCTGTCACACTGCCAGACGGCCTTTTCTTACCGTTTTGGACGTGTAGTCTGCTGCTTTTTAGACTTAGTGACGGCTCTTGATTTCAGCAGTTACTTTATTTTCCATGTGCCCATTGTTGTCGTTGTCTCAGAGTGCAGGGAACAGCTCAGCAGCCGCAGACGGCACGGCCCCCAGCAGTCGCTTCAAGCTCGATGTCCTCAAGAACAAAGCTCGCACCTCCCTCACCAGCTCTCTGGAGAACATCTTTGCAAGGGTGGGTCGAAGAAGAGAGTTATTTTATTCCTTCAATTGTTTTGTAATGTTGCCACCCAATCTGCCAGGACTTTCTCGTTTTCTCGTTTGCGCTTCCATCTTCTTCTTCTTCTTGTTTCTCCACACCAGACAGATGGCAGCCACCAAGCTGTGCTCCTTTACTTCTGTTCCCGCTCAGTCTTTGTGTTGGTAGCTGTTTCTGTGTCACTGTGTGGTCCACGGGATTTGGATTGACCCATATCTGTCAGTGGGATGCCGGAATAACTCCTCAGTGGAGTGACAGTAGCGGTCCGAGGCTCCGCTGCGTCTGTTTTTATCTCAGGGACAAAGCCGCACAACGACTCTGAATCTTATCAAATCTGCTGTCTAACTAGGATTTCAGGCTTTTTTGTATTCTCACAATTTCTCTATGATTACTGTTTTCATTCCCATGTTTGTATTTCATATCTTGTTTCACATTGTATCGTCATGTTTTCCACCAGGGTGCCAGCCGAATGCGCGGCCGTTTGGGAAGCATGGGGAGCATTAGCAGTTTCGAGAGAGTAAGTGTTCCTGAGGAAACTGCGGAGGATTCCCGGAGCTTCGTCTCGGAGACTCTGGGCTTCTCACCCTTTACCCACATGCCTTTTAAACCCGGCTGTATTCGTATGTCAGACTGACACTCTGGCGTGTTGGTGCTGGCGTGCAGGCGAGGTCCACTCAAGCAGAGACACGAATCTCCTCATGTTTGTTCCCACATACTTTTATGGTGAAGCCACATTTGCCAAAAAGCTGAACACTTAAACTGGGAATGTGGTTACGGAAGTGTTAGAAGACCGTTTGGTGCTGCTGGCGCCACTTCGTTACTGCTGTGCAGAATGTGGAGAGCGTTTGTGATGCAGCCCCCCGGCGCCTCATCTGCAATCATCAAGGACTGTAGGTGCCGCCAAGCCACGGTCATCCCTGTAGCCCGTTTGTCAGAACATGGCCCACATTACACACAACCGAACTTTCCCGTCAGGAATTCAGCCACACACCTACTTCTGCTGCTGTTGTAGGGAAGCTGGTGTTACTTAGAGACTCGTTTTTTCTCGTCGTCTTGCTAAGCTCAGAAGAACAATGTGCCTCGCTAGACATTGTTCAGAAGCTGGACGGAGAGCAGGGTGTAGACGCTGCCGCGTGACCTCCTTTCTCTGTTGCAACACAGATCAGATCAGATTTTACTGGAACTATGAGGTAAATCATCCATGTCAGTCTCACTAAGCTGCTACGTTCAGATACTTTCTTCATACCAGTCAAAACACAAAACCAAACCAGTAAGTCCTCTTTACAGCCACGGGGATACTTAATGAGGTCAGTAATTCGTATAATAAAGGCGTACTTTTGTGGGCAGAAAGTCCAGTCTCACTCACATTTGTTCGATTTCTGACAGTTAGAAAACTTGTTTGCATTGTGATTAAGTGAGCGAGCTATCGTGTTGGGATTTTGTCAGGATGTGATGTCCCAGCAAGCAGGAAACGCCTCTCAGGATGTCCAGCGCCGTGTCTGCTGATCTGCGTCTGTCCTGGCTTCGTCCTCTCAGCCCGTCATATGACTCAGTAAAGCAGCGTTTCAGAGCAACATTATCTTTGCTGCGTTTTCTAAAATCCACATCTAAATGTAAAGAGGGAGGTCTCTGAAAGCGTGATGGGAGGAGACTGGAGGATTTTCATGCAGAGTTGTCCCTGTGACGTCCTCACCCACCAATAGAGCGTGATTCTGTGAGTCATAGGACATTGTCCATTAGAATACAATAGATGAGGGAGTTGTACCAGCAGGCATGTGGAAAGGCTGAGCCTAAAAGGCTGAGCCTGGACTGAGTCCTGCTGCGGGTTAGGACTGAAAAGGTGAGTGCAGATGCACAACTTGAACCATTACATGTTTTGTCTGGTTGTATTTGTTGTAGGTTGCATGTCTGCAACACAGTTCCTAACAGCTGCTGGTCAAAGCTGCTGGTTTCGCTTTCAAAGACGGTGTAGACGCGAGTCGGATGAAAAATGCTGCTGCTCTGATTTAATAGGCTGAGTAGTTTGCATGCGTTTGTCATTGCTGTGAATATAAATGTCCACTTGCACCTTTCTCCTTTCCCACTCTCGTCAGCAGGATGAGGAATCCCCTGGCCACTCCCCCCCAGGTTCTCCACCTGCATTCCCCGAGGATGACGCACAATCTGGACAGCAGTTCCGTCGGCGCGCTCACACCTTCAGCCATCCACCAGTGAGGAAACGCATCTCCTTTGACAACCAGTTGAGCAACCAGAGCAAACAGGCTCCACTGAGCAGACAACAGTCTCTTAACCCAGAGCTGCTGCAGTGCAGGTACACTTGAGCTCATCGAGTTAATCACTCACAGCATTCCTGGTTTTGGAGGCAGGAATGTTTGCTGCATCTCTTCAGTAATCTTGCAGGAGTTGCAGGGTTAGTTAATCTTTTTCCTGTTTTGCAATGATACATTTGTTTTCCTCTTGGACTGAGCTTTTGTGTTCTGTTTGAAGATATGACTAAAGCTAAGCGCGGCACTTGTCTCAATCATTTTAACCCTAACCAAATATTTAGACACAATTGAAACACTTTGATTAGTCCAAAGTCCCTTCACCTCCTGTTCCACTGAACAATACCACTGTGAGTTTCCTGTCACTGTTTTGATCCCTCATGAGTTGCTCAGTGCTTTATTTTTTGTGCTCCCAGCTGAAGCTCTTTCTTTGTGTAATGTTTGTTTTTGTGGGCGTTACATGTTGGCCCGTCCAGTCCTGTGGCTGTTTCAAGAACACGCAGTGTTTCGGAGAGCGAGTCCTCCTTCAGCCTCCCCTCCTCCTTCTCTGCTCCCACTTTCCTGAAAAGCTTTTACCAGGGCTCCCTGGGCTCCCTGAGCTCCTTGGCAGACAGTGGGAGCCTCAAGAGGTGAGAGGGGGTCTCAGACAACCCCCTTGCATAGACTGAAATGCACCGGTCGTGGACTTGACAGGGGATGAGATGGGTGGGAGGGGCCAACAGATTTCTTTTTGTGGTTGGGATGGCAGTAGCCATATACGTGTTGGCTGCCAAGACTTTTAACATCCAGCTTTATTGTCCTGTTTCTTTCCTGTCTGTCCACAGCAACGATTATTCAGAAAAAACTTTCCAACCATTTCTTTTTCCACCCGTCGGCTTTGCTGAACCCGCCCTCTTCCTGTTTTGCTCAGAAGTAGAGGGGGATGCTGATACACCTTTCTCTCGTTGTCTTTGCATGCGCATTTAAAGCTTTTTTGCAGTTCCAGTATATTTTAGTGAATCAAACTCCTTATTAAGCACATTTCATCCTTGCACTATGGCTGCTAATGCTCAGTTACACAAGTCATTGGTTCATAGCGAATTCATCAGTACAAACAGTGACGTGGCAGATTTCTCTGTCAGTGCTGTCGTGTCAGGTTTAATAAGAGAAAACAAAGGTTTACATTTACATTTACATGATGCAGACCTTCGTGCAGTATCAGCCCCCTGAGATGTGTTTGTCACTGATATCAACCATCAACCGCGGTGATCTCAGCTCACAAACAGAGAAAAATGCACGGTGAAAATGTGCATGTGCAGAACAGCTGTGGGAGCTGAATGGTTGCGTCTTGGTCCAGGGTCACTTCCTGTTTGTCTCTGCCCACATGATCCACCAGGCTCCTGTGTGCTGACCGGGCTCACTTACTACTGCAACCCGGAGGGGTTCGCCAATCATGTAAAGAGATCTGAAAGGAGCCAACATGAGACTTGCTTCAGTCCTTTATGTGCACGCAAGGCCCGAATCCAACTCCCCCTGTAGTCTGAATTTCCAGAAGCTAAAAACATGCAGCTCCTTGTGAAAGGCCCCGCCCCCATGGCACTTTTCCTCTTTAGTGCCATTAACACCCGTAATTAAGATTCATTTATTTTTGACATATTGCAAATTGATCAAGTAAAATTGAACAAACATAAAAAAATAAACTGAAAGTAGTACATGCATATCAATTCACGCATTTCATATTTAAGAGTAAATATTTAAGTGAGTAAATAAACGTAAAGACACGTTTCCATTATTAGTAAAACAGCGCAAACTTGAAATATCACAAAGAAAAACCCCTCATGGAAACTAAAAAACACGCTGTCAAATATTGCAAAAAAACCAAAACAAACCCTTTAATGCGTTCAGGAGGCGGTTGTTAATCCAGTTTAGAGCAAAAGCGTCGTGGATGTGACGTAGGCGCCCAGAGCCACTAAAAGCGAGTTTCCAGCTGTTTCTGGCCTCGTCTTTATGATGTGGAATCTGAAACACTGCTGCGTCTTTATTACTGCATTACATACAGACTTTGCCTCTGAATAATCATTTAAATGATCATCGCTGCCTTCGTCTTTCCTTGACTATTTTCACAACAACGGTAACACACGACGCAATAATTTGGCCAAAACTAAAGATGTGTTCATCCATCTTCTTCGAAGTTGAGATCTTCTTTTTCTTTGTTTTGAAGAGACGTTTGGCAGGACGAGCTACGGAGAGTTACGCTCATAAAAGAAAGACTCAGTTCAATGGAAACCGCGCAGCTTTGTCACAATTTCAGAAAAGCTTTTGTGAAAAAGTGTCACAGAAATCCACCTTCAGAGTGACGTGGTTCCAGTATGCAGTTATTGTCCCCGCCTCCACCGAGCACCTTACAAACAGGTTTGGTGACATGAGAGTTGGACGTAAATTCAACAAGAAAACACGTTTCAGTTTAGTAGAGAACTGAGACTATGATGGGGAATGATGATAAACCTAAAAATACAGCTAAAGCAACACTCAAGTGGTTTAAGATTAGAATATCTTAAATCATTAAATGATGACATTAATATACACTTAAAAACAGATCATGCATACCACTGATTCAACACGCTGACGGTAATAATCTATTTATATTCAAATGTTATGGACCATATAATGCACATCTGACTAGTGGTTTCAGTACACGTAGGTAATGATGCATAAACCCAGCTACAGGGAGCCTGGGGTTAATGACCGGTAGGTTTTGAAGTTTCATTGTGACACAAGTGTCTCATACAGATTAATCCCAAATTCAACAAGTTCAGAAGTGCCAGAAACTGATGACGGCGTGACAGCAAGACCGAACAGACATTTGCACCTCTGCTGCGGCTGTAAACTGATGCTTCAGTAACACTGGGAATCAGTGTATGGCTGCTTTTTCTCTTAATTTACTTGAGGTCCATCTGCACCATGTTTCATCAGTCCATACAGTTTTTTGTACGAGGTTTCCTCTCTGCTGTGTTTGGGTGCTGAACGCTGTCTATGCCTGCATTTGTAAACGGCTGCTAGAGGCGTGTTGGTGCAATTTGACACCTGACTGTGTTACCAGATGGCTTTGACGTGGCTGTCTTCTCTTGTAGCAATGGGGAAGGCCGGAAGAGGACCTTGTCTGCCTGCAGCAGTGACTCTCTGAGTGGAGGTCTCCCTCAGACCCCACGCAGGGTCTCCTGGAGACAGAAGATCTTCCTCAGGGTCGCGTCACCCATGAACAAGCCATCTGCATCCATGCAGCACACAGGTTTGGTAACACGGCACTGCATACGGCTCCATGAATAATCCACAAGTTCATAGGTAACGAGTTTAATGCAGGAACCTTTAAATACACATCTTTACTAAAACTCAGTTCACCTGACAGGAAACTAAAACGTGTTTGCTTCTAAGATGAGCACTATTTCATCATCCTCCTAACTATTCCTAGTTTTCTTGCCTTTAGTTTAATCTTGAAGTAGTACTTCTACTTGAATAGTTTAAAAATGTGGCATTTTATCCAACATGTGCAACTAAAGGAAAATGTATGTTTTATCACTGGTAAAGTTAATAGTTATATTGTGCAGAAAAACATCCAAAGACAGCATGATTCTTGGCTCTTGATAGAAAACGGGCAGCCGTGGTTGTGTGAAGTCCCTGACAGGTTAAACCAGCTGTGTGAGTCGTGTACTGTCGGGGTCTGCGGTGGCTGGAACTGGGGCACTGCCAGGAGAACCTGCTGTTGCAGGGAAGCTCGGTCCTCCTGGAGTTGAAGTGTCCTTTTGTTGGTGGAGATGTTCAGGAGCCGCGTTTGCTCTGTTCTGGCGGAGACGGCGGCGGGCGTCAGTGAACGGCTCTGCAACGGGGAGGCGCCTCACCGGGTGGTGGGTGTCAGAGTTGCATCCACATGAATGTCGGCACCCAAGAAGACGTCATCGGGACGTACAGCCACTGGACTGGACTAACAGCACCGTCAGCTTCAGCTTTAGTCCTAGTTTTCTTTCACTACATTAACTCTGGAGCGCTCACAGTTAGTTCTCTTCTTTCCTGTAAGCAGGTGTGTGTAGCTGGGAATATTTTAATAAGATAGAGCAGACAGAGTTAACTATGAAGTAAATAAAGCATAAAACCAAAACAAAGTGTAGATTAAAGGAGCCTTATGGACTTCCAGACACCAATGAACAAAAGCTCGTTCAAACGATAGACTAGTCTTGTGTAAAATAAAGAATGTGACCGCTTATATATTTCTTACATATACTCACCTGTGGCTCTTTTGATTTGTTATTTCTGTTTAGACCCCTTTGATGCCACGGAGCTGCTGCCTTTATCTCCTCGTGCAACGGACTCCAGTCTGGACCCCTTGAGGCACCTTTTGTCTCCAGAGCGTGACCAGCTGTCTGATGAGAGGCGTAAGAGGACGGGAGCTGACTACCGCGCTCTCTGGAAGACTGCCATCCATCAGCAGATTCTGCTGCTGCGCATGGAGAAGGAGAATCAGAGACTGGAGGGTGAGCAGAAGTCGGTCCGTGAAGACCACGATCTCCTCTGTCTTTTACCACCAAGAATGCCTTGATATGCTTTGTAGCTGTTGGTCCTGGTAGTACTTAGACATTTTTATGAGGCTTTTGAAAACTCGATAACACCTGGTGTTACTGCTAAATTTACCTGCCAGTCCAGGAATTTATTACAGCCATAACTGAAACGCTTCCATCCATCAGTAAAGCTTCACTCTCAGTCCTCCCGAACCGGCCAGCACCGTGTCATTGCTAGCTGAAGCTTTATGAGCATGGACAGGGACAGATGACCTGCTCGTAGTGCTTCTTGAAGCTGTCATTCCTGTTCACTTTGAAAATCTGGTGTTGGTTGGGATTCTGGGGCAAAGATGAGTTCTGCTGTCACCAGACATCCGGACATTCAAACACTAGTTTGAAGTGGATGAAGCAAATTCTGCCTGGTGGAAAAATAACAGCACAAGCAGTTTTAGGATGCATCCATCATCTCCGTTCTCCGTTCTCAGAGTGCAGGACTACTCGTAGTTCCTAGAAGATCCAGATGTAGATCTGGAGGACGGGTCTTCTGCTATCAGGAACCATCACTATGGAACCAACTTCCAGTTTGGGTGAAGGAGGCTGACACCACCTCCACCTTTAAAACTAAACTTCAACCGTTTGTGTTCAGCAAAACATCTAGTTGGTGTAAACTTTAGTGTGTCAGGACCAGTAGTCACAGCTGCAGCTGCAGGACCAGACTGGAGCAGCTGGTCTTCAACACAGCTTCATCTGGATTTGCTGCTGTAGACCTGCTGCAGGGGGACACCAACATGATCCACTGAGTGGAGCCCTTCACCTCCTCTGTTTTTCTTTCCCTTCTTCAATCCTCAGTTATTAATTAGAAGAACCTCAGAAGTATAATTGTGCATGGGCAAAAAAGGATTGATATTAAGTTTGTGCAAACAAAGAAACAGAGCAAAATAAAGAGTGTAAAGAAAGAGTTTTGTTTTCTGACCTGAACAGCAACATGTTTCTTTTCCTTTGTTTGCTACTGACATCAATGCTGGTCTGAGGCGTGAATAACTGTTATCTGTAGAAGGTAAGCAGCAGTGTAAAAGGACACCTGGGATCACCGCGGAGGTTCTGCATGATTGTGGTGGCTGGCTGTTATAGTGGTTCATTCAGGTTCCTTTTGTTTGCATGTTACGGAAATGTGCCTCTTCGTGGTGTTGGTGTTTCTTTTATCCTTTGGTAGCTTTTTGACTACGTCCATGTGGCCTCACCGCGTCTCCGGCACAATAACGTTGGGTTTTTGGTGTCAGCGTTGGTATTGTGTTTGTGTGTGTGTGGGAGGTTTTCCATGGAAACTAGTGTGTACAGATTCTAGGTTCAAGGGTGTGTCTCCAAGCTTGCTTTCAGATCTGGTGTATTTTATTCAGCCGCATTCTCACTTACAAAGCAACCGGGAGGATTTCCCATCAGCACTTTCTCTGCAGGCGTCTACTGATGCTCTTCGTTTTCTGTGGCCTTCAGAGAATCCTGCTCAGTACGCTCTGTTGCCTGTTTTCATTCTGGTGATTGTGTTGCAGCGAGCCGAGATGAGCTGCACATTCGCAAGATGAAGCTCAACTACCAGGAAGTGAGCCAGTGTTCCAAGGAAGCACAGGCATTGTGGGAGAAAAAACTGACGGCCCCAGGCAGAACGACGAACCCACAAGACAAGGCGGAAATATATCGCGCAGTCTGCCAAGGTGAGAGATGGGTAACGGTGTGTGAACAAGGAAAAGAAACATTTAGAATAATCTGGCCAACAAAGTAAAACAAACTCTATAATGTAAATATGTAATTAAATAAAAAGAAGCTTTTTGTTTTCTGTCTTGGCTCTGATGAGCACAGGAATGTTTGATCTTGTGTGCAGGAGTTCCAAAGAGCCGGCGTGGCGAGGTGTGGCTGCTCCTCTCCCATCAGCACCGGCTGCAGCACAGACTGCCCCAGCGTCAGCACGCCCCCGACACCCCCTACCACAACCTGCTGAAGCAGCTCACCGCGCAGCAGCATGCCATCCTGGTGGATTTAGGTGAGCATTTTTGTCATTCAGGTTAGAAATTATGTTCCAAAAGAAGCTTAAGTTTGACAAACATTCACCAGAATGTTCCACAAGCAGGAAGAAGCAACCTAAAGAAGAAACTATAAAAGTGTGTGACGTGGAGTTTTCATGGCAGGGTAGTTACAGGCGGAAAACAAAACGTACCTCTTCTCTTTGGTATTTAAAGTCACCTGGGATTAAGTGCGTTACCTGGATTGTGTGTAAGGCAGATGGAAGACAGGTCAGGACCTGAGCTGGAGCCAACTGCAAAGACTGCACAAGGAAATACTGATTCATAACAAGGATGATGATGATGATGATGATGATGATGATGATGATGATGATGATGATGTTGATGTTGATGATGATGTTGATGTTGAGGATGACGATGATGTTGATGTTGATGTTGATGTTGAGGATGACGATGATGATGTTGAGGATGAGAATGATGATGATGATGATGTTGATGTTGATGATGATGTTGATGTTGAGGATGACGATGATGATGTTGAGGATGAGAATGATGATGATGATGATGTTGAGGATGATGATGATGATGACGATGATGATGATGATGATGATGATGATGATGATGATGATGATGATGATGATGATGGAGCCCTAAAGCTCTCTGTTTGTCAGGGTAAGATGTGACTGAAAACGTCAGGAAAAGTGAAGTCAACAATCACTTCATCTCAACAAATCAGCTTTAAATTGTGGAGTATGTGGCGCAGTAGTCCAACTGAGAAACATCAGTACATTTTAGTTTACAGTTTTCTTTTATACTGTTTCATTTTTAGTGGATACGTTCCATCTCTCCTTAGGCCGGACCTTCCCCACCCACCAGTACTTCTCAGCCCAGCTTGGTGCCGGACAGCTTTCCCTCTACAACCTCCTGAAGGCCTACTCTCTGATGGATACAGAGGTGCATCCTGCAGTCCTCCCGTCTAGATGACTTGATGATAATCATTCCATTCGATCATGAGGTCTCTCTGGTGTTTCACAGGTTGGCTACTGTCAAGGAATCAGCTTCGTGGCGGGAGTCCTGCTGCTCCATATGAGCGAAGAACAGGCTTTTGACATGCTGAAGTTCCTGATGTATGACCTCGGCATCAGGAGGCAGTACAGACCAGACATGGTCTCTCTGCAGGTCAGACAAATGGCTCAGAGGGTTCCATCATTTTTGTTTTTTCTTCAGAATATAAGGAATCATGTTACACCTATGTCCTCTTTCTATATGTACCAGCACAAACATGTTCTGTAAAGGCTGGGACCAGACACAGCAGCACAGGCAGAACATCTCAGCTCAAAGCAGCTGAGGACATCACCAGTATCACTAAACGATTCACAGGCTCTTGAATCATTTCTGGGCGCTGGATGTTTGTGATCTTGGGGTTCGGATCATGCTCCACCGTAAAGAGACATAATTCTGTGGTGGGAATGACTTCAGGGGCTCATAAATACTTGTGGAAACCTCACGAACCTGTAGTGAACACACGGTTGAAACGGCAGCGCGTTGCTGGCGTGCATTGAAGCACATGGATCTGGGATCTGGGATCTGCACCTCTGGAAAGGCACAAAATCGTGTTGAGAGGTTTTCAGGGGGCTTTTTCAAGGACAGGCTGGTTCAGTTCAGCAGTGCCAAACCACATTCTGCACGTTCAGCAGTACACTGAGAGTCAAAAGAAGCTTTGAAAAGTTGAAATCCTTCATTAAGCAAAAATGATGAAACATTTTACCCTAAGAACCAGTGCAGGTGACGTCTCGGTCTTCCCGTCTCTGCCTACGTTTCCTGTCACACCATTTTCAATAAAGGCCATTAAAGCCGCACAATCAAAAAAAAAAAAGTAACGGTCATGCACCTGATGGGTAAATATCTCATCCAGTTCAAATGAGCGTAGAGTATTAAAAAATAATGTTTCAGTTCCAGCATTTGATGTGTTTATAGAATATAAATGAACGATTTCAGTCTGTCTTTGCATTTCACACAACGTCCCATCTTTTTAAATACTGTCTTTTTTGGCTTCAACAAAGACGTTATAGATAATAGCCTAATGTATGCAAATATCTCTGTACCGGGAAGTTTTAACTTTATGCACAAGTGAATCTTCAGCATATCGCCGTTTTCAGCCTGTTGTTCTTGAATACAGACAACCTCCACTTGCACATTCACGCCTAGCGACCGTCTTGCGTGGATCTTGATAGTTGCCTGCAGCAACATGAGTGCGGTGTCTCCACCTCTTAGTCAGACCACACCTGCTGCGTGAACTTCAGTTAAACATCAGCTGACCTCGGTGCAGCTGAAGCATCAGCAGGCGTGGTAAATGTTTAATCTACATCAGGTAACCATTTAGTCAAGCTGTTGCCTCCCACTTCTCCTCTTCACTCCAGATTTGTTCTTTTAGGACTAATTCAAAGTTTGATCACAGATGCGGTTTGCGTGACACTTTTTTGTGCTTCATGAGGACGTAAAGGTATTCCTTGTCTTCTTTGTAACTGTCAGGAAATTGTAAGAGCAGTAGCGGTCTAATTTTAGCCCGAGCCAACTTCTGCTTCTGTTTTCTGTCTGCTGTGCGCTTAGCTGTAATATATTCCTAGAGTTGGCACAGCTCGTCAAAAGTGTGGCCGTGATACTTGTCTGAGCAAGTCCTTAAAATAACAGCGACAATGCATTAGGAGCTCTGCGCTTGGAGAAAGCTGGATTGGTCTGCTAGTAACTCGTAGATTGCTCAGAGACACTCTGCCCCCTACAGATCCAGACTTACCAGTTTGTTTCAACGCAGCGTGTTTTGACCTGCTATCTGTTTGTTTAATCCAGATTCAGATGTACCAGCTCTCCAGGCTGCTGCACGACTACCACCGTGACTTGTACAATCACTTCGAGGAGTACGAGATCTGCCCCAGCCTCTACGCAGCACCGTGGTTCCTCACTCTCTTCGCCTCACAGTTCCCTCTCGGCTTTGTGTCCCGCATCTTTGGTATTTTTCAAGAGTAACAGCATTTGTGTTTGCTTACAGACAAATGCTTCACCTTCCTGTTTTTACAGCTTTAAAACGAGCGTATTTAACGCCCTGTTTTCTTTGTGCCGTCTAGATTTTGTGTTTGTCCAGGGGACCGAGGTGATCTTCAAGGTGGCCCTGTGCCTGCTGAGCAGCCATGAGGGGGAGATAGTCGAGTGTGACAGCTTTGAGAGCATTGTGGACTATCTGAAAACTACACTACCCACGCTCACGCAAGCGCAGATGGAGCAGACCATTGCCAAGGTACAGAAAGGGAAGTAACAACAGATATAGTTCCAGGTTTCCAGACTGCTGCACACAATACATGTTAATACTAATACTACTGCTAGTTATGGCTCCAGCTTTATGTCACTGGGTTCTGAAATCTTCTGGATTGTTGTGCTGATTCAATTCAATTTTATTTATATAGCGTCTATTACAACACAAGTTGATGAGGATTGAGGGAGTTTAGTTCTGAGGGAGGAACGCCAAATACAGCCAATTATAAAGAAAACGGTCAATAATCAGCCAACCGGTCAGAACTCTTCATGCAGAGTTACTTAACTTAATGATAATGGTAAATAACCATTATCATTCAAAGAAATTAACCCTTACTGTCTACCTTGTTGATCACCAGGTCATAGAGATGGACATCTCAAAGCAGCTGCATGCGTATGAAGTGGAGTACCACGTCCTCCAGGACGAGATGTCGGACGCCGGGCCGCTGCCTGATGACTCTGACCGCCTCGACAAACTGGAGAAGACAAATGCACAACTGAAGAAACAGAACATGGACCTGCTGGAAAAACTTCAAGTAAGGAGGAGATGGAGCAGGATCACATTTGGATCAGTTACTGTGGAAACGTTTCACGGGGAATGTTTGGTGCATAACTGAAGTGAATATTCATGAAGTGTTGGAACACTATCAAAGTGCAGAATCCTTGAGAAACTGTCATTGAAGTTACAGTCGAGCTGTCTTCAGCAGCAGTGTCTCCGACTGCCCATAGGTGGCACTAAAATATAAGTTGAAAACACAAGCGAGCCGTGCAAATACCAACATGACAAAATGTGGTGAGGTGCTTGTCCTCCAGATCATTTCAGTGAAGTGTGGGTCTGTGGAGAAGGTACGAGTAGAGCCACATACGTGATGTTGGCCCTCACTCACATGAAGCTTTTAAAGACTTTTAGTCACGAAGTGAGTATGACGAAGGAAAGTCATCGCACTCCTACACTTGGAGTACTACAACATTTAAGAAGTGATTTACACAAAATCTAGATTTGGTTTGATGGCACTATTGTACAGACTGCTACAGTTCTTGGGCAAAATAATCTGCACTTGTTGTTGAGTTATCAGAGTTTGTACTATTTCTGCAAATATCTGGACAAATATCAGTGTCTGAGGTGCAAATTTGTGTCCTCCAGGCTGCACGGCAGAAGATTCAGACACTGGAGACGAGTGTGGAGAGCTTCCTCTCTCGGGAGAGCAAAATGAAGCACATGATTCGCTCCCTGGAGCAGGAGAGGGCAGCTCACCAGCGGACCATTGAACGCATGCGCTCGTGCCTTCCCGCTGACGCCCTGACAGATGTGGAGATGACCCAGATCAAAACAGGACCCAACGGGAAAGCCAAAACTGCAGCCAAGAAGCCCTGATGGTGACCGGGGGCTGGCTGCTCGCAGCAGACACAGGCAGATACCACGTTGGACAAATGAAGACTGCTACGTGGAAAGCAGCTGAGCGCCACCGCGTTTCTGTCGCTGAACATGAGACAGTCAGACTGTATGGGAAACATTTACAAGATATTTGTCAGCAGATACATAAGTGGTGGGAGGACGGTTTCATTTATATTAGAAAACAGAGTGTTTCCATATTACATAAAAGCTGCTGTCTCATCTGTTTCACTGCCAGTTTTAAGGTAGAATCAAGATGTTCATCAGCCCTCACTGTTTGGATCTTTTTCACTAAATCACAGGGGAATTTTTTAGATCGACGTAAATGACAAATGTCTGCCTCTGCAAGCTTTTTGAGCACTGCCGTGACGTGTTTACGTACTGTCCCGAGTCGCACCACAAAAGTAGTCAACAGAAGGTGCCTGTTGGACCTCAGGGTCAACTTACAGCCATTGCCAGAGCGTGTGATCCTGGACTGGCCTCAGGCCAGTCACAGCGCTTTGTTATTGCATTTAGTTCATTTGTAACTTTTGTGAATGTAATTACCTTCCAAAGGTCATTGTGATGGCATTCTTTACTTCACCACAACGACATCTGGGCAAACGTTCGCCATTCATTTTCATCAGACTAACTGTTAGGTGTTTTCTTCCCTCAGCACCACATCGCCGCCTTCGAGCCAGAGTTTAGTAGTTGCATTTGCTGCTTTTGAGGAGGAAGTGCTTCTTCCACAGCTCAGGCAGGATGTGAGGTCGTCTGCCTCTTCAGTTTCCTGTGTGACTGGTCGCATAGGCGCCTCTTTTTAGCACCACCTTCAGACTCTGAGACGGAGCGCGCGCTCCCCAGGAGACGCAGAATAAACACACTAAGGTGGAGAAGCGATCTAAATGTACATAATTCTGTTAAAAAAGTCAGTATGCCATTTTTTTCAGGTTTGAAGGAGCTGGCAACATCCACTATTTTCTTTAGCTTTGAAATGAAAGGAATTAGAGTTGCCTGGCTCATCATTTCAAATAAAAACAGTGCTGTTTGTCATATGTCCAGATTTAGTTGCTAAGGGAAAGTCACGTGTTTGAGGAAAGAGAGAGACAGAAAACCAAATAAAAAGATACCTGGGTTTCCCTTTTACTACTGATAAAACTGTGGGTGTCGTGTACAGGTTATGCACACATATATACACTCAACTGGCCGACTGTACAGACAGCTTATATGACTTGAACGTGTCTCTGGCTCACTTCTCCGTTTGTCTTGATCCCTCCTCCACGTCTGACTCACCATCCCTGGTTTTTATTGAAGGGAGAGCAGTCCTGCTCTTCTTTCCCTTTCAGAAAACAGTCTTACGTTCACATCAAGATGATTTCTGTCGTGTGAAACGAGTGTTTATCAGTCTTCCTGTGCTGGGTGCTGAGCTGTGTCGACGCATTTATGTAAAGTTTTCATTCTTAAACTGCATCCCAAGTGGATATATGTCCTTCGGCGTCCAGCGCAGACTCTCTTTAGAGCTTATCTCGTGCACATACTTCTGTTGAGATACAGCAGCTGGTGCACAAAGAATTTGAGTGATTGACACCTGAACGCCACCCGTCCATCGATGATAACGTAAAACACTGTCATTGTTTAAATGTGCACCAAACTTGTCAGACATAAGAGCATTATTCACCTCTGAACTGCAGGGATTCAGGACGCAACATACGCATGTCAGGTTACTCACTTCTAGATCTGTTCAAAGACACCTGGGATGCAGCAAAACAGCTTTTGCTTGTATTTCGCTACACTTCTGTATTTTTGCATTTTAATAATAGATCAATGAACCAAAGTTGATTTTGTTTTTCTTGAAATTGAATGAATTTTCCAGAAATGCAGTGATTTGTTGTATTTTACTGGTATAATATTTTTTCACTACAAGTCTTCAGCTCTCTTTATGTTTTGTGAAGACAAAAACTTGAAAAGATTCAAAACATTATTAGTAAAAACTTGATGCATAAATGGCTGTCCTTGCTTTTCCTCTTTACAATCTTTTTTTTTGTGTTGAAAGTTTCCGTTGGCCTTTATTGTCTCAACCTGATTTATACGACTGTTCTGTCAACATGGAACGTGTGAAGCGCGTCGTTTTGTGGTCAGTTAAGGTCTTTATTTTCCATCAGGTGCTGTGATTCCTGACTACTAATCAGTGCTCGTATCACTGTGTTCAAACTGTCAACATGAGGGCTACACTAATGCAAAGAAAATGTCACCAATGCTTCAATAAACCTCACCTTGCCTTGTTTTCTGTCTAATGTCCAGTTGTCTCTCCTGCCCACTAAGCTCTCATCAAGAAATCATGTTCTTTCAGCACTCAAGTGTAGGTTGTAGCCTGAAGCGGAAATGTTCTGTGTGTAAATGTATTATTGCGTAAAAGGCCAAGGTAAGCTTAGGCGGTTTTAGGGAATCTATTTAAAGCCCTTTCGTGCGTCGTTCCTTTGTTAACGCCTGGGGCAAAGAGAATTACTCGTTGGGCAAAAAAATCCCCAGCAAAATTAGGATCTTACAACAAAGTGTTAACACTTTACAGATGTACTTTACATTTGTACACTTCTAAATTATCATTAATATAGTGAATGACTTTTTAAAAAGAAAACATAAAATGTAAAAAAAAATGAAACGACATCAAATATTTGACTTTTTGTAAAACCAAGATAGAAAAGTGTGGCCACAGAACAACTACTGACGTCCGGAAACGCTTTGAAATGACGCTGATGATGATGTTGGACTTGATGGGCGCCCGACTTACACAAATCCTAGATTTCTGGAGCATCAAACCTAAAAGATCGGACTATATGGGATGTGCAAAGTGTAAATAAAAGACAAATTTAATGTCAAAATAATTTTAATTCTAATTTAATGTGCCAAAAAAAGGCATAAAATATGAAATATAATGAAGCGATAGTGTTTTACATCCCATGTTTGGGAGGTATGTTTTAGTAGGACTGTATGAGCATCAGGTGATGAAGTCATTAGGATCTTTGCGTTTTTATATTCAGTAACACTTTTACGTTGAAGTACTTGCTGACGCAGTCTTTCTAACTTTGCTTCTGGAAGCCTCAGCTTCTCTAGGATGCTATTTGAAACACAGTTTGTTACTGATCTGGTTCCAGTTTAGCTTAATAATTCTTATCATGTGCTGTTGGGGTTTTTTAAAGCAACTTTGTTAGTCTTTTGTTTGTCTTTGTACTCTTTTCACCTAAAGATAGGCTTTAAGTCATCTGCAAATCATTCAGTCTGCTTTTACTTATATAGTCTGAAGTTTTATTAGGGAATGAGGTAATAAAATGAATCCTTCAATGCCAGATGCATCATATTTGATACATGAATTTTGAAGACTATTTTGGTTTTAATTTCAATATATCATAAACACTGAGTATGGTACATAATGATAATTAAAGAAAAAGTAATGCATACTTTGTTACAACAGTTATCTGACTTCTAAGTCTGGATATTATTGATAAAGATAAAAGTAATGGGTAAATGGTAGAAACAAGTAATGGTGCGACTGAGGTTGATGTTAACTCTTAAGTCAACTCTTCTCAGCCATAATTGATTCATTTGCACGACCACATCACTTTACCGCTCCTCTTCATAACATAACATTTAGTGGTGAATTTGAACATGAAGTTCTAAATCAGCCAAAATAAACAGGTGGAAGATGGTGGAAGCTGATGGAAGATGATGGAAGATGATGGCTGATGTGACGGACGGGCTCTTGAGTTCAGACAGCAGTTTAGAGGTACCTCCACCCGAGACGGTTGCCCCCGCTGGTGGGAGGTCCTTAGCCCTCTGTGTAATGTGTATGTGGTAAATGAGAACCACGGGGAGAAACGAGAAAATGTTTCACTGACCAAGCGGAGGCTGTGAAAGATGATCGCCGTAAGCCCAGTCATTGTGCTCCTGGGGGGGTCTAACCCAGAAAGGACTGCTGGGTGTAACTCTGACCAGCCTCTGACAAGCCTGCCGCTTGTCACATAGAAGACACACAAATGACCGCCAACCAGGAGCCTATCGCATACTAAACAGAAGGGGCCACATTCCTCCTGTATTCCCACACGAGGACACATCCTGCAGCAGGGGGGTGGGGGTGGGGTTTGGGAGGTGGGGGGGGGGGGGGGGGGGTGAGGTGGGGGGTCTCCATGGGGAATAGCAAAGAACAACACTTCCTCTGCTGAAGGTCTTATCAGCTTTGTTTGTGTTTTTTTTCTCTATCTTCCCTATCTTCATCCTTCAACCAGTCTCCTCCCATCACTCTCATCATCCCTCCCTTTGGATTTTTGGGTCTGCTTATAAACATTTGTGTAGTGATTATGATGATGAAACACTGCAATAATAATGTCTAGAAAGTACTTGACTGTCAGTGCATGTACAGGGAGAGTTTTGCACGCACTCACCATGTACTTGCCCTTTACTACTGGGCTTGTGTTCAACAAAGGAGGTGGGTCGGGTCTGAAATGCAGCCAGTTTTATCCAATCTGCAACCAGGTCACTTCTGTGAGCAGCGAACAGCCTCACAGCATGATGCCCCCTTCTCCACAGCTACTAGTTGGTGTTTTTCTGTTGGGCTTGAAGGCCTTATCTCCACCGCTCCAAACATAACTTTGGTCTGTGTGTCAAACCGCTGACCTTGAAGCCTTGGTCCAGAAGTCTTGGTCAGAGACTCTGGTCAGAGGCCAACTTCAGTCAACCTGGATGTGGTCCAGGAGTAGGCGATCTGTTTTGGACGGCTGCCTGTATTTCCTTGGTATAGTTAGTGTCATGGGCGATCCAGCAGCGCCCAGTTCAGAACCAGCGCCTCGGTGATCCTGAGTTGCTCTGCTTGACCCAAATGCCTGTCAGCTGAGATGACAGTTAAGGTTTTCTCACAGACCTAAGCAAAGTGGCTTTTCCTATATATTATATCTCTTTTATTTCTTACATCCTAATAATTGGTATTTACATCCCTTAGAACCTGCAGTTCTGTTTAAACGGCTGATAAAGACTTTTCTGCCCGTGATGGACAAGCCTGTAACGTGCACTGAGTCGTGCACGTTACAGTTGTACTTTGCTTTGGTCAGTTCTTTGAGTCCTGTCAAACACATTCCTTTCACACTGGAACAGACGAGCTGCCAGACTGGTTAATCAATATCACTAAAGGTTGTGTTTCAGTGTGATGACTAAAATAAATCGTGTAAGAAAATTACATTAAGAAAAAGTACAACAACTTGGTAACTTTGACTTAAGATAATACACTTTTAAGGAGAACTGTATTGGTGGTAAAACTGTAAGAAGTGTGAGAGTGTGTGTGTGTGTGTGTGGGGGGGGTGTGGTATGGGGGGGCGGGTAGGTATGGGTGGTGGGGGGGGGGGGATGTGAGGGGGTGTGGGGGGGGGGGTGGGGTGGGGGGTGGGGGGGGGGGGGGTGTGTGTGGGGGGGGGGGTGGGGGGGGGGGGTATGTATGGGGGGGGTGTGTGGGGGGGGGGGGGGGTGGTAGGTGGGGGTGTGGTGGGGGGGGGTGGGGGGGGTGGTGTGTGGTGGTGGGTGGGGGGGGGGGGGGGGGTGTGGGGGGGTTGGGGGGGGGGTGTGGGTGGGGGGGGGGGGGTGGGTGGTGTGGGGGGGGTGGGGGTGGGGTGGGGGGTGTTGTGGGGGGGGGTGTGTGAGTGTGGTGGGGGGCGGGTGTGTGGGTGAGTGTGGTGGGGGGGGGGTGGGTGGGGGGGGGGGTGGTGTGGTGGGGGGGTGGGGGGGGTGGGTGGGTGTGGTGGGGGGTGGGGTGGGGGGGGGGGGGGTGTATGTGTGTGTGTGGGTGTGTGTGGGGGGGGGTGGGGGGGTGGGTGGGGGTGGGGGGGGGGGGGGGGGGGGGGGTGTGGGGGGTGGGTGTGTGGGGTTGGTTGTGTGTGGGGGTGGGGGTGGGGAGGTGGGTGTGGGTGGGTGGTGTGTGGGGTGGGGGGGGGTGGGGTTTGTGTGTGGGGGGGGGGGGGGGGGGTAGGTGAGTGTGTGTGGGGGTGGGAGTGTGTGTGGTGTGGGGGGGGGGGTGTATGGGTGTGTATTGGGGTGTATGGGTGGGTGAGTGTGTGGGTGGGTGTGGTGTGTGTGTGTGGTGTGTGTGTGTGTGTGTGTGTGTGTGTGTGGGTATGTAGGTGGGTGATGTGTTGTATGTGTTGTGTTTTGGTTGTGTGAGTGTGGGGTATGTATGTGTGTGTGTGTGTTTGTGTGAGTGTGGGTATGTGTGTGTGTGTGTGAG
Source organism: Xenentodon cancila (assembly GCA_014839995.1). Classification (NCBI taxonomy): domain Eukaryota; kingdom Metazoa; phylum Chordata; class Actinopteri; order Beloniformes; family Belonidae; genus Xenentodon; species Xenentodon cancila. The sequence continues at coordinate 1,533,838 of CM026200.1, read as the reverse complement.
TGTGTGTGTGTGTGTGTGAGTGTGTGTGTGTGTGTCTGTGTGTGTGAGTGTGTGTGTGTGTGTGTGTGGACGGTATGAACTAGCTGTTATAAAGGAGTGAAGCAGAAAAGAAGAAGAGGAAGGAGGTCAGAAAAGGGTCTTTCTACCTTATATGGGAATTTCAGCTGCTTGTGACGCAGTCTAAATGCTGGAGTCAATTCTGCTGAAAACACATGGCCACAGCCGTCAGTGCAGAGCATCATAGGTCATGATATCTGCGCTGCAGCTCAACTTGAACTTTTCAGCGATCTTATCCACAATTTGAACCAATTTCAAGGCTCTCAGGCAAAAGCACAAACGTTACCCTGATTCCAGAAACGTGTGTCAGTGGGTTTGTGTGAGTGGCGCTGCGCTTCCCGTTACAGAAACTGGGAGCTGGAGAAATCGAAGGACGGAGATTGGAGTAACCTCTGGAGGTAGTTAGTGAGGTAAACAGCTGGAGAGGTGGGAGTGAGACCCAGGTGGGGCTCCGTCTAGTCCAGAGAGAGGAGTTGGCTCCCCGGGGGACAGGAGCACACACCATCACAAACATGCACATGTTTCACTGCACATCATAGTTCAATTGCGCCTCAGTTTCTTGTCCTGTTTTTCCTCCTCTTTCCTAGTTTATCAGATACGCTGGCCGCTGTGGCTCTAATGCTCCTTCCTCATCTCTTTCACTGGTAATACTTTGAAATAAATAATTATTTTCTCTGTCAGTATCTGTTTGAGATGGAGTGTCAAGAGGGGTTGATGGTTTAAAAGATGAAAAAAATGAATTTGTTCAAGTCCACGGGTTTCTTCCAGGTGTGTCAATAAAGACTGGCGTGAGATAGTTGCGACTAATGTCATGCCTGTATGTCTAAACCCTCCTCATTTCTTTCTCGTGGAGAGCCACTTTTCCTCGCCTTGTCCAGAGGGGTCTGGTGCACGCACACCATCAAAATTCCCCGGAGTCAACCACAGCACATGCTGGGGAATAACGCCTGGTTTACCTGATCAAATGCTGCTTTCATCTGTGGAACCTCTGGAGGCTGGAAGATGACGGATAATATCCCATGATGCAGGAGAATCACAGATTTGTGTAAGTTCAAACACATGTGCTTTAAAACAATCTGGCACATTTAAAATAGGGTCAAAAGAAGGTGACGCGCACACAAAAAACATGTCTGAAGATCTAATTGAGGCAATGAGGAATTGATTTTTTTTTCCACTTGGAGATCCCAAACAAATGTGACCAAAGTCCCTGGTGACTAAAATTATCAGAGTGGAGACTTGAGCCCTGAGCCCCTCCTAATCACATTATCCAGTGGCTACATGCCTGTCCCAAATCACCTTAGTGATGAGTAGGAAAAACACAGGCAAGAGAGGAGGAGAAAGACACAACAAAAGTGCTGGCCAGGCCAGAGAGGAGGGGGTAGTCAGGCAGACGTGGAGTGAGTCAGAGAAGCAGATATCCTCCTACATGCAGCTCCGCCAGTAAAAGAGCCGATAACATGTAAAGATCAAGTACAGCATAGATGGGCCTTGAGGTGACTTTATCTGCTTGTGTGTCCAGGGTCGAGCCCTGTACGATCTGGCTGCATGGTATCAGTGATAAGGGACTGGGTGTGACGGAGGATGGAGCATCTGACATCATGACTTGCAATTACCTTTACATAAGGCCACAGAGGACACAAACACAAAAAGGAGGTGGTGGGCAGAGCCTGGATATGTGTGAGTCACTGTACTCTGGACGCATTTTGACGTAAGCCTTTGAACATTCTCTGACAGCAAAGAGCCTACCAGAAGTAAAAGATAACACCAGTACAAATGCACGTATAGTCCAGAGCCTCCCTGGGCATTGCATGGATTTGTTCCTGAAACTCAACCAGTCTGAAGCAGAGATGATAGGATTTAGTCTTGGAGAGTTCTTGTTCTTCTTTGTTAACTTTTTCCCGACCAACCCACCCAGCTGTTGCTGCGAGCGCACACCAACACACTGGCTTTTATTATGCTGAACTGACACTGGGAGGGGAGACAGCTGTACTCGCGCCGCCCTGGGCGCACCCAACATTAGTGCCAGCCACACTCCACTCTTCCCCCATCCATCGCTCGTTCCAGACCTCTCTGCCTCTCTCACCCACCCTCATTGTTTGTCAAAACAACACCACACCCTCTCCTAACATGTTCTGACCTCATTTCTCTGCCAGTCCTCCCACCTGTCCATCCATCTTAACTACACACTTCACTCTCTCGTGTCTGTACCCCCCACTTCCTGCCACCAAGATAAAAAAAGTACGACCTGCAATGCGTTGAAAGAAGGCTGCGTGGTGTAGGCTTGCCACTCAAGGTTTTCTTGAATAGATCATTTCAAACTGATTCAAGGTAGGCTCACATGTAACGGTGTGTGGGCTCTAATGTGAACAGGAGATAATCAACAGCTAGTGTTTCTGAGCTGTCAGTCACTGGTGCCTATGATCGTCTCTTTCCTTCGTTTTTCTTTATCACTCCTTTACCTCTATGCATTTTCTGTGACGCTATATCTCTGACACATAAAAGTTGATTTCCCACTGTGCATCATTAACCTTTTCTCTGTTCTCGTGGTTAAACCCACAGAGTACACGCTGCTGTTTGAAACGGAGGAGACTCGGGCAGCATGCTGAGCTCATTCAAGTGGGATGGGGGTTTCATCAGCGATCATAACTACATCCTTATTAACCAGTACCTCATAGCCATTTTCTCTCATATCACATAACAAGATTTCAGTCAATGTGACACAATTCAGTTCATAACTTAATTTTCATGTCTTTGCTTGGAAGAGATACTTTTGAGGTGTCAGTGAACATTTCTATCTGTGACAGCAGCTTCACCTCTGTGACATAAGCGGTCGACAAGCATGCACATGCTGGATGCAGAGCAGGGCTTGATAGGATGCTTCGTGCCTCCAGGGTAGAGCAACATCAGCACTGTGCAAACAATAAAGTCTGTCAGTTTTCTCTAAAAGTGTGTCTAATCACAATGAGTGAGGTGTAATTAGTGCTTGCTGTTGAGCTGTGTATGTGCACTTGAGGACTGTGGGTGAGAGGATGTAGTGTGTGGTCTCTAACAAGCTCCCACTCACCCCTAGTGGAGGCAGGGAGGGAAGGCTGTTAGAGCCAGTAGGCTGCGTTGGATGTGTTTGTGTCTGTGTGTGTGCGTGTGAATCTGTGTAAGTGTGCTCGTCAGTGAGTGTGTGTTGCTGTGTGAAAGGAGTGCATGTGTGTCCTTTTGTGTATGCTGTTCTGGGATGTGGAAATTGAATGGAGCCTTTCAGTTCTACTGCTCGTCTCCCCGGGGGTGAGAGACTGGTTGCCATGGTTATCCTGGAATCCTGCCGCTAATGGGTGGGAGTTTGTGTAGCTCTGGCAACCTGGCCTGTCTAGGTTGGAATACGTGTATGTTTGTCCGTGTGTGTGAGTGTGTGTGTGTGTGTGTGTGTGTGTGTGTGTGTGTGTGTGTGTGTGTGTGTGTGTGTGTGTGTGCCAGGGGGGTGTGGTTGGGTGGAGGCCACATTCTAGGACACAGGAAGTCACACATTTGTGAGCACAAGCCTCCAAAGCTTGATGGTCTTGCTTCTACAAACACCAACTAATGTCAAGGACACGCATACTTTCTATAATAGTGTACGCCTCGGTATTTAAAGAATTACACGAAGCCTCCATGTCCACCCTCAAATCTCTCTGCATACGACGGGCGCAGTGCTGTTTGATGTAACTCCCAGTAGCTGCCCATCATTACATTGTTTTATTCAGCCTGCAAAGTTAAACTATACAAATGTTGGACACTATAATCACATGATGATGAAATGATCTTCTTCTTTTACACCATTATTGCAAGTGTAAAACATAATGCAGTGAACCAGTTGAGCCCTGCTCTCTTGTCATCTCCATCACCATCCTTTTACCCTCAGGCAAGTGGGACTCTCAGCCAAAGCTCAGAGACCCCACCGAACAGGAGCACAGTGGATAGTGGATAATGAGAACCTCCACGCAGGGAACATTAGTACAGTAAAGGGGAAGATAGTCGCCACTGAGTGCTCCCTTCCCAGTGCTATTCCCGGCACTATCACAAAAGCCCATTCCACCTCACAAATGCATATTTGTGTGTGTATTTAACACGGCTGGCTTCTTTGTTTATATTTTTCAATTTGCTTTATGAATGTGACGGAGGGCGCTTGCAGAGCCTACACAGTCTCAGTCCAGGATGGGCAATAGCCCCTCTGGTCTGCAAGACTAAACAATCAAGTTTCACAATAAAGACAAAGAAAAGGTTAAAATCCTAAAATGTGTTACGGCAGTCCTTTTAAGACTATGTTTTATTAAAGTCTCTTGGTCTTGGTTTTCTTGTTTCTTGTTCTGTTGCTTTTGTCAATCGCCTTCTTTTCATTTCGTAAGTATTTATCTTATTGTGAAGTTTTTCTTTGTGCATTCTGCTTCCTGTATGGGTTATGTTACTGATTTCCACACCTGCACCACATTATCAATTACCTCCACCAAAACGTACCAACTCGGTTTCTTCTGCTCCACTCCCAGCCCTCGTCTTTCTATTGACGGTTCTCACTGTGCCTGTTTCCCGCCTTCATAACACAACATGCAAGTTTTTCAGATTCTCAAAAAAACAAAATCCAAAAGTGTCACGTGCCGGTTTTTCTTTGCAACTTGTAGCTTGCACAGATTTTGCACCATGTAAATGTCACAAAAATGAGAGTGCACAACTATAACATGTTAAAATATGAAATAATGATTTTAGGTAGAAGATGACAACGGGGCTGCAACTCCATCTACTGAAGCAGATGACCAAGTTTGAGCCTGATCTAAATATCGATCTCTCCTTCTTTAAACGGCCATCTGCAGTTGGGCTTTAATAGTAATAAATACATGGTTGGTTTCACGTCTCGTAAATGTTGCTCCAGACAAAAGGCAAAACAAAACTTTAAGTAATTTTTTACTTTTCCATTTCGGCTCTGCTACGGCTCAGACCTGTGGATAAATGCAGCCACTCCACGTTGATTTGTGAGACTGGCAGAGATAGCAGTGAAGCTGGGTTTGTTGTGCTTTCAACGCATACATGTGCTATACAATGTGAGCAGATAATCCTGGTTTTCCTATTCCCAGTGTTGTAGTTGAAGGGATCAATCCCTGCTAGTCACACAGATGTCTTGGCTCCTGTTCCTCTTTGAGGACTGATCCATACCCTGCATGAACCCCTGTGGATTTAAAGGAACTTGGCGTAGGAATTTTTTCTCCTCTCCAATTATTATGTATAGCCAATTCACTGCAGCCTGGAAACATTAGGAAGAAAAAGATTTCTTTTGGACTGTAGCCAACAAGCATTAAAATAGAAAATAAAACCTCTAGCACTATTGTGATTGTGAACATGCATGGTACTTTCAACATGTGTGACTGTGGACAAAGTCATCTGTCAGGAAACTTGCCGCTGACAAGTTGGATATGGTTAGATTCTTATCTTAATGTTTCGTGAAAAGCATACAGATTTCCTCAAAACCCAGTGAGCAGTGGCTCAAGAATGTGGGCTGGACATGTGGTAAAACCCAGTAGGTCATGGGGGGTAGAGGGACCTTCAGATCCACCCCTTTCTCCTTTGCCCAGATTTATGCTGAACAGTTACATAATTATACAAACATTTCCAGCTCTGCAGCTGAAGTCCAGCCTCAGGCCACCTTACCCTGGATAAAAGTGGTCAGTACTTTCAACCATTTTAGAAAGTGCCCAGCAGTTGCGAACGTTTGGACTAGCAGATCTCGTGTTTTGGGGGCTGGAAAAGATAAGACTGAAGGTATATTTGGTCTGGTCACTATAGCTCCTCGTATCTGCTCAGCAGTCTTTGTGTTGGTCGTTTTGAGCATCTTATCGTCTTATGTAATGCCTTCGTCCCCACCGTGCTGCATTAGCAGCAGGCAGCCAGCAGTGACAGTAAATGTAAGAGATGACTGCACTAAAGGATACGCCCCAGTCTGATTCGTGGCTTTTCCTCCCCAGAAACTTTTTAACCAGGTCACTGCAATAGTTTCCTGTTTTCCGTTAGTGTGCATGTTCCTGTCGCTCCTTCCCAGTCCTTTGCCTTTTTAGATATTTCCACTCACTAGCCCAGACAGTCTCAGCCTTGACTCGCTGCCACCTCATGCTCTCACTGTCCAACTATTTAACTAACCACAGTGAAACAGCTTTAATTTCAGCTTGCTGCTCAGCCTGGCTGAGTATAAGATCGCTTGGGGGTCTTTCTGGAAAGCTGTGGTATAGGGTCCAACAGGCCAAGCCGGCAGACGAGGGAGAACAGCAGCCCTGTGCAGTTAGGTCTCGGAGACCTCGGGGACGTATAACGTCAGTCAGAGCAGCCTCGCCAGTTAGTTACGGCCTTTTTAAGTGCTCCTCCCCACCTCCATCATGAAGATGAGCGTTACTGGATAGCCAGTATGCTGGTTTAACAACTTTTTAAGAACATTTTTCACTGATTTGAGTGTTTTGCTTTTGCTGAAGTTAGTCGCAGACAGAAAGCTGTAGGTATCACATTTGAAGTTAAATAAACAAGAGCTGGATCTCTTTCATGACGTGGCCATCATTCCCTTCATTTATCAGGAATTGCTCACAGAATTTCACAGACAGAGATAGGTTGCTATTTCTGAGTTGGCATGTTTCATGATGACAAAGAGTAAGGAATCCCATATTAGGTATCCTGCATAATGCTGCATGACAACTGGAACACCGAAAGGGAAACGAACGAACGAACGAACGAACGAACGAACGAACGAACGAACGAACGAACGAACGAACGAACGACGAACGAAGAACGAACGAACGAACGAACGAACGAACTTACGAACGAACGAACGAACGAACGAACGAACGAACGAACGAACGAACGAACGAACGAACGAACGAACGAACGAACGAACGAACGAACGAACGAACGAACGAACGAACGGTCATAAATACTCAGCTGCATTGTGAACCAGTTGTGTTCACTTACTTCATGGTAAAGGCGTGATTAAGCTCACTGAGATGATCATAAAGTTATTTTGATGGAATTTTTAATATGTTTACTGCTTAAGTGGATAAAAAAGATTTTTTTCTTTCTTTGTATTGCTGCAGCACTTCTTAGCACATACTCAGGATGTGGAATATATATATATATATATATATATATATATATATGTATATATATATATATATATATAGTATATATATATATATATATATATATATATATATATATATATATATATATATATATGTATATATATATATATATATCTATATATATATATACATATATATATATATATATATATATACATATATATATATATATATACACACACACATACATTATGAAATTTGAACACAGGGGAAGCCAAAATACTTTTGAAAGGTATCAAAATTTGCAACCCAAGGAATGGTTTAACGCTCTGCCATATAAGATAATCATTACTGTAATTTTGCGCTGTTTTTGTTTGGCTACATAAGCTTGAAGTGTTTTGCCTTGGTTTGCCAGCCATTTTGACTGCAGAAATGAATTACTTTACTCTCGTCCGACTCACCGCATCCAAGAAATTGGGTGAATTTTCTAAATTTTTAGTTTCTGATTCATCACAATGAAGAGTCAACAAGGCCTGCAGAAACAGAGGAAAAACATCCATATTATGACTTTGCTCTTTCTGGCCAGTGTGCCCAAATTATGGTCCGTGAGGCCCACTGCACAACACGTTTCAGATGTTTCCTGGCTCCAAAAACACCTGAATCAAGTGGATGGGTCATTAACAGACTTGTGTGGACCTTGATGACAAGCTGATGGCGACCCATTAATTTAAATTAGCTGTGCTGGAGCAGGGATGGATGTAAAACATGTAGGGCAGCTGCCCTCGAGGACTGGATCTGGGGAGCACTGACATCAGCTACCATCACCTGCTTGGCTGCCCTGCAAAAGTCTGGCTGCTGTGTCCCCATTTCCCATCACTTCGGTTGAAGTTTTACTCTATTATCAAGTGATGGAAATCTCAAATTAAACAGTAAATCAATGCATACAAGTTGCAATTTTTTTTCTTAATTTTTTATTTCAAATTGAGACGAAATAAGGCATCACTGTTTCAGTAAAGGTGTGCGTGCACATTTTTGCTGACAAAGTAGACTTTGGATTTGTCTGTATGAAGGAGAATACATTATAGCCTCTGAGAAGACAGGGGCAAACCAGCCACCCTAGGGTCTTGTTATCCTCTCCTATGCCTGTGCTCTCGGGGTGACTTTAATGAACACTCCTGTTCCAGGCCTCTTCTGGCTCCAGTCAGGCTATGTACAAGGCTAACCCCCCTCACAACCCACCACCCCCACCCCCCTGGCAGTGTAGGTCTCTCTACTGCATGAAGAAACATAAAGATGGAGACTGTGTGGAGGATAGGTGATTGAACTGAATAATTGATGTGCAGAGTTCATGCGGGAATAGCTCAAGAGTCTGTCACAACACACATCAGCCATCATATGTGTACTTGTCCCTAGACACACGTGAGGGAGAAAGTACAACAAGGTGAGTGGGTTAAAACTTTGGCAAGAATATCTTCAAATTGTCATCCTGTTACTGAAAACAACAATTACCACTTATTACTACCCATAAAGTCAAAGCCACGCTTGAGTTCAGATGAGAATATGAATGAAAGTAAGCAGTATGTTACTGATTCTCTCGGTCCAGGCATAAACAGACACCAACGATGTCAACAAGTGCTGGCAGACTCAAATCCCATCATGACTGATGAGGGTTGACAGCATAAAACTGCGAGGAAACATGAGGCACCAACATGAAGTGAAAAACTGATTCAACACAATATCTCCCGCCTATGATGGGAAAAAAACTCAAAAACATTTCACAAATGTTTTCAGTCAAAGTTTGTACTCTGGTGGTGAACTGAGTTGAGGAAACAGGCTTCATTTAAGAGGTCAAGTGAGGAATAAATCAGCAGCTTTCAGTAAATCTGAGGTTATAAAATCTAATATTTGTCAGTTTCTCTCAAAAACATGTGTAATGACGAGGCATATCAGTTGCATAAAATGTGTGTTATTCCTGGAAACAACAAGCAGTTATTTCAAATAGAAAGAACTACGAGGAAGAGGACAACTGCACTCAGGAAGTCCTTTATTAACGAGCATAATGCTGAATTACAGTGAGGACACGGGTACAAAAACCCCTTTAATAGCACCACTGCCTCGTTTAGCAGCTGGACCGTCGTGTCATCAGCTGTAGGAATCTACTGTAGTTGTGCTCTTAAACGCCACAGACTCAAAACTCAAAACACAAAACAGGAGACTAAATCCGTCACAATTTCCAACAGATTTCACAAATAAAGCCATTTTGTCAAAAGAATTATTCAAGCGTTCCCTGACATCAGGACTACCACCTCATCTGCTGGGATTCATTTTCTTAATGATTAAAGATGTAAATGTAAAAAAAACCTGGTGAGGCAGCGTTCAGCTTTTATGCTCCTCACCTGTGGAGCAAACTCCCAGAATGCTTCAGGGCTGCTGAAACTCAGTTTGAAGCCGAGGTTGAAAAACCTTTTTATTTACTGCTGCAGTTCAGTAACCTCCAACAATGCACTGCAACCTTTATTGTCACTTTTTAAATTATTTTTATGTAAAGCACTTTGAATTGTGTTGTACATGAATTATGTTATACAAATAAACTTACCCTGCCGAAATAAAACTAAATTACAAATGTAAACTAGAAATGATGCAGTCAAAAGTCAAGACCAGTTTTTTCAAAGTCAATCCAAATACACAACTATTATGCAACTATTATTATTACCAAATATTAAACCAAATATTGAGCCACATATTACCAGTGCATAAGTGCATGAAAAATCCTTCTAAAGTAAAAGTACTTTGGTATTAGAAAATAAGTGTAGTTTTAAGTGGAAAAGTACTATTATGAAAGATGTCTAAAGCCAGTGATGTCAGACACAACTGATTTATAACTTGTTCACGTTGGGACTCCTTTTTTTAAACTTCGACGGCATGTCACATTCAGGTTGAAACTCACTTACAGTGTTATTTTGATGAAAAGAGGAGCTCTGAGCTTCATATCTGCTGCAGCAATTTCAGGAGACCTGCAGAGATGACAAGAGCAAGTTCAACAGAAAAATTGATTTCTGAATGGCCTTCAAATGTTTATATTGAAATGATTTTATGACAAGAGTCACTGCATTTCTTCTCTTCCAAAATGATATCAGTATGCAAATCTGTCTAAAAGACAAACTGAAGGAGGGCACAAACTTCAAACTTTATACATATGATATACATATACATGCAAAAAATGGAGATGCTAAAGTAAAGTAGAACTAGTTAAACATCAGGTCCCTCAGCAGATGTACTGAAATGACTTTCCACAGCTGCATCGCAACATGTAAACAACCACACAAGTGACCCAATGAAAAATAACCGTAGAATCGGGACCACCTGTGTGTCTTGTGCTGTTATTTCAGGGACAGCAATGAAATTCTCATAACAAACATATCTTTTAGATCTTTGCTTATCTTGTAAACAAATTAAGAAAAAAACCCCAAAAAGGACACACAGTACTTGTCCACTTTAGGTATTATTTGTGTTATACAGTAGAAAACTGAAATAAAAACCACTGTAGTTATTTTGATTCCTTGAATGTATCCTGCAAATGTACAAGTAAAAGTTTTTTTTCGTTCCTATCTTTAGGGGAAGAGGAACGGCACGGTGTGTCCGTCTGCACTGTTTATGTGTGCACATGTGGAGGAAGGCTCAGAAAACTAACACTTCTGGAATGCCCCCTGCAGAGCGAGGACTCCAGGGTTGGACGCGTGTTTATGGGAGGGCTTTGGCAGGAAGAGGCAGGGACCCTGTCCAGAATAATGGAACAACGGTGGAATGCGGTGCAGCGGGGAATATCCTGAGTCAAACACAAGGCAGTCCCGGGGTCTGAGGAAGAGCACTTTTGTGGAAAGATGTCTATAAACTCTGTTTTCATATGCGTGGCTGAAAACACATTTCTGATTCTTCCAATCGACATTCATTTGACTCTTTTCATTTCACACCACAACTAAATTAGAAGTCCGTGTCCCAGGGAATATCTTTCAAACCTGTGACTCATTCACTGAAAAATCTCCTTCCAAATGTGAGAGCCTCAACTGTGGTGGTGTTGAAGTCACAGTGAATATGAAGTGTTAGTATTTCTCTCCAGGCTGTGCATTAGGCCGGATGCCACGCACCTTCGCCCACATGCCTCCCACAACCCAGCACCCGTATATAGAGGGCAGAATCTGAGCCCAAGCTGCAAGCAGGCAGATAAAGACAATCTCATTGATGTAGGAGCAGCTCACTGGTGAAAAGAGACATCTCTGACACAACCCTGCCTGCGTTACCCTTGCTACAGAATCAGATTAACTACCGAAAAAATATTGAGCTAAGGCTTGAAGGCGTAAAGTCAGCTTTTACATATATTTGGGTTTTGTATATGTGAATATGTGTGCGCATCACCATAAACCTCGTGTTTGTGAAACAGTGACAAGCAGCACAATCCATCAATTCCTCCAGCAGCCATGCCTATGCTTGTAATGACAGAAATATCCGCTGTGAAGCCTGTGAATGGCATGTTCCACCCACAACACAATCTGCAAACTACACCTCTCAAGATTTAATGGTATTCCTGTTCTCATCTGGCAACAAGAAATCACACGGAGAGTTAGGACGGGGATATACGAATGGCATCTCATCCTTCCTTTTCATCTTAATCGGAATTCTGTATCACGTGCACGATCAGCACAATGGATCTATCTGTCTCCACATTATCATCCACACAGCAACAGAATTGGTCAAGTCTGAGAAAGCCTCTCATGCTGTTGTGTACTCCTAGTAATATAACTCTTTTGTACTTAAAGGACATGTATAAGATCTGAGTGTAATGACTAATGGTCGAGTAAAAGCTAGACTAGCTTCCCCAGCTTAGTTTTCCTTTTATTTCCAGCTCACCCTCTTTGTCTTTTCCTTTTACTCTATCTCTGCCAGACCTTTTTTTAATCCTCCCTCCTCTTCCTCTCCTCCTCCCTGAAACCAACTCCTTGGCAACCAGTTGCAGCGTCTCTCCTAAAAAGGTAGGCAGGCTCTCAGTGGTGCCACAGCAACCCGTTGCAACACCAGACACTGAGACATGCTACATTATTAACCAGAAACCGCCAACAGCGGCTGTTGAGGAAGGGCTGGTGGACAAGAGGAAGAGAATGAAAGGGAGTGGGTAGCAGGTTTTAAACTGGTGTGGCATTGCACGCTTCAGAGGGAAAGCAGCAGTCCCAACTTTTATCTTATTCTTTCACTGATTAGCAGAGTATCACATACAGTATGGGTGCAGTGTCAGCGTGTAAAAGAGCCTGAGAGAGAAATTGTGGAGCACTTACTTTCAGCCAAATCCACAGGGGGATCAATAAGGAACATCTGGGTCTGGAGTGGACAGGGCGGCTTTTGTTTGCTGGCAGTACACTGGCCTGACACCTCACCCAGATTCTCTCTGGGTTTAGCACAGGAGGAGGGAGGGAGGGAGGGATATACGGAGAAACTGCTGGGGTTGCGACCAGAAAGGGATACATGTCTGCTTCCCCCGTTTGTCTGTTTCATGGTGCTTCTGTTGTATTTGAGGGAAAAAAGAAAGATTTTTATACAGCTTTATTATCACATGGAATGCATGTAGTATTCACCAACATGACAAGGTTAGATATCCCCAAACATACCGTTTGTTTCCAAAAAGATGTTTATGCACTGCGAGATGTAAAGTTAGCTGATGTTTGTCACAATGGATCAAATAAACTAATGAAGTTCAGCTGCAGGCATTACAGAGCAGCCAACATGTAAAACCCTTCACTTCTGAAATATTTCACATAGCGTCTCAATTAGTGTGCTTCCAAATGTGTTAAAAGATAATCAACATAACAGTCTAAAAGCTTGTCTGGATCTCTGCAAGGCTGGAATCGAGCACTGATGACGCCAGCGCGCGAACATGCTCGATGTGACGACGTCGATGTTGGCATTTTGAGCTCATTGACACCGGACGACGTCGTGCATGTGGAAGTCTGGATTAAAGAATGAAGGACGTTGCCGATCTAAAACATTTTTGCATATCTCATAGCCTGGATGAATTGTTCATGGAGAAAAAGTGCAGTGTTTTACTTAGATTAAGATTACGTTGATTGCTCATAATTATTGTATTTTTGTGTGACATTAAAACCTAAAGTTACATGTATGTCAGTACATCAGTAAAACTGGTGTTTGAATGGAAAAATATATATATGCAATACACATACATTTCATGCATAAATATACGAAATATAAGTAGAAAGCAGCAAATATGAGCGTGCACATTTGCTCACCATGACCTCTTTGGTAAAATTGCGTGCTCTGTCCTAACACTTCTGACATTATCTGGAAATTGAACAAGAAAACTGATCATGTAGCTTATCGTGTTTAAAGGCCAGTTTGTCTTGCGGGAATACTGGTGTTCCTGCACAGAACCCGGCTCATGCTGCTGTTCAGAGACAGGCCACCATATGCACTGTCTGGTGTTCGGTTATGGTGAAACAAGAAAAGGTTTGTTTTTTTAATTCATTAAGGATCATGAGTGGATGAACTAAATTTCATAACAAAAACGTTTAGTTGTCATTACATTTAATTCAAAACCTGTCTATGTTACTGTTGTTGGAGGACATCTGAAACCCAAAGTAAGCAGACTTTATTCTTTGAGGACCATAAATGTTGACAATATGGAACATGACGACGCAACGTGATGAGGAACGTAAAGAACGGGATTCGAAGGGTTTCCTCCGGTAGACAACAGATCTTTTAGGTCTTGTAAATGTTGATGGAGGGACTGTTTTTCTACTCCACTGCACACCTGCTGTTATCAGGTTGGATTCTTTTGTATTCAGATTTGATTACATCTTGAGCTGGTTTGCCATGTTTCCCAAACCAAAATAACTTTGGCAAGTCTAATTCAAAAATACAGTATTAAACCCCAACGGGAAATTAATTGCTGCAGTAGTTTTCATTATTTTTGTCATGGTTTTATGCGAATACCTGAACCAAATGCAAAACACTCTCAAGAGGCAAAGTGTTTAAAGGAATTTATTTCAGAAGATATGAATGATAGTAGTAGGTCCGGGTGTTTTCTGGAGTCAAGGGGTTCCAGGAGCTTGTGGAGATGATAAAGACCTACCAGGGAGGAATGAATGGGATCAGGGAGGATGACTCCAGGTGAAGGTAAGCCAAGAGGAGTGTTAAGTTAATGGAGACAGATGAATCCTGAACTCAAGGTGAGTTAGAGTGCTGCGTATATTAGAAGGCAGACAGGTTATGCTGAAACCGAGTGGAGGAAGGAAGAGGAGCCTTGTGAAGCCAGCCGTGGGGGAGGAAGTCCAGAACCAAAGTTTAGGTCCAAAATGCAGGTGGTTGTAACCTTTGAGAGAAACAAGATGGTTAAGTGGAAGAACCGGTAACTATACAATGAAAGCCCAGAAGAAAAAAGAGGGCTTGACGTTACCCGAGTGTTATAACAGGCTCCTCTTATCCTCAGTCTGATACAGGAGAGTGGACTGCAGCAGGTGTACCATGCACACCTGCCGGAGTCCACCCTCCTGTAGCGCTGCTGCTCCATGAGGCCCCCTGGTGGAGAAGTGCGTAGACAGAGCTGAACAAGATTCATTAAAGAGGTTTATTACTGTGGGCAGGACAGATCTCCTGTAGCGGTCTGGAGGATCTCCTGTAGCGGTCTGGAGGATCTCCTGTAGCGGTCTGAAGGATCTCCTGTAGCGGTCTGGAGGATCTCCTGTAGCGGTCTGAATGACCTCCTGTAGTGGACTCAATAATCTGAAGGATCTCCTGTAGCGGTCCGGAGAATCTTCTGTAGCGGTCTGGAGGATCTCCTGTAGCGGTCTGAAGGATCTCCTGTAGCGGTCTGAAGGATCTCCTGTAGCGGTCTGGAGGATCTCCTGTAGTGGTCTGAATGACCTCCTGTAGTGGACTCAATAATCTGAAGGATCTCCAGTAGCATGTTTGAAGGATCTCCTGAAAAATCTCCTGTAGAGGTTTGAATGATCTCCTGAAGGATCTCCTGTAGTGGTCTAAAAGATCTGAAGGATCCCCTGAAGGATCTGTGGTAGCGGTTTGAAGGATCTCCTGTAGCGGTCTGAAGGATCTCCTGTAGTGGTCCAAATGATCTGAAATATCTCCTGAAGGATCTCCTGTAGCGGTCTGAAGAATCTTCTGTAGCGGTCTGAAGAATCTTCTGTAGTGGTCTGAATGACCTCCTGTAGTGGACTCAATAATATGAAGGATATCCAGTAGCATGTTTGAAGGATCTCCTGAAGGATCAACTGTAGCGGTCTCAAGGATCTCTTGAAAAATCTCCTGTAGAGGTTTGAATGATCTCCTGAAGGATCTCCTGTAGCAGTCTGAAGGATCTTCTGAAGGATCTCCTATAGAGGTTTGAAGGATCTCCTGTAGCAGTCTGAAGGATCTCCTGTAGTGGTCTAAAAGATCTGAAGGATCCACTGAAGGATCCCCTGTAGCAGTTTGAAGGATCTCCTGTAGTGGTCTGAAGGATCTCCTGTAGTGGTCTAATTGATCTAAAGGATCTCCTGATGGATCTCCTGTAGCGGTCTGAAGGATCTCCTGAAGGATCTCCTGTAGAGGTTTGAAGGTTTTCCTGAATGATCTCCTGTAAAGGTTTGAATGATCTCTTGCAGCAGTCTGAATGATCTCCTGAAGGATCTCCTGTAGAGGTTTGAAAGATCTCCTGTAGTGATCTGAAGGATGTCCTGAAGGATCTCCTGTAATGGTCTAAATGATCTGAAGGATCTATCTCCTGAAGGATCTATCTCCTGAAGGACTGATCTCCTGTAGCGATCTGAAGGATCTCCTGTAGAGGTTTGAAGGATCTCCTGTAGTGGTCTGAAGGATCTCCTGTAGAGGTTTGAAGGATCTCCTGTAGAGATTTGAAGGATCTCCTGTAGAGGTTTGAAGGTTTTCCTGAATGATCTCCTGTAAAGGTTTGAATGATCTCTTGCAGCAGTCTGAATGATCTCCTGAAGGATCTCCTGTAGAGGTTTGAAAGATCTCCTGTAGTGATCTGAAGGATGTCCTGAAGGATCTCCTGTAATGGTCTAAATGATCTGAAGGATCTATCTCCTGAAGGATCTATCTCCTGAAGGACTGATCTCCTGTAGCGATCTGAAGGATCTCCTGTAGAGGTTTGAAGGATCTCCTGTAGTGGTCTGAAGGATCTCCTGTAGAGGTTTGAAGGATCTCCTGTAGAGGTTTGAAGGATCTCCTGTAATGGTCTGAAGGATCTCCTGTAGAGGTTTGAAGGATCTCCTGTAGTGATCTGAAGGATCTACTGTAGAGGTTTGAAGGATCTCCTGTAGCGATCTGAAGGATCTACTGTAGAGGTTTAAAGGATCTCCTGTAGCGGTCTGAAGGATCTCCTGTAGAGGTTTGAAGGATCTCCTGTAGCGATCTGAAGGATCTCCTGTAGAGGTTTGAAGGATCTCCTGTAGAGATTTGAAGGATCTCCTGTAGCGATCTGAAGGATCTCCTGTAGAGGTTTGAAGGATCTCCTGTAGAGATTTGAAGGATCTCCTGTAGCGATCTGAAGGATCTCCTGTAGAGGTTTGAAGGATCTCCTGTAGAGGTTTGAAGGATCTCCTGTAGAGGTTTGAAGGATCTCCTGTAGAGATTTGAAGGATCTCCTGTAGAGGTTTGAAGGATCTCCTGTAATGGTCTGTGTTGCATCAGATTGGAAGAAGCCTCTGACTGAAGACAGACTCTTGCTGAATCATTGTGTTGTGAAGAGGATGTTCAGGTTTTTACCATGATCTTTTTCATTTTATGAAGTATCTTCCTCTACACAATCATCTCTGGAGGTTCCAGAACAGTCTTCAAAACAGGACCAGTCTTCTATATCAATTTGTTCTTTAACCCACTGGCTCCGATGCTGCTCCCCAACAGATGACTGTAGATGTGATTGGACTGGTTGGATTGGTTCTCCTGCAGAACATGCTTAGAACATCACACTGCCTGTGTCAGCTTGCCTTGTTGTCATCATGTATCCTGCTGATATTCTATCCTGGCTTCATGCTATGATTGAAAATTGATTTCTCAGACCATCTTTCATTCTTTCTTGCTACACTTCAGATATATGTCTAGTCTTTGAAGGATTTCCCCTATATAGAACCTGTTCCAGCTGTTCCTATTCCAGGTCACCAGTTTATTGTAGGACAACATATAGACATGGGCTATGTCTCGTTGGTAAATGTAAAACAGAATTGATTTATGTAAGTTAAGTTGCATGTAATAATGACAACCTGGAAGAACGTCAAAGGATTTTGTCAGACATTGGCACCTAAAGTTCACACATTATAATTGACTTTGTTGAGCTGCAGCCCTCCAAAGAGTTGCAGCGACAAAAGAAAAACATCATCTATTCTTCATCTGGTAGCTGAGTCTCTCAGCCAAAGCCAGCCCATGTTCATGGAGATGAATATACTCTCCTCAGACTGTTCAGCACTTTAAAGCCAGATGTCAAAATGGAGAGAAACAGAGGGAGGGAGCACAAATAAAGGCTGGGGACCCAGTACTGAAATGAAAAAAGTATAAATGTGGGAGATGAAAGGCTGAAGTGGTGAGAAAAAAATACAAAAAACAAACAAAAAACAGTGAGAGAAAGAGTTGAAGGAAGGTTTAGTCAGAGACAGAGGGGCAGAGTGAGAGGAGGGGAGAGGAGAGGTAATGAGGCCAGTGATTGGCTTTACACCTCGTCTCTGTGGAAACTAATTGGGAGAGAGCTGGAGGGCACTAATTTGAGCACTCTGCTGGGTAAATGTAGTGCAACGAACTATGAAGGGTAAATCAATGTACTACCTCCACACACCTCGCTTTCTTTCTTTCTCGACCTCCATCAACACTACATTATTTTTCTCCTAATAAAAATTCTATTGACTTCTACTGCACTTATGGGCATGAAGATATTGATCTGGGTAGGTATCACGCCTGCTGAAAAGGTACACCAGAACCAGAGAGAAGTCCAGCTTGTAGAAGGGAGAAACTTCAGAGTCATCAGGACACAAAATTCCTGTTCAGTCCAACTACAAGCAGGTGTAAAAGCATGTGGTCTTGTTCCTTCTAAGACTGTAAGACTGAATGGTAATCAAAAACACTGCCATCAAACTTCAAGATACTTTTCAGTCCTCAGAGGTGTATTTCAAATGAAACTTAGCAATGCAACTCAAAAGTATTATGTGCAGCACGTGTGCTCTCTCCCAGGGAGCATGGGGGCTGTTGAAAGACTACAGATCCAAGATTTGGGAGTCTTAAGGGGAGTTATCCTCACTCTCAGGCTTGGGAATATTTTACACTTTTCAGCGTCACATAATAGAGAAACCCTGAAACAAAGATGACGTAATATGCCTTAGTAGACAACAGTTTCTGCACATGTGTAGTAATTTATGTTGCCTTGTTAAAAATATAGAATTAAAATGGTAGAGAAGTTGCTGCCCGTAAGAGTTACTGTTCTGTAGTGAATGACTATGTACGTTTGCCAAAGTCCATCTCACATTTTGGTACTTGGAGGATGCTGATGTGCTCTGTGCAGCACCATCTGCCCCCCTCTCTCCACGACAGTGCCTCGCTGCTTGGCCTCCTGGGAAATAGCTGTGGATAAGTTATTCAATTAGAGGGGCATTATTGGCCTCCTCTCTCAGAGGACAGAGCTGATGATGCTGTGATTATACTGCTCTGCATTCCTTTATGGCTCGGCGCTCTCTTTCCCAGTGTGCGTGTGTGTAGAGAGGTCCACATGTTCCTGTTTGAGTTTCTCAATATATATGTGTAACTGCAAGTCAACAAATAAATGTTTGCGAGTGAATGGATGTGGAGAGGGGGAAGGGATAAATATAGGGGATCTATCAGGGATGCTTGAGTGGTTTCAAATGAACCCATTTCAATTTGAATTGAAGTAGACAGACACTCACACATCACCTTGGACGGATGAAGACATGCCCCTTCAGAGTGACTAAGAAGTGTAAGGTGGTTAGTTTCAACAAGTCCAACAGTGTTTCGGTTCTGGTGTCATATAGGAAACAATAAGGGTGACGTGTGCTTCCACACACTTGTCATCCTCATCGTTTTCCGTTTCAAAGTTTCAGTCTGATTTTTTTCCTTTTGTTTGGTTTTTTTTGTCATTATCAAAAAAAGGAAAAAAAGCTGCTTAAGACAAAGAACAAGGAGGAGTGACATCTCAGCATAGAAGCACAGAGGCCCCCCCACAGCCAAGTCCAAACACACTGACTCTCTGTGGACCAGTGAGATGGTCTTTAAAGTGCTGCCATGATGGGTCTGCCCTATCTGCCCAGCGCAGACCCACAGATGCCCTCCCAAGGGGACAGGCTAGAGGGGAGCAGGGCAGTGGGCCTGCAGCCTCGTCTGCTCTGCCCAGAATACAAATAGGTCAGTGTGTGGTTGGAAACGAGGGCTACAGGGAAACACACTCCCTCCCACACACACACACATACACACTCTGACCATGAACAAGAAGGGGTCCTGCCAACTAAATTCCTCCATTGGCCATGATGGGAAGGGCCATCTGGTATCAATGTGGGGAAGTCAAGCAAGCTTGTGAGTGTGTACACATTCATATTCACAACCACACACACCCGTTTTTTCATCTGTAAGAGATTTGTGGCTGAACCTGAGCATCATGTCAGTGACCTCTCACTGAAAACCCGTAGTACACCACAGAGTTTCAGTACTAACAGTTGTCACGTGGACAAATCGAGCCTGAGACTGTCTGTTGCAGTTTACATCTCCAAATGCTGTTTTGATGCAGAATAGGGATTTATGCACATTTAATAAAGAGTGACTCGCTGAGCTAATCTTCAGTATAGATTTGGCAGTTTTTGCTCATCGGTTCAGGCTGTATACCAGGATCTCCCAGATCCAGTTACGTTTTAATCCCTGTACATTTAGATCTGATTCCAAACAACAACCCCAGACAATGTTTGATCCCTGTTTTGACCCTGTTCGTCTGATAACACTTTAATTCAAATTTTCCACCACTGTGCTCAATCTTTCAGATTTGTCCTGTTTAGGAAATTCCTGGAGGTAAGAAAAACTTTAGCCAGGGTAAAAATAGACATTGTTTAGCAATGATGTAATCCCGTGGCTGTTTTCTTTTCGCTGTCGGTGAAGGCTCAACATATCGCTGAAAAGGGAAACTGATTTATTTTGGCTTAAAATCAAAACCCTGGTCTGATGAGGGAAGGCTTGCGCAGAGTAAATCAAGTAGAAAATAAGCAGGGTTGAATTATTTTTAAAAGTCAGAACGCTATTAGGCCCGAGCAGGCCTGTGGCAGTAGCTCTTGAAAAGAAAATATTTCAGGGTTTTCCATCACGAGACTGCTTGTTCTTAATATCAGCACCTCTTCTTAGATATATAAACTTCCAGAAGGACACTAAGAGCATTACATTAGCCTGCTGTCAAAGTCTATATGCCGAATGAAACGCACGCGAGGCCGGCTGCACACTCTTTCTGCCGGGGGATGTATGAGCAGACGAGAGTTGAAGAGGTCTGGATAAACGCTACTGTACAAGTACTCTGTCCTGGTGTTTCAGGCACCGCGCTACAGGTTACAAAGATGGATCTGGAAATGTGCCTTCAAAACAACATACAGCATATAATAATCTTGAATAATAATAAAGGAATTGATTTGTCTACCAGACGTGTACGTCCTTTGACCGAAACGCTGCAGAAATCACAACAACTTCAGTCCTTTCTCCTACTCTGCATTAGATGGATAAGTTCTGCACAATTGCTCACAAGTGTCTCAAGCATCCTTGTCTCCACCCACCACAGTTCTGTGTCTGAAGAAAAAAAAAAAACATTTGTTGTGCAGCAATTTGCCTCTATATGATTAACACCCCCATTCTATCTCCTTGGCGTGCCCCCGCCTCACCTCTCTTTTTTCTTCCTTCTCTCTTAATGCACATCCATCTCTATGATTATTGAAACGGGTGCCAGAAAAACACTGTGACCCGTCTAATTTGGGCTGTGAGAGAGCGCAGAGAGGAGAGAGGGGCCCTGCGATTCTCCACACTCCCTTTTACAGAGCAGGAAAGTGGCGGGTGAGGGAGAAAACTGTTGCCATGGCTACCTGCTGGCAGCTTCTGTCCTTGTGTTTGGAGAGCACTGGCTGTTCCCTCTCTACCCAACGCCTGGGAGGGAGGGGACGGTGGAGGGAGGAGGAGATGAGGGGAGTGAGGAGGCGAGATGGGAGGGGTCCAGCTGCCAAAAGGGAACAAGACAAGGTCTCTTTGCTATAAAACCAAAGGGCTGCTGGCCAGGAAAAGGGCAACAAAAGAGTAACACTGAGACTCTGGTGGCTGATCAGCCTCTGCTAATCATACAAACACACACACCCTCATGTGCACACCACGGTTGATGACAGCCTTGACAGCAGCAGGGGAAATGGAGGAGTGGCAGTAGATAATTGCTTTGGTGCTTTCATTCAGGTGTCCTCAATGCTGTACGAGGAGGCTAATCTCATTTGAAGCAGATTAAAAGTAAGTTTTGACGCCAGCTGACTGTACAAACCCGAAGATCTTCATCCCTTTAAAGGCTTGTTTAAAGTTTATACTTGGTGGTTTCCTGGAGGCCTGATATTTTAATTACAACCTTGGGACTCCCTGCTGAAAGTCTTGTGTTCCCATAAGTGAGTCGGTGTTTCAGGTTGGTTTCTGTATCACAGGCCCCGCCCATGGGTCCAGGCTCCCGGTAAGATGATCCAGGTAACTGATAGCTATGGAATGGACAAAATACGGAGTGAGTGCTTTGAAAACACACGTCTCCTTGTTACTTTCCTAGCTACCCTTTCATTCCCCTAAACTCGGGGGGTAAAGTTACTTCGCCGGCTGATCTAAACTAGTGAGCTGCTTTCTGCGAGCACCCCTTTGCATGTCAACGAGGGCAGACTTGTTTGCTACTGTAAGCGTCCCTGTGGCATTAAAGTACACTCTATAAGTGAGTGCATGTGTATGTGTTTGAACTTGGCAGTTGCTATTTGACACAGTGTGCTGCGGCCCCGGTGGCCATGGTGCTGAAGCGCCTCCCCCTCCCTGCCCCCCACCCACCCACCCACTGGCAGGCAGCTGACCTTGGCAGGGCCTGACAGAGAACTAGCCTAGAGGGGATCCACGGATCTCCACGCCAGCCCACTGAGCCAACCCACTCAGTCTGTGCAGGTGTACGAACGCCTGGACAAACACATGCACACAAGCAGTGCTCACAAGCTCACACTCTTGCACGCATGCATGCATAACCAGCAGACCGGGGAAGGCCCCTGAGCAAGCAGATGTCCCAACTCTCCATCTCTGTGTTCTTCAGGATCTCTTATTTTTTTCTATTGTTGGTTCATACGTTTTCGCACACTCTCAAGTGTTTAGTTTTTCTTCCACAGCAGTGTGGTAGAAAACAACATTTGATAAAACACCAAACAAAAAATGACAAGAAATTATAAAACTCTCAACAGCATTAAAAAAAAAAAAACAAAAAAAAACACATCCCACAAAACATAATGACTTCTCACAAAAGATGGTATTTCTCAAAGAAGTGGAAAAAATGCAATGTTTGTTATAGCTTGTTCTTGCTTTAAAAGAAGTATAGCTCCAGTCTCGTGTTTGTGGTTGCTCAGTGGTCCTGTGCCAACAGAGCCTCTTTCATATGAACTTGATCGTAACCAGAGGAAGGACAACCTGAGCTCAATTGTTAAGTTGGCAGCGAATGGTGCAAAGCTGCTTAGCTTGATCTTTATTGTGTTTGAGAACCGAGATATCAAAAAGTTGCCAATGTTGAACTTTCTTTGTAATACAGGCCCGATGCAACAAAACACATCTCCAAGACACATTTTTAAAATGTATTCGGAGAAGTATTGTGTTTTCTAAAATGCTTTTTCCTCATTGCTGTAGATTTTGAATGCTTTCTGAAATTATTTGTCTTTCATTTTGTCGTCAAGCTTTTCAGGCTTCAGTTGTTTGTATAATTCTGCTTTTTTCACATGATCACCACCATGGTTGTCTCGACTGTATCGCAGCCTGTTATAGATATTAACACTGAAGAACACTCAAAGAGCTGAAGTCAGATTTGTCCACAGCTGTCCATTCACGCAGACTACACAGCAGGAGATCCGTGTTAAAAACATGTTCGGACAACTGGAAATACTCCGAAGTGGTGTTGGAGAAAAGCCCATGGGAAGCACAACATGATGCAAAGACTGGCAGCTGGTTCTGCGGGACAGAAATAAAGAAACTAAAAGCAAAGCCTCCCATTTCACCCAGGACCAACAAATAGTTTTTCTGACTGGCACAGATCAATGAGATCTTTCAGATACAATCGAGGCTGGTTATTGAGGACTAAGTGATCAGAAGGATGTTAAATCCTAGTCTGGGTTTAACAGGTAGCCAGTAAAGAGCGGTGAACACAGGAGCTTGTCTGGTTTCTCTTAAATGTACATGTCAGTGTCTGGATGCAGCATTTTGGATCAAACGAAACGATTCTCCGGAAATTATTTGGGTTCACTGCTAAAACAATAGTCCGGTGTAGCTGCAGCAACACACGCACCAACTTAATTTAGTTTTGCTCCGGAATAAGAAACTCCTTATTTTTGATAAGGTGATGCAGTTAAAGGAAGGCTGCTCTAAACATCTGTTACATGTCTGAAATAAGAGACAAATCTTGGTGAAACTTTTGACAGATTTATACTGGATGCAATCCAGAATAACAGCATGGCTGGATGGTGACGCTCTGCAAATGATCTGTTGTAAAAATGACAGATTAAGCTTCCAACTTCAGAAACTAATAGATGCACAGTCTTGAACTTAAATAGAGCTGGATGTCATCAGCATAACAACGGAGATGTGTGTCATGTTTCCTGATGAGTTTGCCTTCAAAACCTCCGTTTCATTATCATATTGAAGATTTCCATGCATCTTTTCTGTTATCTTAATAAACCATTCAGTGCCTGAGCACACAGAGCTGAACATTTGGATTAATATGTTAGTTGCTGGCAGCTGCAGGTGAATCAATATATATACAAATGCTTGTTTGAATCAGTGATTTATCCCTTATTGTGCTCTTCAAAAGGTATTCATTTTCAGAAAATCTATGCCACAGAACATTATTTTTGTAAAGGCCAATTCATCTGGGAGCTTAGATATACATTAATGTACATCATCTTTAGCTTCCAGCACAACTTCCACCTTCATGTTCAAACCATCGGCCGGCCAAATTCACGGAGGAAATTCTGCAATCTGTTGACACAAATCAACAGTCACATGGAATTAACTCAAAGACCCAGAGACATTACATCACCTGGGCCCGTCATTATCAGCTGCAGCACCAAGAACAAAACACGATGAAAACTGTTTGGACTCGTCAGGCCAACCCTCCTAATTAAAGTCACGTCCAGGTGATTCAGTCTATATACAAAAAAACCAAAACAACGGAAGGTAAAAACAGCTTGACATCATCTACGAAATACAGAAACATTTATATTTCCTCTTGAATTAGCAGCGTAGAAAGTGACTTACAGTAAACGACTGGGTGTTCAAATAAACAAGACACATATGAGTGAACTTATAGGAGATAATGACCTCAACAATTTGTTGTGCAATAAACAAATGATCAGTTAGTTTTTCATCACTTGAGGACCTTTGTTATGCAGAGTAATCTACGTGCAGTTTATGTTCCTTGTGTCTCCATTAATATGATTTACAGATTAAATTTTTCTTATAAAATTAGATTAGATTAGTGCACAGCAGCTGGCATCTCCACATTTAAATATCAAAAAGACAGGCAAAAAATACAAACTAAGAATAAAGAAAACTACAAGATAGTACTGTGAATAAAAGTCCCACAGATACTCACATGCACATCCTCATGCACACAATCAGACGCAGCGTGAAAACATAAAATTCAGGCACACTTGACCATGACTGGTGAATGATATGACATGGTGGTAAATACTGCAGATGAAAAACTAAACATCAAAAGTATTGCACACTAAAATGACAGTAAAGAAAAAAAGAAAAAAAAATCCTCCGGTGCAAATTTAAACATAAAAAGGGGGAAAACTGGTCAGGAAATTGAATTTTTTTGCAAAAAGTGAAAGAGTGAAAACAGTTTGAAGAATTTTCAACCATTTATTCTGTAGACACACAATAGCGTGCAGTTTATTTTGTACAAGCTGATTATTTTACTTAGATGTGATATTTTATCTAATTGCATTCTTTTTACAACAAATGCACAATGACCATGCAATTAAGTTTTTATTTGCCTTTTGAACTGCAGTCCATTCTTAAACAAAACATTAATACCAACACCATTTAGGTCAAGAAAACAAGAACACACATGGTGGAGAAAGGGACATTGAATTTCATGTTTTACTTTTTGAGCTGTGCTTTAGCAAACAAACACCATATTGTGAAAACTTACAGCTGCATAATGCAGCTTTTTTCTGGTATTTAAATTCAGTCAATGCTGGGAAAACAGTTTTCAACTAAATCAAAGACAAATATCAATAGGTTTCTAAGACATTCTGAAATGTACAATGTTAGTAACCTCTGCATATCTGAATGGTGTTTTTATCTGCCACTCCCCAAACTTTTATAATATTCAACATAATAGTTTGTGATTATGTTTCAGGAAAATAGACACAGGTGCAGCGACGACTCAACAGCACCTCTGAATTCAGAGCTGGGCATGAAAAACCTTGACTTGTAGCTGAGAGCAAATGCTTCTCATTTTGTGGATGTGGCCCTTTTGTGTTGCGCATTCATAATGGGAACACAGTGAGACTTCAGGGAATAAAGAAAAGTGCCAAGGATAAGCACTTTATTGCCTACAAACCACAGCTGTCTAACAAAACTTATGGAAATTCTTAGTTCAAGGCTTCATGTTAATTTTTCTACTGCAAGTTTTCTCATGGACACTTTTTACATTGCACGTTTACATTTAAATTAAAAAAGAAAAACAGTTTCATTGTTGAAAACCTTTGAGAAATATTTGAAAATTATTCATCTGAAACACTATCTTTTTATTAAAAATAGACAGAAATGATGTGAAAGGAAAAAAAGAAATGTGACATCTTATTTGTGGATAAACGCAACCAACAGAAAATGAACGTCCTTTGATTACTTTGTCCTCCCCCGCCTTTTTTCCACGCCCCCTCGCTGCCTGTGCAGTAACAGGTTGGGTTTATCCTCTCTGCTCCAGAGTCCTGAGTCTAAAGTTCAGCTGGAGAACAGCAGGAGGGCGCATCCGGCAGTTTTTCAGAACACATCTGCACAATTTTTACCCGTCCTCTGCATAATGTGATGCCCACCCCCTCACCATAGACATTTTGTAGTGTGTGACTAAATGATGAATGGTATTACAATAATTTGAAGAGATTGGGTCAGATGATGCAAGAAAGAGGACTGAAATGATAATCCTCTTCTTGATGTTTTACAGCCTATTATGTCGCTCCACAAATGATCTCCAAGGCACCCACGCCTTCTTTGAACTACTCCCACCCCAGGGTGGTACATGAGCATGAGATGTGCCCGTGTCTCAGGTGGCGAAGTCCTTCTGGGACTGAAGGATGCAGCCCCGACTCAAGCACCCAACCCCTTTCAGATACCCTTCTCTTTGTGGATCCCCGTACTTCCAACCTGAGCTATGAGGGACAATCTTTTCAGTCCATGTTCCTCCCTATTCCACCTCCTTGGAGCCGCCCGTTTGCACCCCACTATACCTGCCCTCCGTCAACACATGCCAGAACTCCTGAGGCCCAGCTACACACTGACGATTTCATTTGAAAGAACTCGTCAGGACTAAAAAGGATCGTCACTGATTATATGCAGTGTTTCACTGCAATGGTGAAAAACCAGGCTTTTCTTTCACCTGCTCGGATTTCAACTATGTTTTTAAAATAAAAGAGAATAATTCAAGTTTAATTTTTGAGTGATTGCTATCCAGTCAATTGTATTTGTTAGTCTATTATTGTTGGTGTTATAACAAAAAGTGATATGACTTTTTGAAGGTTGACTGGTGCTATAAAGTCAGCAAGAAAACTATTGTCATTCATATTTAATAATAACCGAGCTGTTACTTAAAATGACATCAGCAGTTTAATGTAAAAGATGCATGAAACAGATAATGCACTGCCTTACTGGAGTAACAGAAAAAAAAAAAAGTTTTGTTGAACAACAGTTTGTTTTGTTTACACCATGCTTTTGCAGAATTTCTGTCTTATGCAATGTCACAGCGCTTTCCCCCCTCCATGCTGCATTAATGATGGGAGAGTCAAAGCACTTGATAGATTCTTCCTGAAATCATCCCAAGAATTCCCCGTCATGATTTGAGCCCCAGCTGGAATAGGCATCTTGGTCATTCAGCATCGTCAGCTGAACCCACCTTTGTGCACATGACGCTGGTAAACCCAGACCTGACAAGACAAAGGGTACATCACTTTGTCTGACGCTCTTACTCTTGTATGCTCATCACTCTGAAACAGGAGAAATCGGGACTCTTCACATGACCTTATCCACCACTCCAGACTTTACTCTCCCTCGCATACACAAGCCCCCATTAGCACCTCCCTCCACTGGTTTCATTCTTATCTCACAGGCTGCACTCAGTTCATGCAGCTTAAATCTTTCAGATCCGATCCCTCCCCAGCCACCATAGGTGTGCCCCAGGGCTCTGTCCTGGGACCCAATTCTCTTCATCACCTCTATCCTCCCCCATGGCAATATTTTTGGCACGTTTTATATACATTTTTATTGCTTTGCTGATGACATCCAGTACTACTTTTCCAGTAAACCAGACTCCACTCCAC
Source organism: Xenentodon cancila (assembly GCA_014839995.1). Lineage (NCBI taxonomy): Eukaryota > Metazoa > Chordata > Actinopteri > Beloniformes > Belonidae > Xenentodon > Xenentodon cancila. The sequence continues at coordinate 1,505,859 of CM026200.1, read as the reverse complement.
TCCAATCCAATCCACCACCTCCTGCTCCTCGGAAATTTAATCCTGGTTTACCTCAAATTTCTTGAAATTAAACTGAAAAAACTGAGCTCCTCCTCACTGGCACAAAAATCATCATTATCCAAAGTTGAAAGCTTCTGACTCACCCTTGACAGCTCCTCAGTGTCCCGTCCCTCAGTGAAGAGTCTGGGTGTCATCCTTGATAGCACACCGTCATTCAACAATATAACCCGGTCTGCTTACTTCCACCTTCGTAACATAAACTGACTCCATCCCTCCCTCACTGTCCACAGTGCTTCCATCCTTGTCCACCGTCTTGTCACCTCCAGTTTTGATTACTGCAACTCTCACCTCTTTGGTCTCCCCCAGAAGTCCCTCCACAAGCTCTAACTGATCCATAATTCTGCTGCCCAGATCATATCACCCCCATCCTACAGCAACTCCACATGACAGAGAATTATCTACAAACTCCTCCTGTTCACCTTCAAGGCCATCCATAACCACACCCCACCTTCTTTCTGAATACCTCCAGATTGCAAATCCAGCCTGCTCCCTCAGATCCTCCTCCTCCCACCTCATTGTCCCCTCTGGCCACCTCAGCACCATGGACAGCAGAGCTTTCAGTCCCAAACTCTGGAACGCATTACCACCGGACATCTGAATAGTTGACTCTTCCCATCTTCAAAATCAGGCTCAAGACTCACCTGTTTAACTACTTACTCCAAGTTCTACAGTAACTACACTGCGCTTCATTTGCTGATTTTATCCCTTTGTTGTAAAGTGTCTTGGTGTTATGGAAGGCACTTATAAATTATATTAATGTTACGTGGTTGCTTTAAGGCTACACAGCTGATATTCAATGCTTTGCCTTATTTTTGTTGAAACCGTTTGTCACTTGTAAACATTATCCAGAGTTCTGATTTTCTCTAATTATGATTCAAGACTCAGTTTCTTCGCTGTTGATGTCGCTTCGTTAATGCACGGCAGGAAAGTGATGAACTGCCCTTATTAGCACTTTCAGACCTTCCCAATAGTCAGGTGAACATGACCTTTTGGAAACGGTAACATTTTTCATGACAAAAACATTTTATAGCAGTATTCACATCCTGCACACCTGAGCAGGTCCTTAGTTTGAACGTTTATAGCCTACCATTACTGTTTACATCAGATCATTTCTCCTCCTATCCGTCCATGCAGTCACCAACACTTCTTCCCATTAGGCACCTGTAACCCCTGCCAACCATGCAGCCACAAATTCAACCCTCTCACGTCACTCTGCTATTCCTCGCTAGCCTATTCAACCTTTTGAATATGTCATTTGTTCCCTCCATACATTTCCTTCCATCCTCTCATCTGCACCCAACCATTTTATCCTTCACTGATTGCAGACAGAAGACTTACATTATCTGAAGTGAAATAGAATGAGCATTAAGTGGGCAGTAGTTGGATCAGGCTGACTGTATTACTGTACTCGTCTTTTTTCCCTTTCTGTCCTCTCACTCATCTATGGCCCTTTCAATATGCTTTCATAAAGCTGGAACCATGTAAAGTGCTGTGAGCGCCATCAGCCATGCAGATGAGTCCCGCTTCCTTTACCTTAATTAGAGCTCCCACGGGAGCAGGTCTGATCTGCAAAAGCATCAGCTCCTCATACCACAGAGATACCGTTCATTACGCCCAGCAACACCAGGATGAGAACTACACGATGGTTCAGGCACTAGGAAGAAGAATATTTTCAATGAGTTAACGAGGAAATATTTATTCATGTCTTTGAAAGCGAGGCAGCTTGACAACATGCAAACAAAATTATATTTTAGTGCAATTCCAAAAAACACAGATAGTTGTAGTCTGGTGTTGATGTCTTCTTGTCTGTTGGAGTCTTCTGCAGCACATAAATACCTTGACAATTTGTGCATCTAGCCCCTTGGAGTGCAACAGCCTAGACAAGTATTGCGTAAACTGACAGGACAAATGATTTGTAACAGTCTTATATGATACCTGGGTACACAAAAAGCTGCATGAAGGTTATGTGGTGTGACGACACCACCCTGGAATTTCACCCAGCAAATCTAAAATTTAACCTCAAGTAGAGAAGCAGGCAGGTTCATTCACACAAGGCAGAAGACTGTTAGAGGTAACAAATTAGTTGATTCCAGTTCTCTCTCTCTCACACACACACACACACACACACACACACACACACACACACACACACACACACACACACACACACACACACAAGGTAAGCTCCTCCACTGTGTGGCCCTCTGCCTCTGAAAGAGAGGCAGGTGTACCACAATGTGTGAAGGTAGCAAAACAAGTGATTAAACTGTCACCAAGCCCAATATAAGGGTGCCTTAACCCCACGGGAGTTGGCAGGGCCACAGTTCAGCTGATGAAGACCACAATCCATCTAGGCACGGTCACCACTATTGGAGGTTATAGCAAATCTGGTTGAATAGTGGCAGTGCAGCCTATGAGGCACCAAAAACATATTGTTTGAGATCAAGGCAAGCAGGGCCAGGCAAAACAGTGACATGCAAGGCCACATCAGGTAAAGCAAAACACCACGGGGCAATGCAACGCCAAGCAGCACAAAGCGGGACAAAGCAGCAGCATTGGTGAGTTTATGGTCCCCCAGCATGAATGGCAATGAGGGTCCTGCACGTTGGAGGAAAGACCCAACAGATAACCCACACAGCCTCCTGCAGCAGATACTTACAACCAAAACATACAGTGATCTGAGTGACTCAGAGGAGCAGCCAAAGCCAGGACTTCCTGTTTTGTAGACACTCTGATCACCAACAGGTGATACTCATTAGAAAAATCCGTTGCTGTAGTGGTTGCAGCTGAGAGGGTTGGCTCAGGCAGACTGCCACACTGGAAACGGCCACGAACTGTTCGAACTTTATTTGATACCAAAATAAGGAGACATCTCCATTAGTGTAAAATAAGATATTGTAATGATGTTTTCAATGATAACAAGAAAAAAAGGCCTAAATTATCAGGCCTCTGACAATAAGTAATCAATAGTGCACCCTTTTGATAGGGCTGGGGCAGGGTTTGAAACTTGATTTGTCTCTTGAGTAGTCCATTTATTTATAGCAAATTGCTCCAGCTCATCCGAACTGCTTGGTTGTCTAGACATTGAACTTGCACTCCCTTCACAGACTGTCAATGGAACAGATCTGGCTCTGAGAGGGCCACTCCAGGACCTTGACTCTGGGGGGGCTTCAAAATGTTTTGGACAAATTTAGGTGTTGATGACTGGGCCACTGTTTTGTAAGAAAACCCAAAGGAAGCCTAAAGATACACCGGTATCCGATTTCTTTTTATTATGTCTAAGAATTCCAACACAATCCTCTTTTTTTCCCACCTTTCCATGCACCTGAGCAAGATTGCCAGTGCTCGAAGCAGCCTGAACAACTCCACAGCATTACTCTGACTTCCATGCATCACTGTGAGCAGTGCCATTTTTATTTGAAGGCCTCTCTCTTCCTTCAACTCAAATGAGGTCTCATCAGATCAAAGGACAGGCTTCCAAAACTCATTCCTATGTTTCAGATAGTCACTTCAGTCCAGCTTCGATATGACAGCGTGTGACCAACGGAGTTCTTCATCTTTCATCTTAATTGCCACCAAAATAAAGAGCTGTCATGACAGTCTTCTATGAAATATCAAATTTGTATGAATTTTCAAGAGAAATCCTTTTTACAGACATCCAGGGATGCATGTTGACATCTGCCACTGCTCCAAGAAGATGCTCTTGCACTCTGAGCATGTCCAGGTTTATTATCAGGGAAATTTCTTAATAACTTCTTAATAAGAGTCTAAGAGGAGTCTTATTTCAATGAAGTGCTGAAGAAACAGAAGGTCTTCTCAATAAGGTGCATGCGGGGTGGAGAAGTTTGGAGAATAATCTAATAATATTAGAGAATACATTTTATATATATATATATAAGTTGTAGTTTTTACGGTGTTTCATTGCTGTCCTTACGAGACGTCCACTTAGTGCACGAGAGTAATTGAACAGAAAACCCCAAAACAAACAAACAAACAAACAAACAAACAAACAAACAAACAAACAAACAAACAAACAAACAAACAAACAAACAAACAAAAACTCCATCTTAAATCAAGTCCGGAGGAATTGTCACGAGGCCCTCTTGTAAATTAAACAAGTTGAGCTTTTTCACTGGTTCTCCTTCCTCCCTTCCTCCCCGTCCCTCCCCCTTTAAACGGGGAGGTGCTGCGGAGTTCACCCCCCAGCCCGGGGCGCTCCGGGAGGGGCTCAGAAGGAGTTAAGAACGGACGTGTCGGAAACCTCCCCGGAGGGGCCCCATGTAATTCGACGCATGCTGTTAAAGCTTAGAGTATATTGTCTTCCCTTTTGCTTATGAAGCCTCCACCCACCGGCCCACCCTACATTTAGCGGATCATGTGACTCGGGGTAAGTCATTTGCAAGTACAACAGTTCTCTGTGCGCTCCCATTCATTTCCTGAGAACTGCCTGAGCTGAGCAGCTGAGAGGCAGAAGAGGAGGGAGCTGCTCGCTCACATACACTCACACACACACTCACACACTGTCACACACACACACAGACACTCGTACATTCACGCAGAGTGAGAGGAGAGAAGAGGAGAGGAGAGGGAGAGGAGGAGACGAGACAGAGGACTGTAGAAAGGAAAACAGTCTCCTAGTCTCCACGGCTCTGCAGCTTCTGACAAGGTCTGTGCGTTTTCCTCCGCCGTTTACTCTGCTTTCTGCCGCGGTGTCTTTCATTTGTCACGTTGAAAGGCTTTGTGCGTGTGTTCGGTGCGCCTCATTCAGCTGTCATTGATCTGTCAAAGCAGATGACAACTTAGATCACCTATGTCATTGTGTTTGGTGTCCGCCAGTGGCTGGAAACAAGAGACCTTCCTGGTGGTGTCTGTCCACATAACACCTTCCCTCCGTGGTTATTCATAGGCTGTCATGAGCGAAGGAAAAAAGTGATTATACCCAGTGAGCTGGAGCAGCATCCGGACTCGTCTGTCCAGTCTCCTGTTTCACAAGTGCAAAACTACTTCAAAACGACGTGTTGGAGGAGAACATTGACTGGATGTCCTGATGGGGGACAAGAGTGTGAGACTGCGCTGCGAAAACTCTCTCAGCACTTCTCTGAGGGGGGAAAAGTTTGCCGCTTGTCGGAGTTTTGTGCAAGTCTTAATAGCGCTGTGTATGTGCGAGTGTGTAATTTGTGTGGGTGTGTGTTTGTGCGAAACATTGTGGTGTGTGAGGGACCGGCTTGTTTGCCTGCTGAAGCAGCTTAGATACCAAGAGACGGGGCTGTTAGTAACGGGTTAAACATTAGGAGGCTCGGATAGCAGAGGAAGGACACTGGTGTGTGTGTGTGTGCGTGCGTGGGTGTGTGTGTGTGGGGGGGGGGGGGGGGGGGGGGGGTAGGGGGGGGTCTTCGATGTCATCGGCAGTGCTCTCACTTCCAGAGTAATAGTCATTGGTATTGATGGGTGGCTGTCACCGAGGCAGAGAGCCACCAGGCAGGGGAGAGTGGCCGGGGGCTGGCCCTTGGCTGTTATTTTCAATTACAGAGGACCAGGGCAGAGCTGACAGCAAAGGCATTTGTATGTCCAGTGAGGAGGGAGGAGGAGGGTGTGAGTCCTGTGTGAGTGGAGGGGGTGGGTGGGCAGAGGAGAGTGGGAGAGAAAGAAGGTGGGAGAGGTGGATGACTCTGGCCTCTGCTCCTGGTTTAATGTGGAAACTAAGCTCTGACCTCTGTGACTTTATGGTTGCGATGTGGAGCCTTGTCTTTATCCGTGTCAGCTGGAGGGTATTTGTGTTTAACTGTGGTTTCATCCATAGAAAAACAGTTAGTCATTACACTGTACAGTATATTGTGTATACCCATCCCCCTTTTAAATCAGTGTGCACTCACTAATGTTTTCAGTCTGGTGGTGTTGTGTCTGTAAGTGTTGATGGACTATCCAGGAGTCTAGATAAGTTTAATACCCAACGGGTATTAAAAGATATATCCGTCTCTCTCTAGTGCAAGCGTTGGGTTGTGGATATGCAGACGTGAGTGGGATGGGAAGGTATGGGACCCCCCCCCCCCCCCCTATGCAGTTCTTGGATGTTCAATGAGGCAGATTAAAAGTGTCACTTAAGTCCACTCACACGGGAGTCTTCTTCATGTGCATGATTAATTAGGCTGATATGTGTGAAGACGTTGTACATAAACAGTTTAGAAGATGTATTCTGGAAATGATGCACCATATAAATAACTGCAGGCTCTGGCAGTCAGATTAGGGAAGGTTTCTATGTACTAACTTGATATTGCTGATTTTTTTTTTTTCATGGTGTAATAATAAACATATGGTGACAAAGTATTGAAACATCTTTTACAATTAATAATAACAAGCTTGAACCACATCTGCGATCAAAGTGTTGTAGTCTTTCCTGGAAACTGGAGCTTTAATTCATGACATAAAGTACAGTTATAAGGAAAAAAGTGAAAAGATTCTGTCCGACAGCCAAATGTTTGAGCCAAACTGGACTAACATTCGTATCTTACTATCTGCAAAGTGTTAATTTAAGACTTTATTTTATAATAGAATTGTCAAAATCAAGGACTGATTTTGGTGGCTTCATCATTATCCTGGTAGTTACCAGTGATGTGTCGCTTTTAAGCTGCTTCTGGGGTCCCAGGTCTGAAGAATGTTCCAGGATCTGTTGATTCTAGGTCTGCCAGGCCAGCGTGGACGGCCTGTTTGATTCCACTTTAGAATTTGATGAGCAGAGTTTGATTGAGTCATTAGAAATCACCTGAGATGAGTGTGTTCTCCTACAGCGACACATCTCCACAACTGGAGTAACTGTAAGAGGATGAATTAATAGGAGGAGGAGGAAGCGTTGAAGAAGAAACTAAAAGAAAACAGGTTCCATCCCGGACTAGGGACCGGTTTTCCAGTTTTAAAGTGTGAGCTCCGGCTGAGTTTAAAAGAACCGACTGCAGCTGGTGACGCAGCTGAACTGGTGCCATCCATCATTTACTAGTTTTGCATTGAATAATTCTATGCTGTTAAGCAATAAAATAGGTAATAAAAGACTTTAGAGGATGATTAGTAACATAGTTTGTATTATGTGTTAATGAAGTTACGGGAGTTAATAAGGGTACCAAAAACACATTCATGGTTGGATTATTAGGAAATATGTTTCAGTTCTTGTAAGAATCCTGTTAGCAGCTTTATTGACTGTTTATAATAAATGCATTTATTGGTTTAACAAATGCACCTTTTTCTTTTTCTTAAACGTGCTCTTCAGTAAGTTTCATGTTGCACCAAATCATCACATTTTCAAGCTAAAACAATACTCAACTTACGGATAAAGGACTTTAGGGTAAAGGTGCAGACTTGAGGCTTAAATATTTGTTCTCTGCTTGTTGGTTCATACTTTCAAAAAGATCTTTGCCTGTATTTCCACGCAGAATACGATGCCTCATATCTTGTCGTTCCCCCCCACAGCTGCATCAAGCTGCTGCCGCTCTGACTCCTTCAGCAGCTCAACCCCACACCAGAGACGAGGTCCAAGACCTTATGATAGAGATCAGTTTAGGTGTTGGGGGGACCCAATTAAAAAGCCAATCACCCACAGACAGGCCCTATCTGTCCATCAACACCGCTCTGTCCAGGACATTTAATTGCTTGGCAAGTTTTCCTCACTGAAGGCATCCTCTGTCAGCCACCGATCACAGCGAGCAAATTGCTCTCATGCTGAGAGATTGCATCTTTCAGGGAAAAGTGTTGTCTTCTGGTTTGTTCATACCAACAACATACAGGCGCCGTTCCTTATTCGGGCTGATGGTATACTCTGTTACCCGCCTAATCAGCTGGGTTAACTGCTGGCATATTGAGTGACTGCTTATTGATCCAAGTGGGTGTTATGGAGTGTATCGGCACTGATGGAGCATCGACTGCAGCACACGACAGTATATGGCCGGATTCATGGGCCCCTAACTGCAAACCAGGGTCAAAAGGAAAGACAGAAGAGTCAGGGAGGAGCGGTACACTGAAGATATGTGCGCATCCTGAGGGTTCTGCTTAAAAGGATGAACTTCCATCTCAGGTGAAGAGGTAACTTAGTACAACAATAGATGCTGTAGATCTCAGACTGGACAAAACGGCTGTGGAGTCATGTGGTCATTTGCTGCTGTTTCATTCTGAGTAGTAAATGATGTAATGGTAGTTGTTTTTAACTTGGGTGAAGAGGGTGAAGTAAGCCAAAGTCATATTGGTAGGTGATGCCTCCAAACTGTAGTCCCTGTGCTGTTATTTCATCATGTCAGAGGATGATAAAATGTTCCCTCCCTTTGTTTTCTCTTGTGGATCCAACCTTTGACCTGGGTCTCCAGCCCACGTTTGTTTACCAGATTGAGTTAAGTCTGTACACAGAGCTCTGGAGCGTGTGTGCTTAGTGATTGAGAGAAAGAGAGACAGAGCATGGAAAGTGTTGTGCAACTGCCAGTGACTCTACAATTGATAGCATAAATAGTGAAAACAAGACAGAAAGAGCGACAATCAAACAATGGTGACCGCGGCCTGTGAAACATCAGTGTAAGCAGTTTGAAATGTTCCTGCAGCATTGTTCTGTTGAAGACTCACAAGGAGCGTCTTATTGTTCAAGCTTCTGCAGAGCAGCCACGCTTCCATTACGCCGATCAGAGAAACTCAGCAAAGAAACGAAAAGACTTGAGATTGTACAGTAATATCCAGAGAACTCTTTCCCCCCTTTTTTAAACACTATCCTCAGCTTTGCACGTTCAGGTCTTACTGGAAGTGACTCACTTTTCAGGGTAGATGCCCCCAGACTCTGATTTAAAGTTGCTTGACATGTTTCCATGGCTGGGATGGAAAGACATGCCAGCAACAGGCTTTTATCTGCGATGACATTTCCTCCTTCTACCTAGTGTGTAATTTACTTCAACCAAATATGGTTGGTTGACAGAAAGAAGGAAAAAAAAGGATGGAAGCCAATTAAAGGGGATGGACGAGTATTAAAAGTCAGCCTTTCGAAGCGTTTCTGCATTGTTTTCACTGAAACCATTTCACTATACTGAACCTTTGGGGAGTTCGTCTCTATAGCTTCGGTGCAGATGGTTATGCAGACCTGTGTAAGGGTGCAGCACAGATGGCTGTGAACTTTGTTTCCATTTGTGTTATAGGTATCTGTTAGGAGAGGAAGTTATGTGAGCAGCATGTGGATCCATTTTGGGAGATCTGTGGCACTCAAATCCAGCGTTGCCAACGTCAGCTCATGTTATGGACCGTATCAGCCCTCCCAGCTCCGGCCAGGTATTTAGCATGGCGCATCTGAAAAAGAAAAAAGGAGGAGAAAAATAATCAAAACGATGGTGTGAACTGATGGATAATAGAGGTAAACACAGCTGCTGGCTTTTATTGAGTGGCTTTGGAAAGCTGGAATGGGTCAAACCAGGGGGAAACTCAGCGAGCCAAAATAACTGCACACACTTGATGTAATAAGTGTGAATGTGTTGGAAGGTTTGGTCGGTCTGGGATGGTCTGTTTCCATGTTCAGCCTGTTGGGATGGGTTTAGCTGTGTCAGCACAAAGTAAGGTTAGATTAGGGTATGCAGTTGGTGATGCTGCATGGAGGGGACCCTGCGGTACCATCAAACTGTCAAACGCCTGCGCTCCTGTCTGCATGCTCACCCCGGTTTGTATCATGAGCCGGAGGAGGTGAAAAAAGAAAAAGGAAGAGAAAAAAAAACACAACATGCTTGAGCTGACTTTGTCGCTGCATGAGTTGTACAAGAGGTACTGTAAAAGAATCAGTGTGTTGGTTCCTGAGCTTGCTTGTGTTAATGTAGAACATCTAGGTCGATCTTCAGGAGTGCACGTGAGTGCACATGTGCTGTGATGCATACAGATAACAAGCTATTGTAAGTACATATGTACTCAGAGCGTGTGTCGGGGGAAGTTCATTCAGGCATACATGTTGAAACACAACAGCACACATGTACCATCCCAGCCTGAGGGGGCAGAAGCCTGCTGAAAGAATTCCCCATTAGGGCAGGAGTGTACTGCCGCCGCTGGAGGGGAGATGTGGGTGGTGGGAATGATGCAGGTTACTGTGAGGATGCTATTCCGATGCATCCTACTTCCCTGTAGGAGCTCTGGGCCTTTTTCACAGTATTCCACAGTAGATGTGAGCTTGGCATGAGAGGACTGGGCCTGAATGGGTCTGCTTACTTCACAACATTCTCTCATGAAAGACTGTCAACATTTCTTTCCTCGCCGTGGCCAATACAGCGTTTACATTAAATGGTTCACCAGCTCTTTTAGTTTACAGCGAATCATGTGTCGAAATATACCCACAATGTGGTTAGTTAGAGACGCTAAAGTACTGCAGTGCAGTCACATCAGCCGAAGACCTGTGAATCAAGAGTAAATAAGAGGCAGAGTCACAAAGTGCATTTTCTATTGATCCACTGGAGAGACTCTTTCTCTTGATTGCTCAGTCTGTCATGAACACTTTGGCCCTGTGGTCTGTAAACATCACTATGAGAATGCAGAGTCCCACAGTATCTTTCTAAAAGGCTGTCTTAAAAACCGGCATGTGTTTTACCCTAATATGAGCAGAGGACATATAGGATATATAGGTGTAAACTCCTCACACACCATAGGCCACAGCACAGTCCTCTTCATTTGCTGGTGGGCTCCACCTCCCCCTCCTTTGGTACAAGTGAGGTTTTTGTGTCAGAAGCTATTTTAGATGCACAGCCACTGACCCTACTTCGTTTACTGAGGTGAGAGTGTGTCTGTGTTCCTGAGAGGTCACTGGATTATGTTGAAGCAAAAAGATCTTGTGGTAAACTGGTTACCTTGGGGCTGTATTTAAACGTCTGACTGCAGTTTTCTTAGTCCAGCTCTCCTGCTGAACATTTAACTAATTATTTCCCATGGTTACATCAAAATTGTCTTCAACTGGACCTAAATTGTCTAGAACGGTGTCACAAATTGCTTTGACTTGGAAGTCGAAGCTCACTTGAGAAATGCCACCTCACTTTAGAGCTGTCACAGTCACAGCTTGTTTAGCTGTTTCTCTGCTGCATTTGAGGCACATGATGCAAGAGGATGTCAGACTCTTCTGTTTACCTCTCTGGAGCGCTGTGGAGGAGCGTGTGTGAGTGTGTGTTCATTCGTGCAGTGTTTGTGAGCGCGCTGTAGGTGTGTGGGGGTGGCTGTTTGTGTTGAATGGGCATCCATTTTCTTCTTTCACCGGCAGAGCTACAGCAGAGATTTTTATTGTGAGTGTCTCTCAATCTAAGATAAATATGCTTCATTGTAATTGCAGGCAGAAGTCGCAAAGTTTTTGAGTTTTTGAGTTTGTGTGTTTGTGTGTTTGTGCGTGAGTGCGTGAGTGCGTGCATGTGTGTGGGTTAGCCAGATTGTCCAACGCAGCAGCGACTCAGGAAGTCGGCTTCATAAGAAGAGGGTTTGACACACTGACAGACAGACAAACCAGACAGTGGCAGACTCTTCTTTATGAGTGTTTCCTCTCAAGATGAACAGCTTCTTCTTTTCCCACAGTTTCAAAAGACGACTGAGGTGGTAGTGGTGGAGGTGGGGATCTTTCACAATGACAAACGTCACACAAAAAAAAGAAGTCATTTTGCCCTCACTCAAGAAATTAATAATTGGCCAACTTTTGTCAACAGTTTCACATGTTTGTGTTTTGTTACTTTAAAGCAAAAAACGTAACTTTTACGTAAACCTGTAAAGGAATAGTTAAACCACAAAAACCAGTTGACAACAGCCCTAGTTCTTTCTTTAGGATGAGTGTTTGCCCTGAAAATGGTCATTTTAGATAACATGATGTATTTTTATCAGGAGACATTGAGATCTATTTGGTTAGAGAACCATTACCAGCTGCACTGTTGTGTTTCATTCTTTGCAGATTAAATCTCGTGACTGTCTTCTACCGTGTCACCCATATTTCATTTTTGTCAGTGTTTATGGCCACTGATGAGCATATTTGATCAGAAACTGAGCTTTTGTTGTGGAAGCAGACCATCACAGTTGATGCATTTAACATGTTGTCCACTAAGCAAAATGATCCTGCAAATGATTTTCATGGCTGTGTGTGTGGATGCGCGTGTTCTGCTGAAGGCAGTGGACGTGAGCTGCATCCGGTGACCTCATCCCCCTCATCCTGACAGGATTACTGACACAGGATCCCCCTACCCCTCGCAGAAATAGCAAAGACCCAAGGGCAATCTACCAGAATATGGGAACGTCCGTGAGCCTTACTAGTGTGCAAACATGTCCAGTGTGTCCATACTACTTGCTGTCTCTGTATTTACATGAGTATCAACTCTATAAATTGAGCTGGTTTCCTCTCAGGTGCCCTGGCTCATGCAGGCAAGAACAACATGCATGCTTTCTGTCTCCGTGTCTCTCTCACGCAGTCGTGTTTCTCTCACTTCAGAGGACTTCAGTTCAATTCAATTTTATTTATATGGCGTCTATTACAACACAAGTTCTCTCTAGGATCTTTCCAGAGATCCAGAACATGACCCCCGAGCAATTATTACATAAACAACGGCAGGTAAAAACTCCCCTTTAAGAGGGAAGAAACATCATAAGGGGGGACCTCCTGATGAAGACCAGCAGGTAGAACAGGAAGTAGAGAGAAGAGACACAGACACACCATCAAAGGTACCAAAGACCAGATCCATCAGTATAATTATCTGTTAACTGGAGAACTGAGAGTTTCTGTCCACCAGACTGGTACCTGGTTAGTTGGTGGACTACAGAGACCACTATCTAAACAGGTGTAGACAGCAGACACTGAGGTGGTGTCCCCCTGCAGCAGGTCTACAGCAGCAGATCCAGATGAAGCTGTGTTGAAGACCAGCTGCTCCAGTCTGGTCCTGCAGCTGCAGCTGTGACTACTGGTCCTGACACACTAAAGTTTACACCAACTAGATGTTTTACTGAACACAAACGTTTGAAGTTTGGTTTTAAAGGTGGAGGTGGTGTCAGCCTCCTTCACCCAAACTGGAAGTTGGTTCCATAGTGATGGTTCCTGATAGCAGAAGACCCGTCCTCCAGATCTACATCTGGATCTTCTAGGAACTACGAGTAAACCTGCACCCTGAGAACCGAGAACTCTGTTACGAACATGAGGAACCATCAGGTCTAGGAGAAAACCAGCAGCTTTTGGACTTTATACACAAGTAATAAAATGTTGATTTGGATTCTGAATTTTCCGGGGAGCCGATGGAGGGAAGCTAAAACTGGAGAGACGTCGTCTCTCTTGTTGGTTCCTGTCAGCATTCGCGCTGCTGCATTTTGGATCGTCTGGAGGATCTTCAGAGAATTATTTGGACATCCAGCCAACAACACGTTACAGTAATCTAGTCTAGAAGATACGAACGCATGAATTAGTTTTCCAGCATCACTCTGGGAGAGGATGCTCCTGATCTTTGTGATATTACGGAGGTGGAAAAACGCAGTTTTAAAGACCTGATTAATCTGCTGTTTAAATGACAAATCCTGATCGAAATAACTCCATGGTTTCTCACAGTTTTACTGGAGGCCATCGCAAGACCATCTAATCCTTCCTGAGGTGTTTGGGACCACAAACAACAACCTCTGTTTTATCAGAATTTAGAAATAAAACATTAGTGGACATCCAGTCCTTGATGTCCTTAATACACATCTGAAGTTTGTCTGATGGTTCTGTTTCATCTTCATAGACAGATACAGCTGCGTATCATCAGCATATCAATGAACTTTAATGTTGTGGTTCTGGATAAAACTTCCCAAGGGCTGCATGTATAAACTGAACAGGATTGGTCCTAGAACTGAACCCTGCAGGACACCATAGCAGACCCTTGTCTGTACTGAAGAAACCTCATGAACATGAACAAACTGGAATCTATCAGACAGATCTGATTTAAACCAACCTAGAGCTGTCCCTTTAATCCCAACAACATACTCTAGCCTCTGCAGGAAAATGCAGAGGTTTCAAACAGATCATTTCTATACAAATGGTCAGAATTTTAGATATAAATGGAAGGTTGTAAATTGTCTGTGCATTGGCTGTGACTTGCGCTCAGTTTATGCAACTTAGGCTGACCATGTCCATGTATGATTAACACTTTGGAGACTTGCTATTTCTCCTCAAAATGAAGTGAGCACCCACAATGTGATAATCTACACAGATTTATGTGCCCCACAGCATAAAAAATACAAAAATACACTCACATTCTCGTTCTGTTGCTGTAAAGAGCATTTATATACAATTACATACTGGAAATGAAGAGACATGTGTTCAGTTAATCATATAAGGAAGTCAATTGTGTGAGGGGATAAAAAAAAGCCCATGTCCTGAACTGATGCTGTATCCAGGTCAGTGAACCTATGTTCATTTAACCTTAAATTAGATTTGTTCTGGATCATATAAGATGCCCTGTAGTAAAAGTAAAAACCAAATACTTGAAAGATGTGGCTCATCATCAGCGACCCAGAGGTTGAAACCAGTTGATTAATGAGCCTCCTGCAGATTTTGTCAAAGTTAAAAGACTTAGAAAAGCCTTTGTTGTTTTTCCCCGACCTGCCTTTAATAATGAAGCGCTGTCCAGATCCGAGGGGATGTTGCCGTAACAGCATCCAAGCCAACCTCTTAAAGGGTCGCGGCTGTTGACTTTCATCTCACCGACAGCCTGCCTATAACCGCCAGTACTGGTGTATTCTGATTGGACCAAAACAACCGTGCCGGCCCACAAACGCAGACATTTGAAACCCAGCTGTATGGATTCTGTTGTGATGAAGCCTTACATGGATACATGGAGTGAGGTGTGTAAAAATGTAAAGGCGGATGTAATACAGCTCTGCTCTTCTGAATATTGACACAAATGTGAGGTTTTCTTGAGGCTGGGATTCGTCACCGGAAAGCTTGATTCTGACACAAAAATCTATTAAATCAATAGTCATGTTTTGCCTTTCTGCTCTCAGCCTGTTCACCTCTGGAGCTTTTTACATTTACTCTACGCACTGTTTGGCTTAACAAATACTTGCTTTTATTGTACGTGGCATTTTTGCTAAGCATTATGTCAGTAATACGGCATTCTTAAGTAGCCTATGAATCATTACAGAGGGCATATGCAGTAATTTATTACTTGCTCTTTTTGTTCACTTTATCTGAAAATTGGTTTTGAATATGTGGTTTAAGCACCGCTGACTATCACATTTGCTGCAACTTTTTTTCCTGCAGTTGGTTGGGTTTGCTTTTTCATTTGAATCTCAACTAAAATGCATGTTTTGATTGTTTCATTGTGCAGTTGAATCTGTAATGTTTCTGTCAGTAGATGCTAAATTTAGTTGCACGAATGTTGGAAGTTAACCACATGTAGAGGCAGACATAAACAGAGGAATGGCTGAAAACATGGTAGGAGTAGTGACAAGAATTTAACATTTCTTCTGGCTGTTTCTAATAAATGTGAATAGAAAGATGAGCCTGCTGATAATGTAAAATGGTCAGCGCAATCACTTTATCCCCTACAAATGATGTAGTTAACTTGTCACTAAGTTGAATTGAAATAGTTGGGATCTTATTAGTTCCCACAGTTTTGCTGCGTGTCCCAGAGAGTAAATTAACACGAGTGTATTAGAAAATTGTGTTTTTCCTCTGTGGAACAGATTTATTCCCTGACAAAATGTTTTTGTTTTTTTTTTTAGGTAAAAGCATCAGTTGAGTGCATCTTTAAGGGCTTTTTAACCTTAAAGGGAAATTTCTCTCATTCTCTCTCTCTCCATTTTTTTCCTTTTGCAGGGCAGAGCTTATAAGCTGATGCCATTGTGCTTGCCGGTAGTTAGAAAAGTCCACGCTTTTATATTCAGAGAGGTTGCAGCGCTCTGCTCTCTTGAGCCCTGTTCAAAAATGTCCCAGAAGCATCTAGAGGACTTTGCTTGCTGCTGTTGCCAAAGAAAATACGGCTCATGAAATGGAAATTCTGAGACCATTCACAGAGTGCCAGGAATGTTTAAAAAAGACTCTGTCCATGTCAGAGCCTCCAGGAGAGAACAGCCAGGTAAAGCACACATCTTCAGCCTGCTCATACAGACGCATGCGTAACAAGCATCCCC
The DNA here is from genome assembly GCA_014839995.1 of Xenentodon cancila. Taxonomy (NCBI): domain Eukaryota; kingdom Metazoa; phylum Chordata; class Actinopteri; order Beloniformes; family Belonidae; genus Xenentodon; species Xenentodon cancila. The sequence continues at coordinate 1,489,692 of CM026200.1, read as the reverse complement.
AGCATCCCCAGCATCCCCAGCATCACACCTGGCCAGCAGCAGCTTCGGTGCAGGAAGCCATAAAAGGGAAAATCCAGTCGGGTTGACATAAAGGTCATTTAACTCATCATTGGACGTACTGCTGCATTTTGCCCGTGAAAACAAATATTATGCACATTCTGTGGCTCTGGTAGGAAGTTTTATCATGTCTGCCATTGCAGAGGCTGATCATGGTTTTAACAGGCTGGGGGAAAATTAATTAAAAAAACGTAAACTGTCAAAACGTTATGACTGACCAGGCAGGAAGAATATAAAAACATCTCTTGACTCGTACAGTGGGGATTGAAGTGATGACATGTTAGCCCCTGCTGCTTTGGGTTTGATGCTGTTTTTACCTTAAAGTCTGATAAATTCTGTCTACGTAAAGAAAGACTGACTTTATAAACTCCAGTCAACCACACATGGACTTTTCACTTGCTGATCTTAACGACTACTTTCTTGTGAAATCTCGATTTAATCTCTAACTATATGTACAGCGTGTCATTTTCCGTCTATTTGTTGAAGTGTGTAGAAACTTCAAATATAAACTGGTAATCATCTCTTACTATGCTAGAATATCTTGTTTGTAGCAGGGTGATTTATTATTTATATGGTAGAACAAAGTCTGCATCTTTTTAGATGGCGCTGAGTGGGTTGTGGATACAAGTCTGCTGAACCTTTGGCCAAATCAGAAACCATTTGCTGCCTTGGTAAATTTGACTGTATAAGTATTCACTCTGCAGGGAACTTTTGACTGGCTCTCAAGTAGAATTAGGCCAATGAGATGAGGTCATGATCAGAAACGGCTCAACATGAATCAGGCCGAGGTTCAGATTTACAACCAGCTCTGTTGTGTCTCTGCTGTTTGGAAACAGAATCAATGTGAATAAATATATTGAGCCTTTTAGCAGAATTCTCTTTGGCCAGCAAGCGTGAACTTTGTTACCTTTTTGAAGAGAATGTAATTAGGAATATACTTGCCTCCCGAGCTTTTCCAAAAGGTTCCTGTATTCAGTGACTTTAAAGGAAAGGGAATTAGAGTAGCATGCCGGTGAGCTTGCTGTTGTAGGCCGGTTATTAGGGCAATGTGTCACATCGGGGTGTCCAGGGGCACACGAGAGGGAAGTGAGCTGCGGCAAAGAGCGCTGCGGCAGACAGCGCAGGCCAAGCACAGGAAATGCTCATTTGACACTTCTGCCCTGTCTATGCATTTCCATATATAGCCCTGTTCAGGCAATTATTTATGATTTGTGCCATTTTAAAATGTTTTTCTTTGCAGCCTCCCCTCCCTGCTCTCCCTTGTTCTTTCTCATGTCTCGGTGGTAGAAGGCTGGGTGGGAGGGGGTCTGTTGGCATTCCTGCACCGTGTGCTTTGCACTCGACCAGGCCCTGGCTAAGGTCCATATCCCCTCTCTACCCCTCTCGCTTCCTTGACTCCTGCCCCTCCTCCTGCCCCTTTGCTAAACTACCCCGTCCAACCCCTTCAACTCCCCTTGATTGCTCCCCCAGCCACCGCTCTTGCCAGCAGCTCTTCAACAAGCCCCCACCCTCACTTGCTTAGTTTGCTATCACCTTCCTTAATCCTTCCTCATGTATCACCCATAATTTACTTCTCCCCGCCTTTTCCCACCCCTCTTCCCTCCCAGCCTGTGGCAGCAGGTCCAGCCTCTGTGACACAGATGCTCGCCGTTGCTGTGGGCGCTTGACTTGGGAACAGAGCAGGGCCTCTCTGCTGAACTGCTGTGTGTGTGTGTGTGTGTGTGTACAATACACACTTTGTAATACAGTTTTGCACCCTTATGCTTATACTTTTACCTTGTACTACATTTAAGAGGAAAAAACCACAAATGAAGCAGCGCATGACGTCTACACACAGGTCAGCCTCACATGAGAGAAAGATGTCTGAGAGAAAGCAGAGCTGGTACAGACAGCCAGTTACTAAATCTGATTTCATGAAGTTTTTTTATTCTTTATCTGAACAAAAAACTGTTTAATTTATATGCCAGTGACCTTTCAGAAACGGTATTAAACAGGATGCGTCTTCACCATCACACGAGCCTACAGTGATGCTCGCCACCCACTACATCCTCACACACGTTTCAGGGGTTTTCTTTTCCCGCTTCCAGTACTGCAGTGTGAAAGGTGAACAAGCGCTTACATAAATTCCATATCTTTTTAAATCACACTGTCTTAACATAGTGGTAGCTGATACGTAAACACGGTCCATAATGAACTTTTGTGGCTGCCAACGGCAAATAAAGTGAGAAAATTTACCAGCCAAAAGTTGTTTTTTTTTCCTCCTCTGGCCATAAAAATGCATCACACTTTATTTGACTAGAAGTCTTTAACTCCCATCTCTCCTATAACATCACTCAAGGAGACAATTATGTAAGCAGCACCATATTTACAACGTTACACCCTACGTACTACTTCTACGTTGATTTTAGTTGAACTCTAAATCATTTAAATAATAGTTTAGATAGGTAAGTATTCTACTGCACTTCTAATGCTAAAAATGTGCATCGCAAACAGACAAAAGACATAAAATCAGACATTTATTTTGATTCCCGGTGCCGCAGGGACAGACCACAACGCTGTAGCCCGCAAGAGTGTTACGTTTCTGACCCTGTTGATTTTTGATTTTTGATTTTGAGACTGTAAAGCAGTGTAGGTGTACTTGTTTTGTCATTGAAAGACATTCTGGAATTGATGATTGAATCTAAACAAATATCTGATCAACAAGCAGAATCAGTAATGGCATTGGTGTCAATCTGATCAACTCCCATCTTTTTTGTGTACACAACAGATGCTCATGTTCGTGTTTGGCTTCAGGGGGTCAGAGATGTTCTGAAGTCTGGTCTGTAGCGTTCCGGTTCGGATGGTTCCGTCTTAATTATTCCACTCTGGGTCATTACGTCAGTCACCTCAGGGTAAGCTGCAGCACTGGAGCTCACAATGTGAATTTTACATGGAAATTTCAGTTTTAGCTTAGAAATGATTTGGGTTGTTGGTTGTAGGAGGTGCAGTGACCCACTCAACACCGCTCTACCTCTCTCTTCCATGTGGTGTTCCTTATTTGGCATCTGCCCCATTGCTTCAAGCTCCACACGAAACAGATTTGGACACAAATTACTCTATAATAAACCTTGAAGAATGTTATTGAGGTATGAAAGAGGATACAGAACTGACCAGAGAGTACAAACCAGGACACTCGAAGCTGACAGAAATTTATTTATTTACTCTGAATACTTATTTCCACCGTCTGTACTTCATTCACTACTTTTAACCAATGTTTGCATGTTCAGCCATACATTATCTATACCTGCTTATTCCAGTTCAGGGTCACAAGGATCTGCTGGAACTTGTCTCAGCTCTCTTGGATTGAAAGCCAGGGGTACACCTGGACAGGTGGTCAGTCCATCGCAGAGCTACGTCAGGACAAACAACCACCAATTAACCTGACATACATGTTTTTGACTGTGAGAGGAAGACATAGTATCTGCAGAAAACCCAGGCAAGCTTGGGAAGAACATGCAAACTCCACACAGAAAGACTGGTGGTGCATTCAATTACAAATGGAAAAGTGGGATTTCCCACTTTTAACTGAAAAAAAAGAAGTCAGATTTCATAATCTGGATCTAAAACATTACACAACATAGAGGATTATTAGCTTGTTTCTTTCACAACTGTTGATGAGAACTCACTGTAAATAGGAAACAGAAAAGAAAAATAGTTTTGACTTCTCATTTCTGAGTTATAGTGAAAGCAGCATAATTTAAGGCTGCAGCTGAATAGAAAATTGAAAAAGATTGGAAATGAAAGATGTGGAGGCTGTCCTCTCCAAATCTGAAAGGCTCGCTGAATGACATTGCAGACCAAGGTGGTCCCAATCGAAGTGCTGCAGTTGTGCTTGTTTGGTGTTTGTGAATTAGGTGTGAATCCAGAGACACAGATACAGCATATGCTCTTACGAAAACACATTTATTTATATATATATATATATATATATATATATATATATATATATATATATATATATATATATATATATATACACCCTTTTATTAAATGAAACAAAATAAAATCAGAAGCAGCAGAAAACATGAAAATACGTGTGATTGAACAGTTTTGCTGCTAAAACCGACCTCAGTCCTCATCTGCTCCCTTTACCTCCGTTTTCCCCCCAAGGTATTTTTGAGGGGAGAAGAGGGCTTGTGGAGGGAGAAATGAAATGCCTCAATACTCCACTGCCCTGCTCTCTTCACCGACTCCCCCACACACCTGGGATGGCCATTTCATTTCAGAGTGCAGCAAATGGAAAGGTGATCTTAATCTACCCTGCTTCCTTCTAGCTCCCCCTCCCTCGTCTCTATCTCCCACACACAGCGCCTCACACCGCCGATGGACAGCAGCCCCTGCTTGCCTGAGCCTTCAACCAGCAGACCAAATTTAGTGATAGACACTAAATATATGCTGGTTTATCATCACCTTGTTCAAAAGATCTTCTTTTCAGACTGAAATCCTTGCTCTTATTTTGCTGTTTGTGCTTTGTTCTCTGTAGTGGGCAGAAATGATCTTTTCATGTGAGCAAAAGCAGTTTTCATCAAAGTATTTGAGCATGATTTTCTCAATCTGCAGAGGCTCTGTGTGAGCTCATCATGCAGTATTAAGTTTTTCTATGTACGGTTTCCCCCGAACGGCTCTAAGCATGTCAGCTCTTCAGAAAGGTGCTTTCAAACCACTAGAATAAATCGGACTTAAGTCACAAGCAAAAGGTTGTTTATTTCAAAGAATGTGCATTTGTGACTGATGCAGGTGTGCATTAAGAATATATAAAAAAAGGTCAACTTTTTAGGGCTCCAAAAATAACTTTTGACAGTTTAGCTCCAACCGGAGTAGTACAATTTTAAGCGTAGTATCTGTTATGGAGTATATAAATATTTTTCCTTTTCCTCTCTTCTTTCTTCTCCTCAACACATGGCTTGAGGGTGCACTGAGGCTCCAGCTCCACCCGCCAACTGTTACTATGGTAACGCTATCTGGGCCTACCAAGACCAGAAGCCGAAGGACATCCTGGACAATACAATAGTAGCACAGCCAGGGTACCTGAGGGACTTAGACCTGAGAGGCTAGATCTGGGAGGGGGCGCAGATTGAGGGAGTAAATCCTCCCTCTTCCTCTACCTCCCTTCACACACAAACCGTCTACTGTCAGGATTAGCCTTCCGTTTGAGAATCAGAGGAACAGGATCATATATAGGGTATTAGATTATTTTTCTGTTTATTGATCGTGGTCGTCAATGGATTTTCTGCTATTCCAAAACAAAACAAAACCCAGCAGTCTGAAACGGGACAGGGCACATGGATATTGTGCACAATGTGAGATCTTGTGCGTAATGAGATGTTTCGGCATCAATTCATCAATGGCTCTGTTCTGTTTAGTTTTTTTTTTCCTCTCAATAATATTGGCTACGATGGTGCTGCTGACTGCAAGGATCGGGCCACAAACCCTGCTGCTGGTGCCAGCACTGGAGAGTAATAGAGATGTTCAGAGTCTATTTGCCTTGCTTGCATTCCTCCATGTAGTGCTGCTAAAATAATAAGAGGGAGGGTTACCTCAGGTCGGCCCCAGCTGAGGGATACGGAACATGCATTGTTTTCATTGGCTCCATGTGAGTATCATTCTTAAAGCCACAGCACGGAGCGGTGGAGACGGGCACTTCTCCCCACTTTACTGACGCGCTGTGGCAGAGAGGATGAATGCATGTGTGAAAAGTAGGTTTGTATGTGTCCCAATGTGCTATTAAAATTAACTGACAGAGTAAGAATCAAGGGAATCGAAGGTTTAGACACATCTACTTACTCAGAAATGAGTCTGGTTTTGTAAAAACTAATCACAAGGAAAAGTCCTGTGGCACATTTTCACTTTCACACGTTCAAGTGAGATTTTTCATTTTTGTTTGAGAGTTTGAGAGGAAACTGGTTGTACTGATGCCATGGCTCTTGAGTAAGTGTATATCAAACCATGTGTTTGTATTCTAGTGAAGTGTTAAGAGGATTGTGTTCAGTATTATAAAGTGAGCCTCGCTGCATCTCACCAGGACACTGAAAATTATGAAGAGGGAGTCATGCTGTGCACTTAGTGAGTTTCCACTGTTTGTGTGCATCTTTTGTCTGCCATCGCCTGATGATTTTGAAACATTGATTCATGTCTATTTAAAATGTTGGTTTTTTTAGTGAGTACAAGCACAACATTGTACATGTCCGTGTGTGAATAACCAAGTGTGGGACCTGCTTAGTCATGCTAAAAACAACCGTCTCACACCTCCTCTGTGTTCCTTCACAGGCAGTCTAAGAAACAGGATGTTAATGCTTGACGGAATGCCTGCAGTCCGAGTCAAAGCCGAGCCCCTGGAATCGGAACAAGGGGTAAGAGAGGAGTTGTTTTCCAGACAATTCCCTTTTTTTTCCCCCTTTCTTTCCTTTTTTCCTCCTCTTGGCAATGGGCTGATAATCACTCCCAGGCCTTAGCAAGTGAATGACTGAAGAGTGAGTGTGGGGGCTAAGAGGAGTGGTTGGAGAGGATGGTAGTAAGCAGAATGAAGAGTGAAACCATAAAGGGGAGGAGAGCCACAGCTGGAGCAGGAATGCAGTGGGGTCTTTTGGGGAGGTGACTGGGGCCAGTGTAGTCCACGATGGTTGGGGGTGGTTACACAGATGTAGTCTCTACTCTGTGGAGGAGGGTTACATGGGAACCCATAAATCTTATTCATGTCTGTCTGCTGCTCTAGGTCTCAGTTTCCCATCATCCTTCTTCTTTGCCATTCTTTCTGACAAATGTACATAAATAATATGCCTCCTGCATGGATGCACAAATACACACAGAAACACGGCACACTATGTTCTTCCTTAGGTACCGTTACGTCTATTAACTCTTGCTCAACTGTAACATACATATGTGTCTGCGTGCTCAGAGATGACACCCTTAATAGCACTTTTGCTGAGGCAACAACTTGAAAAAAACCCTGTCAGAGGCGACACCATCAAAAACACCCTGGCAGAGGCGACGCCATCAAAAACACCCTGGCAGAGGCGACGCCCCCAAAAACAGCCCGGCAGAGGCGACGCCCCCAAAAACAGACCGGCAGAGGCAATGCCCCCAAAAACAGACCGGCAGAGGCGACGCCCCCAAAAACAGCCTGGCAGAGGCGACGCCCTCAAAAACACCCTTGCAGAGGCGACGCCCCCAAAAACAGCCCGGCAGAGGCGACGCCCTCAATAACAGCCCGGCAGAGGCGACGCCCCCAAAAACAGCCCGGCAGAGGCGACGCCCTCAATAACAGCCCGGCAGAGGCGATGCCATACATAACAGCCCGGCAGAGGCGATGCCATCAATAACAGCCTGGCAGAGGCGAAGCCCTCTACAAACTCGCTCACGGAGGCGACGCCCTCTACAAACCCGCTCACAGAGGCGACGCCCTCAAAATCAGCCCGGCAGAGGCGACGCCCTCAAAATCAGCCCGGCAGAAGCGACGCCCTCAAAATCAGCCCGGCAGAGGCGACGCCCCCAAAAACAGCCTGGCAGAGGCGACGCCCTCAAAAACACCCTTGCAGAGGCGACGCCCTCAAAAACAGCTTAGCAGGGGTGACGCCCCCCAATAACAGCCTGGCAGAGGCGACGCCCCCAAAAACAGCCCGGCAGAGGCGACGCCCTCAATAACAGCCCGGCAGAGGCGATGCCATACATAACAGCCCGGCAGAGGCGATGCCATACATAACAGCCCGGCAGAGGCGATGCCATACATAACAGCCCGGCAGAGGCGATGCCATACATAACAGCCCGGCAGAGGCGATGCCATACATAACAGCCCGGCAGAGGCGATGCCATACATAACAGCCTGGCAGAGGCGACGCCCTCAAAAACCGCCAGGCAGAGGCGACGCCCTCAAAAACCGCCAGGCAGAGCCGACGCCCTCAAAAACAGCTTAGCAGGGGTGACGCCCCCCAATAACAGCCTGGCATAGGCGACGCCCTCATATAAAAGAAAAGTTTTTCGCTCCTTTGTTTTGTTATGGTTTCTCACCTGTCCACCAGCATTTTTCCACCAGTCTTCTGGCTGGTCCATATGATCTTCTTTTCTTTCTCTTTGCACTGCTGCCATGCATCTGCTGATGTGAAGGTGCTCCTATCATTGACGTTGGCCACTTGTGAAGCTCAGACTTGGACCGGTGTTTTTGAATAAAACAGGCTCCCCCTCGTGCGCCGATCGTCAGTGATCTGATTGAAAACACCTGCCTCCAATGTCCCTTTCAGATCGACGGCTAAACATAGCAGCTACGCACTTTTGTGACTCATGACTTCCAGTATTGCGTCATTCTCCTAGATGCATGCATCACCAAGTATTTACATACTTTACATACTCTTGATAACTTGGAAACATGTATTTATGTAGTACAAAACAGACATCCACAAACTATTGTACATAACAGAGTTTCATTGTATTTTTGAATTGAGCTCAGTGAAATGATGTGTTTGCCCTGTTTGGTTTAATAGGACCTCAGGTTGTCATAGCCGTGTACAGTACCAGCGCTCTTTGGTCCGATGTACCTCGAAATAAAGTGGTCTTGTTATGTTGAAGCTGTTGCTAGGTTACAAGGCTGTGCAGCTCTAGCTGCCACAGCTGTGTGCAGCGGGTGCAGGCTACTTAATATTTCTAATCATGATCAATTAGTGTTCACTTACTACTTATATCCATTAATAACATATCAATTATATTTTTACCCACACTTTACCACAAAGATCATTTTGTGGGTTTACATCTGAGTAGTTCCTACTGAAATCAGCCTGAAAGCATCAGTCCGTGATGGAGAAGCACCAGCCGCTGATAACCCATCATGGTAACGAAGGTCTTGACAGAACTGTCTGGTTGAGGCGGGCCTTTGTCCTGACAAGAACCGAATCTGTTTCAGCGCAGCTAAGGACTCGATAGAGAGGCAACAGGTGGTTGCCTTCTGGGTGTCCTGTCCTCTGTGGCCCAAGAGTTTGATAGCTGTGTTTTTGTGCTGCTACTTTATGTATGGAGTTTAAAGTCATTCCCCATGAAGTGATGTCAGTCGCAGACAGGATGTAAGCGCTGCAGCCCACACGGCTTTGAAGTGCACCGAGATCCAATCTTGCCCTAACAGACTTAGCTTCCCTTCAGATGGCAGACGGAGACAGACAGTTTAGACTGCTGCAGAAATGTGGTCTTCATTTGGGTGGCGTGGGGCCAAGGGCTTGCTGGAAATGGTCTGCCTCGTTAGACAATTCGCCTGCAAGGGGCTGGAAAATCTGCCCTGCTAACCAGCATCCCCTAATAAAGACAATGCATGAGGACAGAGGCAGACGGGTCGAGCATATCTTTATGTGTGTCAGTGTGTGCAAGCATGTGTAGGATTGAGGACATGCGTGTGTCGTCTGTCAAAACGAGAGTGGAGGTGGCTAACGTTTTCCACTTGTGCTGGGTAAGACTGGTTTGAAAAACCCGACTCCAGAAGTTCAACGGTTTCTGGTTTGCATAGTTGTGAAGTACGGTTTTGATCTTCTGCATGTGTTAGCGAAAGGGCCAGGGGAGATTAGCGTTTTAACAGGTTGCAGTTGCTGTTTTTCAAAAACGTCGATGAGCAAAGATGATACTGCTACTGACTGAAGAGATTAGCATTTAAAGACCAAAACAGGCGGCTTTGTCACACACAGTTAGTCCCACAAATCTGTCACTTTTTCATAGAATCAAGTTGAAGTTTAAGCGACATGTTATCTAAATTAATTCACAAAAGCACAACCTGTGTGACGTCTTCAGAGTTTTACTGTGGAATTGATGCTTTTGGGACGGCCACTGCCTCCTCAACACACACAGCAGCAGCAAAGAAGAAAACAACAATGAAGACAAAGGGCCAGGAGAGCAAGCAAGAGGACGCTTAAAGACAAATGAAAAATGATGAAAAATGGACAGACCAGCAAGGAGGAAGAGAAAGACGAGACATTATATCGATGGCCGAACCGCAAGAGCTGCTATCTGCAAAATGATCAAAGAAATGGAGGGAAAATCTTCTGATCTCCACAACTCATCAACACTTAGTCGGTCGTGTTAACAGGCGGTATAGAAATCTTGTCCAATAACAGTGTTACATTTATGGGGCATCCATAAAGAATGTCATTGTTTACTTTGTTCCTGCAGGAGAGTTCATTTTTCAGGTGGGACGTTTTGCATTTCGACCAAAGAAAAGGGCTGAGACACAGGTGCAAACAAATAAACCAACTAAACAAACCAGCCACGAACTTACAAGGAAACAGACTTTCAAAATAAAACAGGACGTTAACCAAACCATGACCCAATCATGACTGTGTTTCATATATGTATGAATGACAGGTAAAAGAGCACAGGTGGGAATCAAACAAGTGGGTAGCAGCATCAACCTGGATGCACAAGAACACAAACTGTCTCCAAATAAAAGAGGAAAAAAAGACAAAACATCCAATTATGACACATTTCAAGACGGGTGTGTATTTGCCACAACTATGGACATGACTCGGCCCGTCTTGGTAAAGGACGGGACACAATCGGCTTTGTTGGTCTGAAAATAACACCTAACAGAGTTCAGACTTCAGTTCTACTTGCATGTGTTTAAATGGTAGAAAATCTGTAAAGACTGAATGTCTTAAGTGATCAACAAAACTCTTACTGAGGAAGACAATATTTCCAAAACGTTGACATTAGCCTCAGTGGATCCAAAAGTTTCAAAGCCTTCGGGTTATATCGCTCCAGGCAGACTATGACACACACGTGCTGTACAGAAAATGCAAACACAAAGAGATCATGTTTTAATGCAGCTGGAAGGCTGCCTGGGGCTCTGGTGAGAAAGGCAACATCAGGAATTGACACCAGAGAAGCAGAGAGGGCCTTTCTGATCACAAACATGTATTTTGACTTTGACTGTATTTGGAATTCCTTTTGAAAAGTAAAAGCTAGATGTAACCGGCAGACAACACACATGGGCACTGTCCAGTGAGCATTTGGATTATTGAAAGGAGAGCAGTGTTAGTAGATACGCTTACTAATTAAAACGAAAACGAAAAGCAAATCTTAATGCATTACTGAGTATGTTTTTCTTTTGAGTAAAAATTCTATCACAGTAAATTTTGTCTCAGTGGCAGATGAGAAGGTTGATATGTTCATACAGCGATTACTGTTGTTAATTAAAAATCAGCCTAATGCTGGATGATAAAATATTTTATTTGCAATTTTTCGTAGTTTAGGTAAGATCCAATTTAAATGGTTTCAGTAGTCTGCACGGTTTCAAAACAATGTTGTTTTTTTGGCCTGTACCTTCAAAGGACTGGCTTCCACTGCCTCCAAAAAAGAAGTCTTTCTGTTGCTTCTAATGCTATTTGTGTGCACTGATAAATAATTTAAAAGAGCATTTTCACCCCAAAAGCCAAGCATTTTGTTTGTTTGGGCAGAGTAATAAAAAATAAAAGAGTATCAGCTGACAGAGATCAGCTGCTTCATTCACAGTTGGCCTTCAGTGGCTCATTCATTAGCTGTTCATCAAACAGCTGAAGGCTAAGATTCAATCATCAAAATGCAGGAACTGACCTTCTAACCTGACCTATCTTGCTGTAACTCTGTCACCCTTCTGCATTTTCAGTTTCCAGCTTTTTCAAACTCCTCCTATTGAAACGTTGACTGTTTTCTTTGGTTCATCTAATTATTGTCCATGTCTTTATTAGAGGAGGTCAGTTTTCCTACTAAAATCTTCATTTTTGCTCTGATTCGCTGAGAGTGACCTTTGAAAGTAAAAACAAGCCTTTTCCAGCCATTGTAACTTAATAACTAGTGGCTATAAATGGTCAACCTTTCAGAGAAGGGTCTGATTGAACTACACTGCTAGATTTTCTTTTCAAGAATTTAGGTTTTCTTCACAGCAGAAAAAAGGATGATTTTCTGCATAGAGACTGTGATCAAACACGTTGGCATTGTTGTGGCTTTTTATATTGTATAGTGATAAAAGCCACAATCAAACCACTTAAGATACGATGTCACTCCAAGGAATAAGAACACATAAACTGCTGTTAAGCACATGGTGGAGGCTGTGTATGAACCTGAACTCGGTGTACTATGAATCTTGACCTGACACCGCTGACTCTCAGCTGAACCCGACCCAGGCCCCAGGTCAACAGAGGACATATTTCACAGCGCAACTGAGCAGAAGCTATGCATTAAGGAGCCTTTTTTTCTTTTCTTTTTTAAATGCATGGAGTAAATATTAGGCCTCTACGCAGCTAGAATCAGTTACAATTCACTTCAGATCAAGTCTCAGCAGTGCATTATCAAGACAAAGATATGTGAGTTAGAGAATTAAAGTGAGCATTTTTCATTTCTGTTGCTGCGGTTTTTTGAAGCTTCCCTTTAACTTTATAAAGATTTCCTTACTTGATTTGTAAAAATGCAGCTTCTTCCTCGCTGGTGGCTGTAAGTGTGACTCAGCCTGTGAGAGGCTCCACTGTGAGGATCAACACCACTCGCCACACAGTGTCGCACCCTTTTGTCACTGAACAGAGTGACTCGAGATCAGCAAAATCACACCTAACTTGGGAGATTTATTATAAAAAAGTCCTATCAAGGAGGAGCTGGTGTTTGGAGGTCCTTAGACTCAGACAGTAGCCGAGCATTTCTTTGACACTATACTTGCTTATTGTTGTCCTCTCTGAGTAAACAGGTTCCTGATGGTTGCAAACAGATGGAGGGGTGGTGTTAGAGTATACTTGGTGTTATGTGAAAGATAAGTCGTGGGATACTCTGAGCCACCAGCGCTGGACTTAGGAGGCCCAACGCCGAGAGACAGAGGGAGACAGTCAGGAAATTGAGCCCATATGATGTTTTTCCACCGTCACAAAAGAGATTTAGGAGAGATACACAGGGAGCCAAGAGAGCTGCATTTGAGTAGGAGTCATGGAAAACAGGAGAAAAAGCGAGAGAGTGCAGCCCACGCCGGTAGAAAAGAAAGAGAGTGAAAGGAGGCGAGTGTGAGAGACACAATCTTTACTCCTGCGTTTCACATGGCAACATGCAACTCAAGGAGTCTGGCTACACAGGAGTTGAAGGCTTGAATAAATGTAAGAAATGTAGCTGCTCCTTTGTATATACGTATCATTTCATGCCTTTTTCTGACATCTACATCACTTTAATTCCTCATTTTTTTCTGTCACAGATTAATGGATTTTTATAAGACTGAAATGACAAAAATGTAACATCAATGCTTCTTTTACTCTACAGTCACCAAAAGTGCGCCGTTATTCTGCGATGGACGGCGTCCCCTTCTTCCTCAGCAGAGTTAAAGCTGAACCGCCAGAAGACCTGCTTGTGCACGACCTGCATTTCCACACACAGACCGAGCCTGTGGACCTGTCCATCAACAAACCCCGCCCATCCTCATCATCTATAACCACCACCACAACCTCATCAACATCCCCTCTCAGATCTGCCTTCTCCCTATCTTCTTTATCGTCATCCTCCTCCTCCTCCTCATCCTCTCCATCGGTTATCACCTCAGCCTCATCGGTGCTCACACCAGGCCCTCTGGTTGCCCCTGGAAGAGGGGTGAGAGGTCAGCCATATTTGCACATCCTGCAGTCTGTGCCGCCGCCTCCATCCAGCCCTCTGAGCCTGCAAGGAGCAGCGAAGCTTTCTAGCCATGTTCACCGCATCCCAGTTGTGGTACAGTCTCTGCCCCTCATGTACACCACTGCTGTGCGATCCCCCTCCAGCCTCAACAATGCTATCATGCTACCTCTGCTGGAAGAGGCCAAAAGCCAGGGCAAAGGTGAGACCACGAGCTTTCCTCCGATTCACGTGGATGTTTGCTCTTCACAAACTTCAGCTTAACATGTTTCCTAGTTTTCATTCTTCTGGAGCTTCTATTTGCAAAACCTGGTTTCCAAAAACAAATGTTGAGAGTGAGACATTTTAACAATTTATAAAATATCAGCTTATTCTGAATTTTATGTGACATGGGCAACGAAAGGCCAGGAAAGTAAGTGGTTGTAAAGAGATGAACATCTTATGATTATTAAGGTTGACTGGCAACATGTCAGCGACATCATTGGGTCACTGAGGCTTTTTCTTCAGAGGCTTTTTGAAGTAAAGATGCACAGATGCTCAGAGTTAAGTAGTGAAGTCTTTGGATACCTCCTCATCTGCAGGACATAAGGCCAGTAGATCCTGATTCCTGTATCAGTGCTCGGTTCAAAAGGCTGCATCTCTGATGGTAAGAGGGTGACTTAGTGCCTATGGAATAGGCAGCCAGCACATCTGGAAAGGAAGCTTTATTATTGAAATGTTTATACAGATTGCAGAGCAACGTATGCTCCCATCTAAACAACATGTTTTTTCGGGGAAGCCTCATATCTTTAAGTAAGACAATGATAAAACTGCATAGTGTCTCTGTTTCAAAAGCATGGCTCTGGGTGCTGAACTGTCCTGCCCGCAGTCCTGGCGTTTCACCATCTGGAAACGCTTGTCACGACATGACAGAAAATATAAGACAAAGAAGACTGTTGAGCAGACTAAACTCGATATAAGACAAAAAAAACTCTCCTCTGTTCTCAGAAGTACATTATTTGGACTGTTTTCAAGAGATGCTGCACGCTGGTCGACGTCACGCTTTGCCAACTTTCTTGAGAAGTATTGATGCCATTAAATTGAATTTGGTTTGTTAGCAAGGCAGCACAGTGGATTAGTGGTAAGCACTTTTGTCCCACAGCAAGAAGGTTGCTGGTTCAATTCCCTGGCCCAGTGGCGTTTGCATGTTCTCCCCGTGCTTGTGTGAAAATTGTTCTTGCATTCTCTTTTACAAACATTTTACATTGAACGAATTGTGCGTGCGTGCGTGTGTTTGTGCACGTTTAGAAATAAAGTAAAACGAGTTATTGATGTGTTTACTGATAAGGTTTATGCTTCTTTTCTTAATCAGAAAGTCAATAATTGACACAAAAAAAATTAGCCAAATTGGAATAGTACTTGTACTGAACCAAAGCCTCCTCAGGAATGATAAAACACCTCCAACCTGAGTTGGGAAACATTATGGAAGTGGAATTAGATGAATCTGTTGTGGCGGTGTGTGATTCAACAACAAGGGGCGATACAAACCGGCGTCAGGCATTGAAAAACTGGCTGCAATATCTGTGTGATGTTATGTACGTGGGCAGAAATTTCATTTCAACATTTGTGGGCAAAAATAAACATTTCTTAAGAGCAATAGTGAAGGGCTTTGTGGAGTTTTGTGTTTTCTTACTGTGTCTTTGTGGGATTCCTCCGGGTACTCTGGCTTCCTCCCTAACATGCATGTTATGTTAGTTTTTGTCAGAACTGTCCGTGGAAGTGAGTCTGAAAGTGTCTGGATGTTTGTTTTGTTTGGCTGGTTAGGGTTCATCGTGATGTGGTAGTTCACACTGACTCATAGTAAGAAGGTTTCTGGTTCAAAGCCTGCCAGGGGCTGTTCTGCGTGGAGTTTGCATGTCTGCATGGCTTTTATGACACATTTGTGATTTTAAATTGTCAGTAGAGGTGAGAGTCCATGAGTGTTTGTCTCTGTTTTGCCCTTGGACAGCTTTCTCTCCATAAAGAAAAGGAACAATCAAAGTCAGTTCCTCTTCATTTCTTTCACGCTGCAGGCCAACCGTGCTTCTTAGAACTCCTTTCGTTGTTTTGCGTGTTGACTGCTACTTGAAAGTACGTCGTTTCCCTACTATGAGGGCAACTATCTGTAATGCAGTTGTTAGGTGGAAATAAACTGTGCAGTGACTGCACCACGTCATGCATGTTGAGTGATTGGATATATGAGTTGAACTCCAGAACACATCCGTTGTCAATCCCTGCTCCTTCCAGTTCTGTAGGGCTGGAAGAGGGTCCACCCTGGACAGATCACCGGTCCATTGGAGGGAATTGAAGTAGACAAACAACCATACACTCAGTACTTTCATCAATTTACAATCACCAATTAGGCAATATAGAGGAGGAGGAACCCGGGGTACCTGGAGGAAAAACACACATTCATGAGGGGAACATACAAAGTCAACACAGAACATGCCAGCCCGGGAATCGAACCAGGAACCTTTTTTGCTGTGAGGCAACAATGCTAACCACCATGCCACCGTACTGCCCCAATGCAAGGACCCACCACTGCAAAAAAAAAAACATTTAAGTGGTGATTAAAAATGAGGCCAAGTAAACAACATTTACTTACTTCAGCATCTAAATAAAGTGAACCCAGAGAAAAGGAGCTGGGGGGGGGGGGGGCAGCACCAGAGTGCGGCTCAATTCTATTTTAGACTTTTTTGTTCTGCTTTTCAATTTTCAGCTCTCCAATGCAGAGATCAACTGTCTGAGATAGTTTGAATGTTGGACTTGTTTGGCGTTCTCGTCAGTGTGTTACTGCTTTCGTCTCTGGGTGTGGTTTTACTGCCAACCCCTGGAGGAGCGCCTGCAGTAGGTGTTTCTGTCCAAGTCTGAGCTTTCCAAAGGCCAAACCGTTGGTTGTAAAAGACGTTGCTTCTTGTCACTCCCTGCAGAGCCGAGAGACGCATTTAGACTTGAACTCACACCCATGTATGTACTGTAAGAACAACCAAACAACAAAGATGTGTAATTAGAGCATGTGCTCAGACAGACACTTGGCCGGCTGGGTGGGGTGGTCCTTAGAGATGGGTGTTTTAAGTGCTGGAGATCTGCTCCCAAACAGCAGAGGAAAGAAGGAAGGAAAGGAAAAGCATGCTTGCATAACAGGGCGTGGATGGATATTGAAGATGTTCCTAGCTATTTTAGAGTTTTCTCTTTCAAGTGCCATTTTTGATTAGTTATTGAACAAACAAGCTGTTGACATTAGTAATCAAAAACTAAATCCCCACCCCCCACGAGAAGTTTAACGTTGTCCGCTTGAGTTTTCAACATAGCAACGCACACGCACGCACGCACGCACGCACGCACGCACGCACGCACGCACGCACGCACGCACGCACGCACGCACGCACGCACGCACACAAACAGGTTGGCCATCCTCGTTATGAGAGGGTGGGTACCCTTTTCTTTCAGTGCTGTCTCCCTGTCTCCAGCAGGAGGTTGCCATGGAAACAGGGCTTGACTGGAAACAACAGGAAAGCAAGAAAGAAATCCGGTGCTCTGCCCACCTCTCCACTCCTCCTTTGTGTCCATCGTTCACAGTACCCCTTCCCTGACACATGATGCATTTCTAACTAATTACAGGTTTTCCATGGGGCTGCTGACCATTTTGCATATCGTAGTCTTACAACAACAGAGGAAATCTTTAAAAGCAAAAGTTCAAATGACTTAGAGCGTTATTTCTGTGCTCCCCCCCAAGTAATGACACCATGTCTGCTCCAAACTCAAGTCCATTATTACGGCCCATTATGGCCACAGTCTCAGCTGAGAGAGCAGAGTAGGTGAAGTCCTGATGGCTTCTAAAAGCAGCAGGCTCACAGCAGACCGGGATGATGCAGACCTCAGAAGAGCACTGCACAGCTCCATACGTTCCGTCTGTAGTCAGGTCATCGTTACAAATAAGATTCATCCTTCAATCTTCATGGACTTGTTTAAGTGTAGTCTTTTTTATTTTCTTTCTTTTCATTTCTATGTTACTCAGATGATGATCACGCTCAACATGTTAGTGAAGATTCATCTCCAGCAGTTTTTTTCTTTCTTTTTTGATTATCATTTCTTGAGTTGTGCAGGATGTTCTCTTCCTGTGTCCATGGAGACAGCAGAGACAGAAAGGCTGCAAGATCTGCCGATGTATTCAGTGAGTCGTTCAAGGGACAAATTGTCACAACTTGTCGAATACATGCAGATTTCTTTTATAGCTAAGGTGACAGAAGCTCCTGCCCTCAGAGGCTCATGGTTCAGTGGGACGCGAGCATCAAACCGTCCGCCCAACTTCCTCAAACCTTTGGCATCCCGTGCACTCCCACTTTTTTCTTGTTTATTGGGAATAAATTAGATGCAAATTAAGGACTTGTTAATTATCAAGATATTCTGTAAAACAATGTAGCAGTTAACAGAGTTGTGAGAAGGCTTGTGTTCGTTATGAATATCCTTCTCTAGCCGTTGCACATGTAGAGGAACAGCTGCTCAGCTGAGTGGCACTCATGCGTGCGCACGTGTTCCAGCTGGACATATCAGAATATACAAACACACATTTACTGTTTCCATAGCTACAGCAACAGACAAAAGTGCTCCACCCAGCTTCTTATCTCTCTGGCTACAGGCTGATGTAGATTATGTGTCCATGTGTGTCCTTTTGCATGCTCTTCTTCTGCTCTGCGAGTGTGCAGCTACTCGCTTTAGCACCACGGTTGACTGCTCTGTTTGGCGCTGCCCAACTGAAAATACCAGCACTGAGGGAATTCAAACACCCAGCCAGCCATAAAGAATATATATCACATGACCTCAGACCTAAACAGATGCAGAAACAAATAAAGTAAAACAAAACTCTTTGTGGGATAACATGGATGAAATAACAAGATTACTTCATTACAATTAGAGACACTTTCCAGCAGACACAATGTGATATGCCTTATAAGTTTACAGCCCCAGTGTCATGTGTCTGACTCCTGTGTCTGCATCCCATCTTCACAGCACACACAGACCCCAACGGCCTCTCGCCAAGGCAGATCAAAAGTGACAGCGATGACGATGACCTGCCAAACGTGACCCTGGACAGTGTTAATGAGACGGGCTCCACGGCGCTGTCTATAGCACGGGCTGTACAAGAGTGAGTATTTTCATCTTTACGCATGTGAGGCAAGTCTCCACACTGACTTTTCCTCCTCTAGCAACTCTGAAAGCTTAAAAAAACAGCATCTCAGGTTTGAGTTACAGTATCTAATCTGCCTCGTGACAGGAAGGAATTCAGCAAGCGTAGATGTACAAGTCTTATTCTGTTGTTAATCTTAATCATGGGAGAATAAGTTGGAGAAAAAAGACTTAAACCAAAGAACTCTTCTTGTCATTGGTACTCAGTCATACTGTAAATAATTATATTACAATGCTCAAGTTAATTAAAATGCTGAAATGGTGCATTCTAAAGGAAAGTGGGGACTGACACCAAAATTCACATAACAAAATGCTTTTTATTAGAGTAGATAAAGAACTAATAACCACATAAACGTAGAAGGACGACGGGCCCAGAGCAAACCCGCCCCGTCCAGCCTTCCTGACATCTGCAGCAGACGCCACTGCAGGCCAGTGGAGGTGCAGAACCATGTGACATGCTCCTTGGAGTTGCTCAGCAACCAAAAAAGGAAAAAAAGGAAAGCCCTAGAAAAGAGTATAACTGCTCATAGTTGCAGAACAGTTTTTAATGCGAGTGTCATAAATTCAAATGCTGTTTGTTGGTGCATGAAAATATTCCAACTTTCTGAGGATTTTATGGATTGGCAGCAGTCAAAAAGCCTTTTTTTGTTGTTTGTTTGTTTCTTGGTTATATTTCTGATGGACCGAGATGATCTGGAAGTATCTAGATCTGGTTGTCGTGAGAAGAGCTCATTAGTTTCCAGGATATAAGTCTGTCTGATGGTATTTTATGACGCAAAATTAAGGCACCACCGGACTGTTTAGATGATATCTCTCCTGCACAACTCTAACAACATCTTTCAGGAAGAGAGGATGGAGATGAGCAACTAATGTCCAAGTTTTATATGAGACAAACCATTTCATTTCATTTAGGGAATTGTAGTCTGTATTCCTTTTGTTAATGAGAAACAGCATATGCTATGAAGTATCTGAGATGTATTTTAGTACATATTGGGAACTTTGTACTTCCACTGGTTTACATCATCCACAATTGAAGTGTAAGTGTGTTGCATCAGGATTCACTTTTCTTAAGTTGTCGTGAATTCTTCATATCACATTCCCTGACCTCATGACATTTTCCATCAAAGCCAAGGGAAAAACATGTGCCCCAGGTTTTATTAGACAGCAGATAGCAACGCTTTGCTGTTGCCATGTGTTATTTATCAAATAAGTGAGGTTCAAAGTCTTAAAAAAGGAGAACGAATATGTAAGAATTGTCTGAATGTTTTTTCTGTTTACCTAGAATACATCATGGCCATCGTCAAATCTGCTGTTGACGCTCATTTTTGTGCACTGCTGTGTGGTTTCATAGCTTCCCGTCCACATGCATCTGCGTGGGATTGCATCGATATCCCTGCATGCATATGGCTCAGACATACTTTATGCCCTGTTAGGCCTGCAGACATCAGCTCCTGTGGTGCCAGTCCATCTGTGTTAAAATGAAAAGACTTCCTCTCCAGTGGATGACAGTTCATAGTATCAGAAGCAGGAAAGAAGAGGGTAGCTGAAATCCCAAATGTCCCAGCTTTCAGGGTCAGGACTGTGAACCAGAAATGATATTTGTTTAATTTGTTTGTGCACTACGGGCTGTGTGAAAACATACACTAATCAAACTAAATGTTTGATTAGTGTTTTGAGTGGCACTGTACAATGCATTAGGGTAAAAAAAATAAAGCACGTTTTTTTGTAGTTTTTTTTTAATTTTTTTTCATTTTCAGTGGGACAAATAGAGGCTGCAGTGCTTTACACTGAAACACGCCCTCAACGGAGGATTCAAGTTTCAGTGCAGGTTATTGAAAGGGACAGGTGTGCCCCTGAGTGCCACACGTGGGCACCGACTGGTCAGAGGAGAACAGAGGTTGGCAGGACCCAACCTTTCACTGCCCAGGCTTTCACTATGGAGATAAATCACCAGCCAGGCTTAGCAATGCCCTGCCAGGTCCTGCCCACACACTCACTTCTTTGTGTGCAAAGTGCAGACTGTGCTGTGTGGAAACTGTGCTCCTGTGTGCGTCCAAAAAAACTATGCATGCCCTCCTGTAAGAATTAATCCTCTGGTGGATGTGTGTTAAGCGCTGCATGCATGCACGTGTTTCTGCACAGTGGACATAACAGCTGGTTCCAGAGGGAGGTCAGCCATTGTCAACAGGAACACAGATTTACATGTTTGTCTGTGAAAAACAAAGCAGCCTGTGGACTTCTTGAGTTACATGCTGGTTTGGCCACCAAGAGGAACCACACATGCACTCTATGGACATCTGCACTGCAACAGAAGCCGACATGTCAGTCTGCCGTGTCGCTGAATTTCTTTTCTTTTGTACAGTGTGTCCATGGTGAGTGCAAAAGGAACAGTTTCATATCATTTGGCATCACAAACACACAGGCAGTTATCCAGAGAGCATCAGAGAGGAGAGGTGTAAGGGTGGAGGATGGGAGTGCCTGCAGCCTCCAATCCAGGTATCCATGTATAAATAAATGAGTGAAAGGAGAGAGTGAGGGTGTGTGTGTGTGAGTGTATCATGTGCTTCCTGGGCAGCCTCCTCCATATTCATGCGTCTCCTTGGGGACGAGTGGATAGGCTATTGTGGGAGTGTGTGTGTGTGTGTGTGTGTGTGTGTGTGTGTGTGTGTGTGTGTGTGTGTGTGTGTGTGTGTGTGTGTGTGTGTGTGTGTCCAGGGGGAAAGGGGCTTGTTTTGGGAGGCTTGACTCTGCTGAAGTCTGGCTGGTCCCCAAGGACCCAGGAGCTATGGAGCAGAGCAGGTGGAGGGGTGAGGTGTGGGGCAGTATCCTCGGACAGGTACAGGAATGCCCAGTGGGAAGTCTTCCAGTGTATGCAGACTCACACGCTCCCTTTCCTGTTTTCTTGATAATTCCACGGGTGTGTCTGAAAGTAGGAACGTGTTGTGACCCTGCTGCACGCGAGAAGTCGCAAAAAAAAGTGAAGCATTTGCATTGTTAGAAAATCCGGATGCAGGTGACACACTCACTCCCACTGCTCCCAGTCTTTTTGTTGCACTTGTAAAGACAGGAAAAGGAGGAAAACGAGACAACAAATGAAATAACACCGGGTTCAAAGCAAGTAGCTGCCACTGGGCTTTTTCACAAAGTACTACACATTAAATGCTAATTAACAGCCAAGGCTTGCCATGAACATTAGGATGAGCTTTTGATAGAAAGGCAACGTTTATGTGTTTGAACTTTAATGGCGATAGTTCACATTTAACGCTCATCACTCACATCTCACCTGATTTCCCAACAGAGATCCGGGTCACTGTCAGTTGTTAAAATGCTGGAACAGCTCGTCCTCTGTGAGGATTGAAACTCTTCACACTTCCTCAATACACAAAACACCTTCACTGACCCTCAGTGGTTCAGACCAGAGTTCTGGACATGTGTATTTAAGTACCAAAAACAGATTTCCTAATTCTGCACAAGTGGTTTACTACAAGAAGTGCACTAATTTGTGAAGCTGCTTGTTCTTTGTGTTTGAAGCTTTTGTTTTCAAACTCCTAAATTACATCATAACAGTGAAGTCAGAATGTAAAAATCCACCTCATCAGTGATGTCTGAACTTGGAGTGTTTCCACTGTGAACCTTGGCTCTTCACTTTAGTTTCCTGGACACACACACACACACACACACACACACACACACACACACACACACACACACACTCACACACACACACACACTCACACGCACATGCAGACACACACACCCACACACACTCACAGACACACACACACATACACACTGTCACTCACAGACACACACACACATTCAGACACACACACACACACACACATGCAGACACACACACACTCACCGACACACACACACACACACACTCGCAGACACACACACACTCGCAGACACACACACACACACACTCGCAGACACACACACACACATGCAGACACACACACACTGTCACTCACAGACACACACACATGCAGACACATACACACACTGTCATTCACACACACACACACATGCAGACACACACACATGCAGACACACACACATGCAGACACACAGACACACACACATGCAGACACACACACATGCAGACACACACACATGCAGACACACAGACACAGACACACACACACACTGTCATTCACAGACAGACACACACACACACACACACATGCAGACACACAGACACACACACTGTCACTCACAGACACACAGATACACACACACACGCACACACACATGCAGACACATTCACACACACACACACACACTCACAGACACACACACATGCAGACACACACACATGCAGACACACACACACACACACACATGCAGACACACACACACACACACACACACATGCAGACACACACACCCACACACATGCAGACACACACACACACACACACATGCAGACACACACACCCACACACATGCAGACACACACACACACACACATGCAGACACACACACCCACACACATGCAGACACACACACACTGTCACTCACACACACACTCACAGACACACACACATGCAGACACACACACATGCAGACACACACACCCACACACATGCAGACACACACACCCACACACATGCAGACACACACACTCACATACACATTCACACACACACACACATGCACACACACACACACTGTCACTCACTCACACACACACTCACAGACACACACACATGCAGACACACACACCCACACACATGCAGACACACACACTCACATACACATTCACACACACACACACATGCACACACACACACACTGTCACTCACTCACACACACACTCACAGACACACACACATGCAGACACACACACATGCAGACACACACACACACACACATGCAGACACACACACACACACACATGCAGACACACACACACACACACACATGCAGACACACACACCCACACACATGCAGACACACACACACACACACATGCAGACACACACACACACACACACATGCAGACACACACACCCACACACATGCAGACACACACACACACACACACATGCAAACGCACACACCCACACACATGCAGACACACACACACACACACATGCAGACACACACACACACACACACATGCAGACACACACACACACACACATGCAGACACACACACCCACACACATGCAGACACACACACACACACACATGCAGACACACACACCCACACACATGCAGACACACACACCCACACACATGCAGACACACACACACATGCAGACACACACACCCACACACATGCAGACATACACACATGCAGACACACACACATGCAGACACACACACACACACACATGCAGACACACACACACACACACATGCAGACACACACACACACACACACATGCAGACACACACACCCACACACATGCAGACACACACACACACACACATGCAGACACACACACACACACACACATGCAGACACACACACCCACACACATGCAGACACACACACACACACACACATGCAAACGCACACACCCACACACATGCAGACACACACACACACACACATGCAGACACACACACACACACACACATGCAGACACACACACACACACACATGCAGACACACACACCCACACACATGCAGACACACACACACATGCAGACACACACACCCACACACATGCAGACACACACACCCACACACATGCAGACACACACACACATGCAGACACACACACCCACACACATGCAGACACACACACACACACACATGCAGACACACACACACCCACACACATGCAGACACACACACACATGCAGACACACACACCCACACACATGCAGACACACACACACATGCAGACACACACACACACACACACATGCAGACACACACACCCACACACATGCAGACACACACACACACACACATGCAGACACACACACACACACACATGCAGACACACACACACACACACACATGCAGACACACACACACATGCAGACACACACACCCACACACATGCAGACACACACACCCACACACATGCAGACACACACACACACACACACATGCAGACAATTCCTCTTACTCTACATTCGTGTCTGCACTTTGTAATTAGTAGACGGCTTGTCCCTAATTTCATGAATGCACCTCTTTGTGTAAAGACGCATGTTTGACTTCACTTTGCAGAAGTGTTTGTGAGCTTAAAGAGAACAACAGAGAAAGAGAAGAGAGGGGAGCTGGAGTTCACTTCATATCTGACCCGTGTGCTCATTTCCTGTGTAGCCTCAGGTTGGCAGTCCGCCAAGAGTAACAGCTGATTTGCATTTCTTCCTTTGTGTTTTTCTGTATTTATGTGTTTGCTATGCGTTTCTTTGATTGTAAGTGTGAGCTGGATCTGAGTCTGTTTGACAGATCATGCACTGGTGAAGCCAGACAGGAAGTGGTTTGTGTGTGGTGGAGACGGTTCCGTGGGGGTGGGGTGGGGGTGGGGGGGTCACAGCAGTGATCCAACATGATCGCTGCTGTGCTCGCCCCCACTGCTCCCAGCCGCTTACCTGCTTCTGAGAAACTGCAGCGCTGCTCGGTTTAACCATGTTAAATATGTTCCACGGACATCACTCCTCCCCTCAAGTAAACACAGATCCTCTTGTTTTCTGTCTCTACTGTATCTCCGTTTTCTAGCCCGCTTCACTGGGCGTTCGCCACAGTCATGTGCTTATCGTTGTGTAAAAGGTGCTCACTGTTCTGATTTCAAAAGTCATGGCTGTGATATGAACTACTCACCATCTCTACACCCCCTCTACTGATTTATTCTGTTTGTGTCTTTGAGTGAAGTTTTAACATTTATATAAGGCTGAAATAAGTAGATGGGTACTGTGGGTTTGAATCTGCTCTGCACACAGAAAAACAGCTTATCTTATGGCAGTGACAAATAAAATATTTATCATTGACTATTAATTTGAAGGGAAATATGCCAAAATGAACTGCAGACATGACTGTGGCAGAAGGAACCCACGAGTCATTATCCTCCCTGGATAAATTTAAGAAAGAAAAGCTTTTTCTTTTCTTTTTTCACTAAGGGAAATCGCCAGCTCAGCCACTTCCTGAGAGGTTCTTTACTGCAGAGTAACGCTGCCCCCTGGTGGTGAAGATACTGCTCTGTCTGCATCCTGAGAATGAAAGTTGTTTTAAAGAATGAATCAGGAAAAAAACTATTATTTTAACAGTTTTATAAACACAGACTGCTTTTAAACGCGTACATGTTTCAAAGCTTTTTTCTCCAACTCTTCATAGTTAACGTTCAAATTACACAAATGTGAAAACTTCTTCATGTACCTTCCATGATCACTTGCTTTATAACACTGATGACATTTAAATTGCAGCAACAAAACATTACCACACAATCCCAAAAATACCGTAACACAAAAACTCTAATATCTAAAGTTATTACAGTTGTGGTTTTGAGATCATTTCCCCAGTTTCTGTCCAACAGCCGTCATGTACGGGCTCCAGTCTTGGACTCCTTTTTAAGATAATACTAACTACAGTTGCAAACATAGACTGTATAAAACATGGAGCCAACTGCTATTTTGTAAAATGCTTTTTTGGATGTCTTGGCCTTTTTAGAGTCAGAGCCTGTAGGAGGGTTGAGCTGGAGTCTGATGCTGAAAACAAATCCATCCTTTTGCTGTTTTATGAATCCCAGTTTCTCAACAGTTGGTTCTTGGGTAGTTTTACCAAAAAAGCTGATATAAAGCAGTTTTTTTTATTTAATTTTTTTGAAAGCTATTGGCTATTAAAATAAACACCCTGAATGCCTCAAAAGGACTGTTTGGTATGTATGTGACAGGACTGTGAAGACCTCGCCACAGCCTAATGATGTTGTTTTGTATTCGTGTTGTCCTTCCTGCAGCTCCATGTCTCCATTCAGTATTGACAGCATCCGACGCCCCCGCAGGTCAGAGTCGCCAGACTCCAAAAAGAGAAGAATCCACAGATGTGACTTTGAGGGCTGCAATAAAGTATACACCAAAAGCTCACATTTAAAAGCACACCGGAGGACGCACACAGGTCAGTGACTGAGTGTGTTTATATGCTGTACTTTTATTTTGCTGAAGCATGATGTTTTTTCGAGTCCAAATGGCTGACATTTACCTTTGGAGAAAGTCACATTTTTATTTGTGTGTGCCAGTGTTGTGGGTTTGCAAATATGTGGCCGAGGTAAGTGTGTACAAGCCACAATTACAGAGTCTGAATCATTCAGAGAACTGGTAACCTTAAATGTTTTTCTGGCTAATGCCAGCTCTGACTGACGTCAACAGAAAGCGAGTGAGAAAATAAAACCAAAGTAAAGGCAATAAAACACGTCCACCTATCTGTTTTCTACACCTGCTTCACCCTGTTCCGGGGGGTGCATCTGGACCCTGTCCCAGTTATCGCTGGGTGAGAACAACACCTTTAACAGGTTAATAAAGTGCATGCAGTTCATTTTAGTACACAAGTAGATATTTAAAAATAACTTTAAAATCTGCACAAACATTCAGTAAGTGTGACATCCTTCGGCTCAGTAAGTCTGGGTTACCTAATATAATAACACACAATACAACAATCTGTGCAGTTTTAAGACCACAAGTGGTTTGAAATGGCAGAAACCAGAAGATTTAGTTTATTTTCAAAAATGTGTGACAAATGCACAAATATTTTATTTCAGTTTTTTAACAAAAATTCAACAAAATGTAGCCTTCATAATATAAGTGTATTTTTAAAGGTATTTCATTCATTTGTTCCAATAAATCAAAGTGTAATTTACGGGTCCAGAAATGGTGCTTTATTCTCTTTATAAAACACAAGAATGTTGCTGAAGCAGCAAAGTCCAGACGTTGTTCATGAACTCCATTAACATGAACATCAGGCAACACTGGCAAAAATACATCAAGTTGTCTGCAGGCATGAAACTGGTGAAGGAGTCCGTATGATCCCAGAAACCAGATCTGGGAGGTGATCAAAAATGGCTGGCAAAAGCGCACGTGTTACTGGTTACAAGTACTTTAAAAGAGAACATCCTCCACTGCCTTGGACAGCATGGTGCAGCATGTGTGCGGAGACGGAGCCAAAAATGATGTTTAGTCGGATGACATGGGCGTCAGAAGCGAGAATGTGACTTACGCCGTGCTTTGTTACGTTTCTGTCTCTCCAGGGGAAAAGCCATACAAATGCAACTGGGATGGTTGCACCTGGAAGTTTGCCCGCTCTGATGAGCTGACGAGGCATTACAGAAAACACACGGGGGTTAAACCCTTCAAGTGTGCAGACTGTGACCGCAGCTTCTCAAGATCCGACCACTTGGCCCTGCACCGGCGGAGACACATGCTGGTGTGAATCAGATGCAGGGCCGTCAAAAGAGAGGTCAATGGGACAGACACATATGCACACACACACATACGCATGCACACACGGCCGAGGGAGCAGGCTCCCCTTTTGAATGTTTTTCAGCTGGTCTGGATCCTCACAATCACACACACAAACACACACACACACGCACACATACATTCATCCTTCATAAGAAGAGGAGATGTGGATGGAAAACATGGACAGAAGAAGAAGCACAGAGCTTGCAGAGTACAGAACAGGGTCACTTCTGGATCCTCTTTGGGTTGGAAGGAAGAGACGGCAGGATCTTTTATCGTTTCAAGTATAATAGGGAACTGTCTTTAACGGCACTGTTTGTATGTTTCACTTTGGTTTTTTTAAAAGAAGTCGTGCTCTTTATTGGACAGAGAAAACATGCATATATATATATATATATATATATATATATATATATATATATATATATATATATATATATATATATATATATATATATATATACACACAACTGCTTTTTCTTTCATTATTGTTCAAACAGCTGCTTTTCCAGCATTCATAATGTGAAAGATCCCATTGTGAGGAATGGATTTCCTGTGAGTGCAGGAAGAGGTCAGACCTGGAACGGATCACAGTCAAGGACTCGGGCGCAGTTGGAATTACAGGCAGTATTGTTTCGCATCGCCTCCCTGTGAGTTGGGTTTTTGACCAGTAGAGGGAACCATTTAAGCACAGATGGTCTCCTCCTGCTCGGAGCCTGCTGGCAGAACTGAACCATCTCTTTCAGGAGCTACAGGAGGGCTGGATGTTCACCCTTCCCACGGCCAGCAGATGGTGAACAACAAACAGCCACAGCCTGAATGGATCACCCTCATCAGCACATCCAGTCTTTCAGTTTTTAGTTACTTTCTTTCAAACAGTGAAAAGCGGACATGCAAACGATTGCACCAGCAAAGGAAGGAACTGTTTTATGATCGCCACACATGGACAGCGGATTTTCACCCCATTTTTCATCAGTACTATTCTTTATGTTGAGCCTCTTGAAAACATTTTCTTAACAAAATATTTTGTGGATTTTCAGCTGTGATTAGCAATCAGTAAAGTGCAATCTTAAAGGATAAATATACTTACCATATGAAAATGTTTTGTTTATTGAATCTTGCTTTTTTTAAAGTCTGCTTATCGCTTATGTTTGAAGAATACAACCCCTCATGTACAGTAAATTTCAAAACAATCAGAGGAAATTTCCAATATGTGAAAAAAGCAAAACAGAGGCACCTTAGAGATGCTGATTCTGTCCCTATCTATCTGTCTTTATCAGCCACTTCTGAAAAGAGTTTGTGTCGTGGTTTTTGCGCGACACAGCAGCACTTGACCAGGAGCTGACACTGACACCAGCTGAAGTGGTGCAGCGATCACTTTGCATACAGTCCAGAAAAGCAATACATTCTGAACAAAATGATGAGAAGGAATCTTTGTTCTGTTTGTTGATGTCAAAACCCGAGGAGCAGCTTCCAGCTCCACCTCACAGGTATCACAGGTCCTGCTGTCACTGTCTGCTCCGTAGCTCCGCTTCAGCATCGGATGTGTCTCGGCTGGGGATTTACTCCATGTCATGTCACATTTGATTTCAGTTTAGTTTTCAAACACAAAAAGCCACTTCACATGTTCTCGCCTCAGTCTTGATAAATGTTAGGTTGCATCATTAGGTCCTAACCGTGTTAGGTCATTACCTGAGATTTGGTGATACAAAATGCTGAAAAATGCAGAAATTGCACACATGCATAAATACATGCATAATACAGACAATAATAGAAATAAATAATAAAAATGGATTCACCAACAGAAATATATCATATATCCACAGTAAGATTTTAAATGCAGTAATTAGTAGAAATAACTCGTGGAGTACAACCTTGATTAGAGGATTACATTAAAAGGATCGTTTTATATTCCTAATTCCAGACAGTTTTGCAAGTATTACTGGTGCTCTTCAAACTGGTAAAAGCTTCAGACATAAACTCCAAGTATCAGGCCAACCAATGTTATTTGACAGTGCTGCCAAATGCATTTATTGGACGGAAGCCAGTAAAAAGAAATGGCAACTGTTTTGATTATGGTACCTTGAAATCCATACGCTCATGCACTAATGCACACAAACCCACACCTGCACACACCCTCTCACTTTCAGTAAAGTAGCCAAATCCAGGAAGCGATTTCCACACGTGCACGCTGTGTTTGTGTGTGTGTGCGTGTGCACGTGGGACATCCCTTTGATGTAATGGAGAATGGTCATGTATGTTATCTTTATTTATGTATATTGTTTGTTACATGTCATTATGCCCAGTTGTATTATCATTTTGGCAAAAGCATATCAGCACCTTGTTTATTCGTATGACTTTCAAATAATTTTATTTCAGATGTCAGTTTATAAACAAATAATCATCAGCATATTTTTATCATCAATATATTGTATTAAGACATTTTATGATTGAGGGGCACTTCATGATTGCTTATAACACCTTCTTTTCTGTAAAAAGGAACTTTTGAAATGTTGTAATATAATGTGATAGTGAAGATGAAACCTATTAAAGTTCTACAGCCTGTATATACATTGGAAAAATAGGGCTTTTGATTAGTAGATGCAGGAAATACATTTATACATGTAAAGTCTTTTCAGAGACTGTGTAATTTATCTGAATTGATATACAGTAAAAAAAAAAGGGGCTAATGGTTTTCATCATGTAAATTATGTAATGTTATATAACAGTTAGCTTTTTCTTTTGGTTTGTGGTTAAAGAAGTTCGTGATCAAATCATTTTTACTTTGTAAGGCTGAACCAGTGTTTCCTATAATCAACAAATAATTTATATTAATTGACCGTATTTAGGTACTCGATTCCCTGTGTTGCGTTTTTGCTACACCCGGACAGAAATTTCACAGATCAAGCACATATCAACAACACATGTACTCTGTACTCGGTATATGATGTTGCATGCCTTAACACACCGGTGTTTTCAAAATTAAATTAGACTTGAAGATGGTGTCTCCACAGGACAGGGTGTATGTATTTCCCTACAACATCGCTTTACTCATTTTGAAGCATAATTTTGTTACGGTAACCAGGGTCAAAGTTATGCAATAATAATTAATAGTGCCTCATATCACAAACTTGTAATATCACCTGTTCTGTTCAGAGTTCCAGTTCCAACATGTGTGCTTCGGTTCCTACATTTGAAATGAGAAACAGTAATTTTTGGACAAAGCACAGACAACTTTATGCAAGTCAGACCTCGAACATTGAACTTTCGTTTCGCACTGAGCCTTATACTATTGTGTCAAAGCCGACATCCTCTTATACCACTTTAACATGCTGTTTATAGCACACAACATTACTTTGCTTGCAATAAGTCACCTTCATTACGGGGAACCAAACGGAGAACACAGGCCTCTGGATGTATCAGCTACAGCACATCCGTTCTACAGTCGCTTGGTGGAAAATAACGAGGAATCCTCTTCAAATGGGATCCCAGTAGTAGATGGATGCACATGTTAATGAATACTGATCTCACGCTTTCTATCAGTCAAATATTTTAATTTCTGTGTAACATCTGCTTTTGATTTAACTGGTTTTAGAAGTTTGAGTAGTGAAGCCAATGCCTATGTTTCAAGTTTGCTGATATTACGTACAGTAATCGTTGTTCCTGTATTTATGTAAAGTGAGTGTAGTGTAAATATAGTCAGATCTTTTCATTTTTACTGTTACAAAAATGTGATATTGCTCAACGTTGCTTCAAAAGGGAGATGTTGCTCATGGATTTCCACATCTGTAAAATAAATTTTAAATCATGATATTTTTCAAAACTTCAAACACAGGTGTTCTTTTTTCTGTTACATTTTTGTTTTTTTCAAGAGTTGTTTAAGTATCAAGTCAGTGTTTTGCCTTTTTCTCTGTATTTTTCAAATGGATGGAGCTGTGAAATTAAAATAAGTTCAAACATAAACTTGTACGTTGATATGAATGGAGGCATGACGGTTAATAAAGTTGCATTTTCTATGTACTGGACTCGGGCAGAACTAGTTGCTATCTCTGACTGACATGGATGGTATGTGGTCTCAGTGTCACTGGACATCTGAGTGCCGGACTCACATTCACCGGCAGCCACAAACCCAACCCGACCGCTGGGAAACGGCGCCGTGGCTGCACTCAAACTACCTCTGATATACTTTAATATGTAGCACAGTCGTTTCCTCCGATTGGGTTTTATACAGCGGCACAGTTAAACGCTTCTGGTCCTTCTTAAAATTGCTCAACTACACATGAACAACAGCCCATGACATGTAAACTGTCATTATTTACTTAACACAAACTATGCCAAAATGCAGAAGCAGAGTGTAAAACTATCCACGGACTTTCCCTCAGGAGTTGGGATGTGTCGGCTGGGTCCTGTGAATCAAATGCATTTATTCATTTATCATCCCAAAGTGTGAGCGTCTCTGTAAAAGTTGGCATTTTGGCGGTTTTCTGGCGTTGGGCAAACGGGTATGTGCGGTGGCGTTTCCAGGCTTGCGATGCAACATACTTCTGGGGGCCCCTAGTTTTCCAGACTACGATGGAGAGCTTCCTAATCCCGTAGATGACAAACATGCCGCAGTCTGCGACACCTTCGAGCAAAACGGTCATGATAACCTCTCATATTAAAAAGAAACATCTTGAGGTCCTTTTAAAAGATATTCACATTTTATAAAGCAAAAACAGAAAAAGAAGAACAAGATTTTACAGCAACACAAATTTTCACACCTCAAAACAATATTAAAATAAAGTGGGCCAATAACAGGAATGATGGGCACCTGTCAATCATTCCCATCCTACCTGGCGACAGGCGCCACTTACAGCATGACAGTAGAGTCCAACGATTTTAACGTAACTGCGCCGCACAATCACTAAGCACAGCTTATGGTTGCAGACAGCGTTTAAACAAAGGAGTTACATATAACGTGTAAATATTACTTATCAGGAAGTTACATCACAGTGGTCATGTGGTGTGTTTTATTTAAGAATGATCTATCAACAAATGATCAGCGTGTCAAGGCCAGCTGGATGTTCCTGTGACTACAGTTTCATTCAGAGGTTTACAGGACTGTAGACCTCCATGGACGTGGACACACGAGGACAACTGAGGACAACCTGAAGACACCGTGATACGAATGAAACCAAAGAGTCCAGAACAACTCAAGGTCAAGGTCATTCAGTGTCAGATCCCAACCTCCATCCATCACTGTTTGGACCAAGGTGGACAACCAAGGAGGACTCCACACTTGGAAGAACATCAGATAAAAACTGACTTGAATTTGTCCAAATGCAAACTGGGAGACGGTCCTTAGGACAGATGAGACAAATCTGGAGCTTTTTGTCAAGTCACGTCAGCCCTGTGTTCACAGAAGTGGAAATGAAGCCTTCAGAGAAGAGAAGACTGTATCTGCTGTGGAACGTGGAGGAGGCCGGTTCTGTTCTGGAGCTGCTCTGCTGCGTCTGGTTCAGGGAGTCTTGAATCTGTGAAGGTCCAATGAAACCTGAAGACCATCTAGATGTTCTGGAGACAAATCTGCTGCCCAGAGTCAGAAAGCTTGGTCTCAGTCCCAGGTCACAGGTCCTCCAGCAGGATCATGACCCAAAACACACAACTAAAACCAGCCAAGAAACACTCACAACCAAACACTGGATTATTCTGAAGTGGGGCTTCTCCTGGCACCTTCTGTCAGCACCTTAGCTACGACTCATCTCCCAAGCAGACTTTCTGAGAAAGATAAAATAAAGAAGACAACCCATCCATCCGTTTTCTATACCCACTTCATCCTTCGCAGGGTCACGGGGGTCTGCCGGAGCCTATCCCGACTCATTACAGGAGAGAGCCGGGGGTCCACCTGGACAGGTCGCCAGTCCATCACAGGGCCACATGAACCTAACACGCATGTTTTTGGACTGTGGAAGCTAGCCGGAGAAGCCGGAGAACCCGGAGGGAACCCACGCAAGCACAGGGAGAACATGGAAACTCCACACAGAAAGACCCACCGGGAATCGAACCAGGAACCTTCTTGCTGTGAGGCAACAGTGCAAAATTACCAAAACTACCACATACCAAAGGATTTGGACTGTACGGGTCACTTTTCTCATTGGATCATTTAATCATTTTATCACAAAATATTGTCATACATATTTGTGTATATTTCAACAATGTTACAATAACTCACCTGCATGTAATCTACCGCGCTCTTTTCCTAAAACAAGATTTGAAATCTTTCCTCATGCAAAGCACCAACTGAGTATATTGTATAAAGGTAGAAAGCAAGTATGTACAGCACCAGTATGTACTTTTCTGAACAGAAATCACAGAAACTTTTCAAATTAAGTGCACATTTCATGACTGAGGGGCACTTCAAGATTACTTATAACACCTTCTCTTCGGGAACATCGAAATGATAAAGAAATCGGGTCATTGCAATGAGATCGTTATATGGACCGGGTTAATTTCTCCGTCTGTCTAACATGCGTCACGAAATTCTGCCTTTTGGTTTCTGTGATGCCGACAAACACTGAGAACACGAAGATTCGCCGACATGCAGCAGTTTTACGGGATTTCAGTGGAGCGTGTTCGCTTGTGACCCACCCAGGAGGCGGCCGAAGGCACATTTGGACTCACTCAGGGAAACCATCAACTTTCATGGATGTTAAAACGGACGAATGCTCGGTGTCAACCAAAAAAAATTATTGTATTTAAATAAGATTAGCAAGTCTTTATTCAGCTGTCAATTACAACTACTAAAAGAAATAAAATAATGATGTCAGATTTTCAAAGTAGTAAACAATGACTGAAGAAAACGAAGAACTTAAGTGAAGTAAACTCTTCCACACGTTCTGACATAGAGATGCGTCTCCAGGCCTTCAGCCTCCGACATGAGCAGGAGCGTCTACCTGGGACGTCCACGGTGCTCTGCAGATAAATACCACCATCGTACTATACCCAATCCATTTCTTTTGTTTTCTACCTGTAGGCCAGTGAAGTTAGACCTTCAAAACTGTAAAGTAAAGGTGTCTTGTGGTACAGCATCCCATGAATCTGGCAGTGTTAAAGTCACGCCACCAGTACTGAACACAGGCACAGTATTTCATCTCCCAGCTAGGAATTCTGGGAATTCTACAACTTATTGAACTGCTGGGAATGTTTGCACTGCACACATGCATCACCTGTTTAAAATAACATGCGTTCTTCTCAACTTAAGATACATTGCTGACCTGTACAATGTAAAACTTAAATACAAAATGACTATATTGAAACTGTTCATGTATTTGGCTCATGATCTTTAACCGAAACACTTAATTAGCCCCCAGTCATGAGAAATAAAATAAGGCAACAGTAATACTGAATCCTTGAACAGTTACAAAGACAAATAGTGGCAGTCTTCTCAAGCGAATCTTCACTTAGAAGTGGAGTTTGTACTAAAATAAAAAGACTTAATAAGCGTAGGACTGAAGCTCTAGTTCTGGTGTCTCTTCATGTGTAGTGCCAGGTGGTCGGAGCGGGAGAAACGGCGACTACACACTCCACACTGGAAAGGCTTTGCCCCGGTGTGCTTCCTGAAATGGCGCGTCAGCTCGTCAGACCGGGCAAAGCGCCACTCACATCCTTCCCAGGAGCACTGGTATGGCTTCTCACCTTCAGCAAACAGAAATGACAGAGTAGACCGTGGTAGTACTGCCAATGACAGTGAAAACTTTCAACACAACCGCTGCTTTTTTCTAACCATGAATGTGATAAGACAAGTTTTGATAATGACA
Source organism: Xenentodon cancila (assembly GCA_014839995.1). Taxonomy (NCBI): domain Eukaryota; kingdom Metazoa; phylum Chordata; class Actinopteri; order Beloniformes; family Belonidae; genus Xenentodon; species Xenentodon cancila. The sequence goes on along the minus strand of CM026200.1, from coordinate 1,453,597 downwards.
AAAGCGATACCGCATCCCATCTGTGAGTCATAAATCCCAGCATGCCGTCTTTCTCCCTGCCCTCCCTTCACGAGAGCTGCAGGGTTTACGAGACTTGACAGCAGTGAGATGTGGGCTGGTCTGTCAGCAAGCAGAATACATATGCATGCCGAGTAGACTACCTGCCTGGCAACATCCCGTTTTCCCCCCAAAATAAGAAGCGAAGCTCAAAACATTTTACCTGTGTGGGTCCGTAGATGGGCTTTTAAATGAGAGGACTTCGTATATACTTTCTTGCAACCTGAAAAACAGAACCTTCTTTAGTCTTTTGCATATGTGACCCTGAGCCAGTCTGCTAGTCATGTTGCTATAGGCCTGGGTTTCTGGGGGGGGGGGGGCTCCCATGAAGCACTGGGCACTTTCCTTATTCTGGTCTCTTTGCGCATGCATGCAGAGCAGTGTTTCCCGACCCCTGGTCCTCGGGAACGCTGTCCTGCTTGTTTTAGAGCTGGCCTTGCATCAACACACCTGATCCAAATCAGTGGTCATCAATGTCATCAATGTCTCCCCCAAGTCTTCTGATGACACAGTCATTTGTTTTAGGGCGTGCTGAAGCAGGGACACATGTAAAACATGCAGGGCAGCATAGAGTATATGCCATTGTTACTATTAACTTTGTGCTTCTCTTTTTTCCGGTAGAAAATAGCCTTTATCTGTTTGTTTGTTGGCGTCTCTTGAGTCCCAACTGTTCATGATGACATGACAGGTCTTCATGAGCCCGGTTCTGCTGCAGGTGTCTTCTGGTGAAAAGGGAATTGTTCCTTTCTACTGTCACCTCATGCAGGTTCAGGGTGGGGATTTATTTGAAGCAAAGATTCAAGGAAATTTACTGGGTGAAGTTGTTTTTTAATGATTTGGGATTTTGTGAATTTGATTTGGATTTAACTGGAATAATTGGACTGAAAATGGGTTACAATAAACTGACTTCAACTGGACTATAATGGGATTATAATTGACACTGGACTGCATTTTACTGGACAGCGTTGAACTGTAAAGTGCCTCGAGAAGACTCTTTCTGTGATTTGGCAAAATACAAGAAACTGACTTGAACTGAATGCAAAGAAATGCTGCAAAGAAAACTTCCAACTTTTTTAAACTATTATCTATATTGCTGTTCAGACAGTGAAGAAACCTCACCTGGGACATCACAGTGATGAATCCTCCGCCTCTCTAGATCAGGATTGTTCCTTCGATTGTACTTTACTGGAGCCGAGTGTGCCAACACTGGGGACAGCGGACCAATTCCTGCCGTTGTCTGAAGTGGTGTTGGGCTTGGAGGCTGGTTTGGTCCAGCACTTGGACTTTGGACAAATCCAGGAGTGTAACTTTGGTCTTGGTTTTGAGCTGGAGCCACCCTGGAAGTATCTCCAAGATCAATGGAGTTGTGAGACTGAAAATTGACCTTAGAGGCTATGCTGGCTTCATAGGAAGGAGGCGGAGAAAGAGTGTGGATGAGTTTTCTGCCCCTGTCTGGACTTGGAGGCTCAGAGTTTGGTGGAGAGGGGGGCAAATAGGTTGCTCCGAGCTGATGGGCTAAGTGTTTATTCAGGGATGAACACTCGTGCTGCAAGCTGTTTGGAGGTTTAGTAGATTCCATCAGACCTCCATGAACATTTGCTACTGGAAGACTTAATGGGGCTATGGGGATGGAGTTCAACTGTGATCCATGAGTGAGCGACTCCAAATCAGAGTTCAAAAGCTGAAACAGCGGAACATCCTGGAAATCTGTCACTTCCTGCTTGATGTAAAAGCTACCACCAGCAGTATCTGTTGTCCTGAAAACACCCGGGTATTCTGGGGCACTTTCTGGTATCCTGCTGCCCTGGCAGGTGGGCTGCATCAGAGAGTGTGGTGGCTCTGTTTTGATCTGTCTCATAGTCCTGGGGAGGCCAGGGCGCAGGTATGTGACGTCAGAGAGGAGCAAACTCATGTTGACGCTGTAAGGAGAGGGGAAGTCTTCTGTGAACGCTGGCTCCAGTGTGTGAGCACTGTCCCTGCACAATATCTTGGAATGTATAACTTCCTGTGGATGTGCACAAGGGTAGCTGTCCATCTCTGATTTACCCTGGAAGGCAGAGCAGAGGGCAAATTACAAACCAGCTGTAAACACATTCAGAGCTTGATTCAGGCTCTCACAGCAGGTCTTAAGATAGCAGTATTTAGATTTAAACGCTGTTCTGGTTTCATGCTTTTATGAGCTCAGAGCTTTACCATTGTTCTGTGACTTTGCAAAGCTGGACCAAGAGAACAGCATGAGCTACACGCTGTTCTCCACGGACGCTGAAGGATCAGAAAACTGACGGGGTAAATGCGAGGGTGCATCTGGGCCCTGCTTGTGTCACATCCCCCTCCTCCCCCCACCAGCAGCCCCTCTGAAACGATCCAGTCTGCGCTGTTTCGAAATACATGGCTGACATTACAACATCCAGTTGCTCTGCAGCGCTGTGCATCCTGCTCACAAGTTTCGGGAACGGGTGCACATCCCAGGCGGGCTTCACTTGGGATTTACCCAGCAGCATCGATAGAAAGCTTCACAGCGCAGCTGTTCCGTCGGGTAACTACGCCGACCTTCACTATCCAGAACGCACGTTTTAAAGACAACAGTGGCTGCAGACATCGGTATAAACTGCGATGCTGAGAGGCAGATGCAAAAGAAAAACCCAATGGCCTACCAAATTATAATCGTGAAAGCATGAATTCGCCGGGATGCCATCCCTGGTGTTACAGAGCACTTGTCCAGGATCTTCACCTCTCCGTCCGTCGGCTGTCGGCATAGCGGCGCTTTTGTGGAGAAACTGCGCGTCCTGCCCCGGAGCAAACCAAACATTATTGCTTACGGCAGCGGCCATACAAGCAGATGGTAATATTTACTAACTAACTATCCAAAACCTTTCACCAACAAATCCGCATGTAACCTTTCGTTTCGAAACAATCTGCGAGAGCAGCTGTCAAACGCTCATTCTCTCCTATTTTGCGCTGGCTCGTCAAATTACGCAACTGCGTGATAAAAGCGCGTGTGCAGGGCGGGGCTGGACGTGAACGAAACAAACAGGCATCCAGGGGATCGGGATACACGTCTAACATAGATAACTGACGCTTCACATTCAGGCAAACGCAGAGATAACGAGTAGAGGACAGTACCATGTACGTGTCCATAAGTGACCCGTTTATTCAAAGACTGGGTGAAGTTAGATGCCATTTCCTCGGGGTCTTGATACACTCTAGACTTCCCCAACTCCCACAAGATCGTGGATGTGTTTAAACTGGACGCAGAATTGGGGAATTGGGAGTTTGTTGATGTTTCAGATCCCCGTGGATAAATCCAATCTGATGAGCTGACTGCGTCTCACCTGCCTCCACAACACAGTGAACCAAGCTGATACTTTCTTTTCTCCCGGTGGAGGTTTTCTTTAGAGTATCCAGCAGGCTTGGATCCGGGTCTGGCATGTTAGAAACGCCGCGGCGGTGCAGCTGTCTGTCAGGACTGCGTGCTTCATGCCAACATTCCCGAGCCGGGAAGCCTGCTCACATGCAGAACAGCAAACTGGCAGCGGAGGCTCCCATCAAAATAGATCAGCATTTTACGTAAAGACATTGCTTCATATTTACATGCAGCAGACATGATTGGGTCTTTGTCTGCAGGTGTTTGAGCTTTGCATGATAACTGTTTACACTGAACTGCAGGTGCTACATGCATTGACTTATTTTGTCCTTTTACAGGGAAATGAAACATCCATATATAGTGTTTTTGTAACCTTGGATTTGGCTCCCCAATATAAAAAGAATCAGTAATCCAACCTCTATCCCTCTTGAGATCACAGTGACAGGAGCTTTGTACCTCAGCTTAGAAAACAGAATGGACTTGCAGGGGTGTGTGTGTGTGTGTGTGTGTGCGTGTGTGTGTGTGTGTGTGTGTGTGTGTGTGTGTGTGTGTGTGTTTCCCCTCACAGGTGCATTACCTCATGCCATGCAACATGTTGGAACTAGAACTGTGTGGAACTAACCCGAACACTGGCACAGATCGAAACAAGAACCAAGAAATAATATTGTGCCATATACAACACTCTTTAAAGTATGATCCCGGGGGGAATTCGCTGTTATCCATCATCCTTCCCAGCTTCATGGGCAGATCATTGCAGATGTCTCTCCCTCTTGGCATTACACTAACAGAGTCCTGAATGTTCCAGAAGAAAACTGCCAAAGAATGTGCTTGTACGGAGGCGCCTACACCTGCTGATGATCAGGTAATAAAGTACATGTGGTTGGAGCACCGGCTGCTTCTTACCTTCCTGATTTCCATGGAAGCAGTAAGGATGCACACAGTTTTTCACAGGTTCAGTTTGTGTTCCAGCTTAAACGTTCTTTGTTTCTCTGAATAAATAATGACACAGTGATTTTCTGTTGTCATTTATCTAAACCAAATTGGGAGGCATGTTGAAGACCAGCTGCCTTTCTGTTATGTACATGTACTGTAAATGAAAATGGCCATACTTTGTTTCCCACATGAATAGAAATATAAAAAGTCAGTGTGAATAAGTATTTTTTATGTGACATTTATACTGGCACTCCCATCCACATGTTCCTTCAGGCAGTTCTTGTCCTCTTATTAAAATGTTGTAACTACACCCATTGCAGGCTTGACTGAACATGTTTTAAATATGAGTGAATGTGGAGTTGAACCAGATCAAAAGCAAACACACAGACAGCATTAAAACAACAGTAAAGAAATATGTAAAATGAAAACCTGCACTGATTGAGAAATCTGCTTCACTTGTACAATTTCTTTGATGTTTGTGATATCAGTGTTTTCAAAGCGTCTCAGCTGGGTCTCCGTGACGGGATTCTGCAAACATGATTTTTGTTTGTTTAAATTTGTTTAAATTAACAACTTATTGTCTTGTGTTGTACTGCCAATACTTTGATTTGATTCAGGGACAATATGATCAAAGATGACAAACATCTGTAAACTTAACACTGTAGGTATTTTTGTGTCATTTTCCTGACAAAAATGTGACGTCCGTCCGTCCGTCCGTCCGTCCGTCCGTCCATCCATCCACCCACCCATCCACCCACCCATCCACTCACCCATCCACCCACCCATCCATCCATCCATCCATCCACCCATCCATCCATCCATCCATCCATCCATCCATCCATTCATCCAGTTTCAGATTTAGGTTCCTGCCACCTCTTCCGGGTCCTCCAGGTGGATACTGTGGATTTCTGCGGCCAGCCGAGTGCTATAGTCCCTCCAGCGTGCCCTGGATCTGCCTCCTAGCCCTATCGTAGATGCCTCAAACACCTCTCCAGGGAGGTGCACTAACCAGATGCCCAAACCACCTCAATGTCTTTAGCATATTTTAGCCCTCAATGCCTTATTCATTTTCTGATCACACATTTTCTTCGAAGACTGCATTTTTGTGAGTCATAAGTGATATGATGCAGCTCATTAAAACCCAAAATCTCTACGGTGGCTTTTTCTGTAAAACATTCTTCCAAAAAGATATTTTATTAATCACAAATTTTGCAAATGCAGTTTTTGTGCTCATGCATGAGTTGTGGTGCTCCACTCGACCTTTTTTCCACGGGGACTTACGTGCATCAGTGTGCACCGTTTGCGAGTCTAAACCCACACTTCCAGGTCAACCTGGACTTCTTTATATGTCTTACATATGTCTTACAACTTGCCTAATTGTCTTTTGGTTCTGTGTTATAGTTTGGTATTAGCCTTTATCAGTGCAGTTGTAGTCAGTTGTAAGGGGTTTGAATTTTCCAACAACTGCTCTTAAACGTCAGGGTGTCGTCATTCTGACAGCAACGAATATTATCTTCACAGAGAAAATGCACATAGTCATGTTTTCTTTTTCATAATGGAGTGCAAAAAAGGAAAAAGGAAAAAGTTATCACCATAACTGCTGATCATCAAATTGGGAGCTGACCTTTTAACGTGCAATTTAAATCCATGGAACTGCAAGAGGAGAAGTGTCATCCTGTCATTCTTGGCCGAGGCTCTTGCTGTACGGCGAATGTGAGTCAAGCGCTTCTCCATATCCACCCTCCCCGTATTACTACCTCACAATATGCCCAACAACTGCACAGCGGAGCAGGGAGAACGCGCGGTATGTGCTTACAGCATCAGCACTCCTCTCTCCTCTCACATGGACTAATATGGCCAAGCCAAGACGGGACTGGACAATAAACACATGCACCACATCGCTGCTGCAGTCGGCTTTTTGAATCCCTTTGAAAGGCTAAAATAACTAACTGTGGATTGTTTGTGGAATTTAAATGATGCAGGTGTATTTGTATTTCAGATGGGCTTTAACGTTATGACATTTGTAAGACAAGAAATCCAAATCTCAGCTGGTTTCTATATTTAGCCGTCTTCCAGCAGGTGCTTGGCACTCCCAGCAGAGGGCAATGGTCAACTACAGTAGAGCCGTTCTCCACTTGTGCGTTTATATACTCTTGTAGCGTGAAATCGTCCGGCCCAACTGTGTGTGCTTTCCATTTTACACCGCGTATAATTACCTTCTATAGCTGGTAAGTGTAAACAGCAATGAGACGCTTTCTCACGCAGTTATTTGACAGTTTTATAAAGCTTCTTTCACACTAGTTTTCTGATAAGGCTGTGCTTTTAATGAGCCCCCCCCCCCCCCAAAAAAGAGTGAACCACTCATTCTTTTTAATATACATTGATATGGTGACCTATGAGCTGATTCAAGGTCACTTCTATCTTGAATCCTGCTTAGTGACTATTGTGTTTGTGTTTCAGCGCTCTTTTTAAACATCAAGCAGGCACTCAGCATTTTAATTCATTTGATGTCAGCTTTACAAAGCCTGTCCTTGGAAAAATACAATCAATATATGATTGTTTTTTCCTTTGGCTTCATTGTTTTGTCTGAAGTTTGGCTGCGTTACAAGCCCGGCTTGTTGACTCTGCCCAGCATTTATCTGTTCTGACACAGTTTCATTAGGCATCTGTAATCATTTCCATGGCGCACAACATTAGAGTACTCCTGTTTGTAAAACAGCAGATGAAGCTAATGCCATCCTCTGGGGAGAAATTCAATATAATTCGTTAATTAAATGGAATAATTTAATTACAGTAACTTAGAAAGCATTCATCAATATAATTGTTTCTGGAGCCACCATTATAATTGAGGTTTAAGTGAAAACAAGTCCGTTTCTAATGTTGGTAATGTGCTGACATAGTTGTACCACCCTCCATTTGTTCCTCTCTCTGATCTTCCACCATGCCATTTCTCCACAGTGTTTTCGTTTGATAGCCAGCCATACCACATCAGCAAGACCAAAACATTTAATACAGCCATTTAATTTAACCTCTCTACAGGCACAGACACGAAGACAGAGATGATAGCGGAGCCGCACTGAAAGACTCTTGCTGTTCAGCTACTAATCTGATCCTCTCTGCTGCCCTTTCATAAAGACACCAGAGTATTACCCTGACTCCAAACATACCTCTGCCATTTAAACTGTCTTAGATTTCACCACACAGACGGCCAAATAGAGTCCAATTCATTCTTCAGGGCCCAAATAATAAAACATAATTTTAGTCTAATCTGCCTAAAGAATGTTGTCTGTTTGAAGTTGACAGTGCTCTATCTTCTGGGAGGAATAATTGCCTTTTGAGTACAGCAGGAGAGGCCACTGAGGTAAGCCCGGCGAGGTCCTGCACCTTACAGGTGTGTCCTTGGACAGACAACCTCGCCGTTGTTCTCGAGACAGAGGCAGGGAGTGGGGGGGCAGACAGACTGAAAGAGTTGAAACTTTACAAGGCACCGCTGCAGCGGCAGCGCTCGGCCCCTCGGGTCACCGAGTGGCCAGAGACAAACGAACAAAGAGACCCTGATCTCCAGTAATCCCTCCTGTCTGATACAACTGACAAATTCTTCTCATTAAAGTTTTATCATATTGTCGGACTGGTTTGTGGAATTGACTTGGTTGTAATCTGTTAAATTTTGATGACTGCAAAGTGAGAAAGTTGCTGACTGTCGTTGTCAATAGGCCGCCCCTCGTGAAGCGCAGGCTTGTTTGTGTCTGCAGGAAAATCTCAATACCTCGGCTCAGTTTGCCTACATGCCTCTTGAGCTCTGCGTGCCCGTTGATTGTGAAGTAAAGTATTCATTTTGGTTAAAGTGTAGCTAATTAGTTGTAATGTTAGATGGTTATTTTGCAGCAAAGTGAATTTCTGCTTCTCTTTGGGCAACGTCTCATTAATTGAGCAGAGAAATCTGTTCGTTTCTGAACATGGCATTGAAAGCTGCTGAACAGCTGGTCCGGCTCTGCAGAATCATATGGAAGAATGCATTACAGGCCTTGTTTGAATCTTCCCTTAGATTTGAATAATCAGGCGGCCATTCAGCAGTGAGATGGCCGTGCGCACATGCCGAGGCACAGATGAGGGAAGCGCGGCAGTTTAATACCGTAACACACACAAAACCAGCAACATGAAAGGCCTGAATAATGCAGCTGTGCTTTATTTCTGTGCGCCGCGCCTGCCATACATAATGGAACCACACTCTCTTTTAGTCTTTTTACCCGCACACACACTTTTTTCTACCTTCGCCTTGACTTGTTCAAGGTGATCCTTGCTTTGCATATGGCTGATTAATCTCATTGCACAGTAGCTAACATTGATCACAGAAATGATTAGAAATGCATTAGTCAGCAGACTGTTTGCAGAGGCTGGATTTAAGTGCTGGTGCCAAGGTACTTTTCCATAGGTGTCCATGTTTTTAATTTTGTTACATAGAATTTTGCAAATAGATGCATGCATGCTGCCCAAATACAAAATCAAAGCTTTAATGCTTACAGACATAATTTAATCTCCTAGATGGCAGGCTGATGGACTGTGTGGAGAAGGCATCCCTGCTAAAGTCATTATGCTAAAAGTTGCTATAACTCAATAGCTGATGAGAGAAAAGAGGAACCGACGACATGTTTGCACGTTGAGCTGTGTGAAAAAACAAAGCACTCACACAAAAATCCTGCCACGGCAGGAGGGTGTTTTCTTTTATTTTCATTTTAAATCAGAGCTTTTTATTTCATTCAGTTTGATTAATGGCACCAACTCATGCAGCTGCTTTATTCTGACAGCTTCTGATTTGACTCTTAATTATGCATTTATCTATACAAAATGTACAAAAATGTTTTAATGTTAGGACACGTTAAGTTAGTTCATTTGAAACAAGTAAAGCTGCCCGACGTGGGCTGCTTTAATTGGAGCGCTGTGCAGAAGAGGCTCGTCGCTTCCTGGACCAGACGTTTACAGCTGTTGTCCTGCTCAATTCTGACGTGAAATCCAGTGAGTTTCAATGCATTTGGTCAAACGTCAGCACTTCAAACTACACGTGCACCGCTGCATTTATTCATCTCCTTCTGTACTGAAAAGTTTGTCCTTCCACAAACAGTTTTATATGGTATGAAAGTGTCTAGCAGAACCCTTCAGGACTGAGCGAGGAAATAAAACAGTATATTTGAAAACCACAAACTCTGAGCTGTGTTTCAAAGGCATTTGTTTCAGGAAATGATGAACAATGAAATATGTCACGTTGAAATGAACAAAAAAGGATGAACATGCTTCGGAAGCATCTCAGTCATGTAGAAATACAGCACTGGATTTGAATGTGCATCATTTAATAGAACATAAAGTTTTCACTGAGGAACGGTTCCATCCTTCAGTTGCACACGCCACTTATGGCAACATAGCATGAAACATTAAGTTGCTCCTACATGTACCAAAATGGCTTTTACAAGAAAGAAGAAGGAAAAAGCCGTGGATTTCATGGTGGAGCTGCTGTCGTGGAGTTCGTGTGCTTTCACAGGTGACCGAAATCATTTGTGAGTTTAGAGAAACTCACACTTAAGTTCATTCTTTTGTAAAAATATGTTCAAACTACTGAAGACTGACGTAATAAATGCACAAAACAGGCAATAATAAGAAAAAGGACTAAAATGTTTTTATGCAGCTCTTCTATCAACATGAAAAACTGAATATTACGGGCTGCACAGGCCAAGTGGATTTCGATGCTTTAGTGAAGTTCTCCTGGTCTTGCTGGGTTTTATCCTTGTGTTTATTTGTTCTATGTAGTCTGGGTGTTCTCCTCCGTTACCTTCACCGTGTCTGCAGATTGCAGGATCGCCGCCGTTTCCCCGCCCCTCATCCACTCACCTCTTTATCTCCAGCAGTATTTCGCCTCCCCTCTTGCGTCCACGTTCTGCCAGGTCCCCTCTGTTTGATTCAGTGTTTGGTTTCATTCGTCAGTCTTCATGCCAAGTCTAATTCAGTTTAAGCTTCACAAGGTTTTGTGTTTTTTGTTATTATTTTTTTAACTTGCTCTAACTTTATCTGCCTCAGCAGGGTCTGGAATTTCATTTATCACTGAAACCCAGTTTTACTCCTTTATATTATATTTTATCAGACATGCACTTTCCCTTTAATTCTTTGGGTCAGAAAGTTTAAAAAAGGTCATTTCCTTCAAAAGCTCCAGAGGTCTGGATTAATTACAGATAATCTCTATTAACTCGTTTATTGCTTTAGGTCTACTTTATCATCTTTATTATCTTTAAAAAATTGTTCTAAATTTTATATGTGTGTATGTTTGTGTGTGTGTTATTTGTGTGTGTGTTTGTGTGTATGTGTGTGTATGTGTTGTTTGTGTGTGTGTGTGTGTGTGTGTGTGTATGTTTGTGTGTGTGTGTGTGTGTTTGTGTGTGTATGTGTTGTTTGTGTGTGTGTGTGTGTGTGTATGTTTGTGTGTGTATGTTGTTGTTTGTGTGTGTGTGTGGTGTGTGTGTCTGTGTGTGTATGTTTGTGTGTGTGTGTTTGTGTTGTTTGTGTGTGTGTGTGTGTGTGTATGTTTGTGTGTGTATGTGTTGTTTGTGTGTGTGTGTGTGTGTGTGTATGTTTGTGTGTGTATGTGTTGTTTGTGTGTGTGTGTGTCTGTGTGTGTCTGTTTGTGTGTGTGTGTATGTGTTGTTTGTGTGTGTGTGTTTGTGTGTGTGTGTATGTTTGTGTGTGTGTGTGTGTGTGTGTATGTTTGTGTGTGTATGTTTGTGTATGTGTTGTTTGTGTGTGTGTGTGTGTGTGTTTGTGTGTGTGTGTGTGTTTGTGTGTGTGTGTGTGTCTGTTTGTGTGTATGTGTGTATGTTTGTGTGTGTGTATGTGTGTGTTGTTTGTTTGTGTGTGTGTATGTTTGTGTGTGTGTATATGTGTGTGTATGTATGTGTGCGTATGTGTGTATGGTGTGTGTATATGTGTGTGTTGTTTGTGCGTGTGTGTGTATGTTTGTGTGTGTGTTTATGTGTGTGTATGTATGCGTGTGTGTGTGTGTGTGTGTATATGTGTGTATGTTTGTGTCCTTTTTCTCACAAAAGTTTTACTTTTTAAAAAGTTTGATGTTGAAGGAAAAACGTAATTGTCAGTAAACACGTTCTGATATGTTACCCTCATAAACTAGAGAATGAAGCATAAATCAGAGAGTTTTGTAAGCACAAAGATATATCTGTTGTATTATGTTAAGAATTTACAAAAACTTCCAAAATCCCAAATTGCTTTAGAAAATCCCTTTTTTTCTTGAACAAAGGCTAATTAGACAGGTTTAAAGAGACTCACACACACGCTGTGGCTTAAAGAGGATAAAGAGATTTCCGTAGTTATGCACATTATTGTCGTCCTCGCTGAGATCGCACTCGGCCACTCTGAAGGCGAACGCGGAGTTGCCGCAGACACATGCACACACCTGCCCACTCACCGGGATATATCTCTTATTTTTTATTTACCGATGTCAACTTACACCTGACATTTCAATCTTTCCTCTTTGACGTACAAGTGAACGTGTTGAATCAAACAGCAAATGTTGAGGACGTCACACCGCCACCTAGTGAATCCACGTAAAAGGAGTTTCTTCACATTTGACAGGAACGTTTGGAGGAATTCTCCTCCGAGCGCAGTGCTCTTCCCTAATCCTGTCGAAATAAACGTCAGCTGCACAGTACCCTGCTGTCATCTTTATTTGCTTGCTGAAGCCTTTCTTCATTCCCCGTGACCTCACTAACTGCACCTCCTCCTTTGCTCGCAGCTCAGATGCCTCCTTCAATCATTAAACCAAGTCCTTCTTTATACACAAAATGTCCTTTCTTTTTGGATTCCAGACTTGTAAATTTGACTTTGCTCTATATTCCTGTTCAGGTTTATATTTACTGTGCTTTGGAATATAAGAGCACTCATAAAGGTTGCATTTATTAGTGATGCTTAGCAAAGATGACAGCTCAACAAATAAAATCGTCTTGTTTGGACATCATTTGTCAAAGGTAATCCAGGAGTCAAGGTTGTTATTTTAATTCCGTACATGGAAATGAAACTATAAAACCCCAGCAATAACTGAAGTGTTATTAAAAAGCTAAAGAAAACAAACCAAACCAGGAATAAATCTCATACACATCCGTGATTCAGCAGCCGGCCGTGCACGTTGCACACGCGTGGAATAGTGGCCTTTCCAAAACAGGAATAAGATTCATAATGTAAAAAGGACCTTTACTAAGCGCTTAAATGAACAAAATCTAATAAATGATCAACAACACAGAACAACTTCAAAACAATAAAAAGCATTTGATTATTTAGCAAAGGGAGCCCTTCATACTGAACAAACATCCTTTCAGCTGCGCGCGAGCGGCGCAGCTCGACAACTCCCGCCACATGTTCAGCACCCCCTTAAAAACCTGGGGAAATTAATGAGCTTCCACTGGCACCCTCACAACAAAGGGATCTATAAAGCAGCCTTAATGTTCTCGGGGAAACTTTACTCTTCAGTAGTTCCCAATCAACCGGTAGCAGCAGATTTTGTTTTATTTCCCCTGTAACCTACACCAGCAGCTAAAAAATGCTACTCGCTGCAACTTCACATGAATGTTTTCCTTGATTGAAATTGCTTTGAGCTCATTCTTGATCAACAATTTGTCAATATTTCACCACATTTGATTCTCTGAAGGTAATTAAGATTTGTATAAATACAAGCGCATGTTTAATAACAGCTGAGCAGTGTGTTTTCTCTGCTGTCCTCAGACCTTACAAACAAATGACTAAAACACAAAAAGCATGTTGTGAACATTGATCTGTACCTGCTACCTGCTTCAACACAATTAAGAACATTTCGGAATCAAAGAGCGCAAGGGTTTGCAGGTTTGTATTAATTAGAACTTTATTTATGTAGATGCTTTGTGAATTTGCATAAAAAGCAATTCCACAGATGGGTTTATGGCAGTAATGACTGTTGCAGTCTGCAATAAAACATCTGCTTAATCACAACAGAGACAGTTGATGGCGGCGGTGAAAACAGGCTGTCCAAGTGCATCTCAAAGAAAGTACGAGGTGAAGAGCTCATGTGGACAGGTTAGGAAAAATAGAGCAAGTTTTAAAATAAATAAATAAATCAAGTTCAAAAGCAGTTAGTTAAAAGAGACATACTCCTCTCAAACATTTTCAGATGGTGCTTTGAGTGCTCTGATGTTGAGTGAAACGCCGTTATCGTGCTGGCAGGACAATCCGCTCACTGTGTTTAAGAGGGGAGGTTTGTTCCAAGTCAAGCCAAGTCTTTGTCTGTTTGCGCCAACTATTTTCAAAATATTCCTCTCTATGTCTTTTTAATTCACGAAAGCCACACACAGATATGAACGTGAGCAAATACACACACACTCTCTCTCGCTCTCTCTCTCTCCCGCTCACTCGGTCTCTAACACACACACGTTCATGCGCACACAGCAGCGTGGCTACAAGGTCACTCCGAGTATTGATAAATCACCCAGCTGTGATTCCCTCCTGACAGCTCAAACTAACATCAAGCTGGATGGGGGAGAACAAAAGACCATCAAGCGGCCCTTTTCCTGACACTTTTATTCAATCACGGCCAGATTGCTTACGACAGCACCAGCAGCTGTTTCGTCTTCATCTTTCCCCATTTGATAAAGCGTGTCAAGTCATATTTCTGTAAGTACTTCACCTCACCCCATACTGTGCAGATCCACGGCGATTCGGCATATGCACATTCCACATGACGGGATCGTCAAATGGGTCAGGGAGTAATGACACCCCTCTGAAGGTCGCAGAACACTGGCGTGGGGGTGGGGGCAGGTAGGTGGGTGGAGGTGGTGTGGGAGTGGGGGTGTGGTGACGACAAAGCAACAAGCTGAAGGTCAAAGATAAGAACAGTCGCAGAGATATCTAAGATAGCCCGCAGAAATTAAACAATGAGGGAAAGGCAGTAAGACTCTGATTGTGTGATTGTGTTTAAGAGAGAACGTGGGTTTGGGGTGGGGGAGTGGGAGGGAGGGAGGGGGTTATTTTAGGATCACCATCCCGTTTGGAGCTCTTCTGTTGACCTTGTTCCTTCTGGGATGGAGGGTGGTGATAGGACAGAGAAATCTTGCAGATGTCCATTGTTTGTTTATGATCACACATCAGCCCACACAAACGGCGTTTCCATTTTGTAACTGCCTTTTCTTGTTTGCGCTCAGATTGTCTCTACAGGCCCTGCTTTCCTGTGCACGAGCCTGATAATAATTACAGGTGTTTCAGTTTATTGTGCACAAGCTGAATGCTGCTTTGAAAATTATGATTCAGTCCAGTGAAAAATACTCACCACGGCAGCTGACTGTTGTTCTGGAGCTAATTTGGGTCACAGAGTCTGTTAAGCTGAGATGTTCTGGTCCTCATGCACCTTATTTAACATACGCAACATTTCACAGGCAGCTTTTGAATACCTAAAAGATCAAAAATGGCTAAACTAACTCAGTAGAGTCATATGTTTTCTTTCCTTTTACTGCCAAACCGAAACTTGGGACCAACATAGTTGGAGCCGGACTGGCTCATCGCCATGGTCCGGAAGTAAATGTCACTAAATTGTGTGAAACTACCTAACTTCACTCAGCCTGGAAAAAGAACAAACAAACAAACAAACAAACAAACAAACAAACAAACATGAAGAGCCGTGATGTTATGGGCTGGTGGTTAGTAACTCTTCACCCATAGGGGCGACTACACCATGCACACCTGCATCCTTCATGATGCCACGTGCACCTAAATCAAAGAAATGAAAAATCAGCGCTTCACTGTGGAAAACAAACTAAAGCAGCTGTATAAAGCAGGTGGGGGCCACTATTTCTCTGCAACCCTATCTGATGTTTTGATATCAGCATTTGTTAAATGGTTTTCACTGTTTATAATAAAGCAGTATATATTTAAATTTTTAAGAACGGAGACAATTTGATCAACAAAAACCCTCTTTGCTCACTTTGATCCTTTACAGAAGTTCAGAGGCGACTCAGGCGCTCAGACAGGAGCAAGAAGATAAAACAAGGACTTTCAAGCCCGTGCTCTTTGTTTATCGGGTCGTTTGTCTCCAGAATACGCTAAAATTTTGGGTCCAAGATCACTAGACTTGGTGCAGATGTAGTGTTTGGGTAAAAGAAGAATATTTGACTCTAAGAAGAAAATTCAAATGTCTTTAATGATATCAGAGGGGTCATAGGTCATGCTGGGGGACACACTCCCTGACTGCTCCAAGCTGGTTTTTTGTTTGTTTGTTTGGTTTTTCATAAATAATTATAACATTTCTCATCTCAAAATGCCGCAAGCCTTTTCTGTATTGTCTTTTTACCATACAAAATTAGTTTTACATGTCCGGAGCATCCAGCAAGTTTCATATGTCCATTATACATCATTACGACCAGATTCCCGCCACGAGGACTTGCACCGCGGCTCTGGAAACGGCCATGATTGAGGCGATGCCATAACACAGCTGTTCAAATCACCTCTCGTAAGGCTTTATTTCAATTGTCTCACAATCATCTCTTCAGCATCTTTGTTCTGAGGAAGATTAGATCTTTCAAGTCAGGCGCTATTCTGGCCTGAGTGAACGTCTGCTATGTTTGTGAAAGAGAGAGAGACGTGTAATTCAGGTGGAACACTGGTATCAAAAGTGGGACGGCTCACTCCGCTCAGATTTGGCCTGGCTCCCAGAAATGCAGTTAGCTCTCACACAATCACTGCCTATTCATGGTGGCACAGCTGCTGTGGACATATGTTCCCCACCGAAGAGGAGGACATCAACCAGGCACACCTTGAACAGGTTAGCAGATGAATGCCGCTCAATCCTTTGACAGTCTGCCCTCAGCTTGGGCTTTTTTATTTTCTTTGCTTGACAAATAAGTTCCTCTTCAGTGTGAAATAAACTTTTATCATTCATCATAATGGAATAAACATTTTATTTTATTTTTTAATAGCACGAATCCGTTACAACAATCAGTGATACACTCATTCACTGGTGATGTCAGAAGGACAATGAATCTCAAGGAACGGTAATGATGAATATTAACATCCAGCACCCACACAAAGACTTTTTTCATGCTCTCAGCAAATGACCAAATGTGAGAGAAAAGATTACATTTATTCATAGCTGTCTTTCATCAAGAAGCTTAAAACCCAAACTTCAAATGTAGCCCTAAATTATATGCATATTGAGCTGACCTCTATCACCCTTTTCCTTAAAGCCATAGAGGAGGTGTGATATGCAAAACCCCCGCAGATCCTTCAGCTCATCATTTAGACGATTTCAGCACTTTTTGGTTTTGCAGCCATCCAACGGTGATCACGTCAGTCGCTAATAGATAAAGCCTCACCATTGGCATACAGAGAATTGTTCCCAAGCATTCCTGACATTGAAGGGTGAGTAAAAAAAGAAATATGAGTCATTCGTAAAATCAACTTGATGCAATGTAAAACACCATGAATCTGGCACCAGAGCACCAGATAGCTCCAAACCATTTTCACATTATCGATTGTGAACACTCGTTCTTTTGTCAGACATCTCTGCAGCTATGACCTACTAGATTTAGTGAAGTGCTCTGAGGCCGAGGAACCATATGAAGGTTGTTCACCCATCCAGGAGAGCCATTTAAAGCTGCAGGAACCCTGAGCCGAGCTGCAGCCGCTCTCTAACGACTCAATCAACCGCGCTGATGGGAACAAATGGCACCAAGAGACTCAAACACGTTCCCTAAGTACGCATTATATTTGCTCTATGCATTTTCGTTATTGTCTTGTAATGGTGAAGTGTAAGTATGCATGCATGGACTTTGTAAAACAGTTAACCCTGCTTTGTAATTGATATCACATTTCTTTCCAGAATTCATAGTAAAATCAGTGAAGTATGACACCACTGCCAGCTTAAGTTTCTAAAGCATTATTAGCTTTTCAACTTAAAATACAACCTGAGTGTAATTAGGATGATTTCCAAGGGAACCAGGGTTGATCCAGCACCTCAATCCAACAATTAAAGGACACTATGTATACGATAAAAACAGAGTATGTGTTCCCTTTTGTGAGAAATACTGTGAAGTCACAGGAGTATTCATTAAGGCCTTTGTGTCCTGTTTGAAATAATGCTGTTAAAGGCTTTAGCTGTGGGCATCTCTCTGGAAGAGATATAATGATCCTCCAATTAGAGACAGAATCATGAGACCTGTTTATTAGTCCTAATTCGTCTCCTCTTTGTGCTGAGCATATCAAATACCACAGAGGAAAAAACACAAAAAAAACATTTTATCCTCCATAATTACAAATCTATTAACAGTTTCACAACAATGACAAGCAACAGTATTCACATCGTTCCCACTGTCAAGAACAATGCCGCAGCACTGTCCGTGTTCCCATTAAAACCTGCATTTATCCAGCTCCGTGACATCAGACACGACTGCGAGCCTCTTCAGATACATTACGCGTTTACATTAACAACCATGTTTTTGCTCTTATTAATTCTGAATGGATTTTCAGACACTAAATTTGCAGCTTATCACACAGTCGCAGGCTTTCGTAAAGGTGCTTTCAATTAAGAGAGATGAATATTTGAAAAATGTCATGCTCGTTTAAAGGTTCTGTTTTAGACGTAGTTTTGTTCTTTTTGTCTTTGTATGGTGAATTTTTAGTTGCATTATGAGGACGCAGCAATGAGAAGAGAAAACTAAGCGTTCTGCGCAGCCTCATTACAATAACATTTAATTACTTCTGCGCTACCTTTTTCAAAAATATTTTGCTGGGACCACATTCGAATTGCATTGACTTTTTCAAATTTGAACAAAGATCCCAACTTTATAAGATCATTTTGTTGAAGCTGTGTACTGTATCTCCTGAACGTTTTAGCTCTGTGGTTAAAGATGATTAACAAACGTGAAATTATCCAGAACCTTGAACATCAGATCTTCCTTTGTAGCGTAGCCTTACAGCATTTACTGCAGCGGTGTTTTAAAGTTGGCCAACGGTTATGGTTTTGAGTTTCTACTTGTTCTTAGATCTTGTGTTTTTGTCTCGTTTTCTTCCCGTCCCCTGTGTTGTTTGCGTTACTTCCTGTTTTAGTTTGAAAGTCTGTTTCTTCTTGTTCTGCTTTGACGTCTTTTCCTCCCATCGGTCCTGATTGTTCACGCCGGTCGCTGTGAATTTATCTTTTCTTTTCTCTGCCAGTCTTTGTCTTTACTGCCCTGTCATGTTCTGCTTTGCTCTTTAGCTTTTTCCTTTTTCTTTTACTGGTTGTCTGTTTTTTTCCTGTGCTTTTTCTTTAAATAAAGCATGGTTATTTGTGACTCCTGCCTCCTCCTGTGGTCTCTTCTATTTAACAGCGTTGTGATATTTGAACATTTGAGTTGAGTTGTGCATTTCAGAGATCGATCACCTCATTATAGTTTTGCCTTGTGCCCATAACTCAGTCAGAAACACAGATATTTGCACTGGACCTTCACTGAAGCAGCTGGAAGAGGCAAAATGGACCTATTTTGACTCACAGTCTTAATAATATGCAGGGACAAAACAGGACCAGTTTTACAGAGATCAGTTTAAAAACCCTCCGACTGAATAAAGTTGCCCATAATATGATGTTATTGTGTGTTTAAGCTGTGTTGCAAGCAAAATGTATGTTATGGTTTGGCGTGTTGACTTTGTGAGAGTGCCGTCTAGAAAAGGTTTGGTCGACAGTCAACAGGTAGAAGGTAAGGTGCTGACTTGTAGGTGGACAACCCAACAAATGAAAAAAAACCAGGAGAATCTGTTTGGTGTGTACATGTCTGATGGATAGAAACCTGACGTGTTCTGAATCCAGCTGCTGGAGCACAAACACAGAATTGTTTTTGTGTTGGTGGAATTTCAGCCGACAACAATTCCACATAGTCGTAGGTCCACGTTCACTGAATGAGGCGACAGGTGCAACGCCAAGCCGAAGGCATTTGAAAGGAAACGGCTCGCTGCTGCCTTAATTAATGAACTAAAAAGTAACTGCAGTAGTGGAACTTCAAGACACGGGCCCACATGGGCCCTCTGGTGCGCGAGCCCATGGACTGGTCACCCCGACGTGAAGCCAGTGAAAAACCGCCTTAAAGTGCAAAGCAACTAAGAGCCATCAGGGACTGACTCCAAAACATTTCAGCTACAACACAGTCCCATTTAATTAAAGTCAACTTCTCTTATGAAATGCTAGGCCAAGATTTGTTTTTCTAAAGTTATTACGTCATTAGCTGAATTCACTCCTTCTAAATAAATGCACTGGTGATTCATCTACAAATATTTTAACTATTTAATATACTTGAGTCATTAAAGATGACCCCTTTTCTCCAATATAGGTTTTTAGGTGTCAGAGCTTCTTGACTTTACAATCTTCATGCATGAAACATGATGGAGGACTATACACAGCCGGTCTACCCATCGATTCTGTATCAGTCTGTGGAAACTTTCCTCTTGACAGTGTTTCTCTGAGACACTGATCCGTTTGACTGCCCAAGGTAGTAGTTTGTACTTCCTGGCACAACTTCCAGAAATAAAAAAATAACTGAAGTTATAACTTACTGCAGCCTTTGTAGAGGGCAGGGACACCCATAGGATTTGATAGCCAGTTAAAGGGAGGGTAAGGGATTTCTGGATGATGTCACATCTGGTGGTGATCAACATCAAGCATCAACAAAACTTGGAGACCTAGGTCCCACCTCCGCTTTTTCTGGCCCTCCCAATGAAAACATGCCCGATAATATGCACATCACCTCCGGCTGTTGGTGACTGGCTGAAGCAGTGTTCGTTTGTTTCTTCCTTTTGTTTTTTAGTTTGGGGACAGGCTACCCCGACTCTGTAAGTTTCCGGTTTCCAGAGCCGGAGCTGCGTATGAAAACTGTGGGCTTTTTTCCCCACTGTACTCTTGAGATGGGCAGCGGGCTGATGGTGAGGATGGTTAGAAATCACATAGAATTGCTTACCCAACCTTTACCTGGTACACAAACACTGACATACTGTATGTGGAAATGACAGATATGAACCCATTCATACTCGGTTGGAGACAAGCTGACAGAAAACGGCAAACAGCGACCAGTAGCTGTAATTGTTGTTGGTATATTGTTTGTGTGGTGGACAGATTTCCATTAGATTTGTGCATCTTTGTGTGCACACAGTGGATCAAATTAGCGGATAACCCCCAGGAGTTAGTTTAAGCAGGCAATCTCAGCAGAGTGTATCCTTGCCTTCATCCCACTTTTACGTATTTCATGACCCTTTTATTTCGCAATGCCAATTTTATTTCAGGGGTATTTTTATTTCATGTTCTTATATTCAAATGAAGGGGCGTGGTTTTATAAGTGGGTTTGGCCAGTCGTGAACTTCAGCGGATCCTCACGAGGGACGGGAAAGTGGGAAGGAAACAGAAAACCAAAAATACCTAAAAACATCAACGACAGAAAGAACAAAACGTAACAAAATTCAGGGAAACTTGGACTCACCAGGTGTTTCAGATTTTTATACTGTAAAATAACTGAGACAAAAAGCATCTCATGTATTAAGAAAGGCTTTCAACCACCTTGATGATGCAGTGCGGCCCCACCTGCACCAGCCTCACCAAGCCCCAGAGTCCCCTTCCACCATCACTGTTACAAACGCCGTTTATCCCGACTGCCGGCCAATGAAGCAGTTTTATAATGATTACATTAAATATTGAATATTTAGTGGCGCTGGGCATCACAGATCAACCAGCAGCTCCGCAGATGTGTGCCTGAGGGGTCTGAAACTTCACTAAATACAGCGATAAACACGGTGCACAACGCTGATGTTAGTTTCCGATCTGATTCCTACCAGAATTTAGCGAATCAGAACTTTGCATGCAATTTTTAAATCCCTGCAAATGGTGCCTTTTTCATTAAGTTGACAGGACCTGTGATAAAACGGTAGAATGTTTGAGGTGCATGATCAGCGCTTCACCCCAACCCAGCTTCTCTGAGCTCCTACGTAGACATCGGCCTCAGATCAGAAGATTCTCCTGGTCGCTCCCAGGACTCGACTTGTGACTCGACTTGTGACTCGACTCTTGGCATGTTAAAGCACTTTATAAATAAAGATTGATTTGCCTCAACGAGTCAACGGGAGAGTGAGATGTGTAGAAGAGTTTGACGAGTGTGAGTGATGGTTTTATACTTATATCACTTATATCATACACCAGTATATTATTTACAGCACCTTACATATGCACCAATATCTTTCACATCAGGGAGCACTTGGTTACCAGTGGAACTAACTGGTTCATTTAAACTTTTGCTGCAGACTTTCGGCAAAACAGCAAGTGCGTCCACCTTGTAAAGGAATGACCTGAGCACCGACCAGAGCGTCACCACTGTTATCATCATGTTCCACGGTCCAGACTCTCACCAAGGAGAGACTGATGTGATCGGCTCCCCATGACTTCGAAGAATATTAATGAGCTCCAACGGATGGCAGCTAAACGTACAGTACCAGCCACTGATCACGGATCTATATTTCTGACTGCCACAGTCGACTTCTTAGTTGAATTCATTATTGGTGTTGATTGGTGATTCATTTTCTTGTTGCAGTTCATGACCATCTGACCACAGACTCCTTCACAGCATCACATGAGCGCAGCAGCGGTGGGGAGAGGAAGGGAGAAGTATTGAGGGGGAAACCTTTTCTTATATCATTTATGTATTTTTGAGTGGCGTTGTGTGGAGCACACCTGAGTAGGCCGCGTCCTGCCTGCAGTACACAGTTCACTCTCGGTTTAGAGTATTCGTTCAGTAGTTACTGGTGTGATGGTACACGTGCTGTTACTAACATACCGTAATAACTGCCCTGGGAATGGGATAATCCTATTAGACAAATGTACAGTGACCTCTATAAACATGATCACTGACTCAAAAGAAAAAGAATCAAATTTGGTTATGTTAATATTGTTAAACTTACCCGTGTCGATGTACGTGATAAATTATGTCATCTGCAGTTTTTTATTGTATGTTTGCAAAAGGTTAGAAATAAATGTAAATGTGCTTCATTTTGTAGAAAATTCATTTTGTTGCAACTTGTGTGTAACACAAACTAAAGATGCTCTGACGTGCAGTGTGTAGGTGGATCGGGAGCTGCTCTGGCTTTAATCATGATAGTGTCCACTGCTGCTGGTCTGAAGCCAAATAAAGATTTGTCCATTTCTCATTTGCGCCATTGCTGATATTGGAAAGTTATTACTTCGGTCATCTATGGATAGCAATTTTCTGCTTAATCATTTTATAATGATGGACATGCTTGTAAGCCTTTTTTTTATTACTATTATTTTATATTTCTCTCTACCATCTGGGATGGCAATGATGAGCAAACTGAGTAACAATACAACCATGGCTGCTTTATGGCTGGAATACGAGCCATATGGTTAATGCCATCAGCTTAATGGGACAACATGATGTGAATTAGCACTGTTGGTAGTCCAGTCCAGTCCAGTCCAGCGCAGCCCAGACCAGCCCAGTCCAGTCCAATCCAGTCCAGTCCAGTCCAGTCCAGTCCAGTCCAGTCCAGAGCAGCCCAGACCAGCCCAGTCCAGTCCAGTCCAGTCCAGTCCAGTCCAGTCCAGTCCAGTCCAGTCCAGTCCAGTCCAGTCCAGCGCAGCCCAGACCAGTCCAGTCACTCCTCACAGCCCAGTCCAGTCCAGTCCAGTCCAGTCCAGTCCAGTCACTCCTCACAGCCCAGTCCAGTCCAGTCCAGTCCAGTCCGGTCCAGTCCAGTCACCCATCACAGCCCAGTCCAGCCCAGTCCAGCCAGTCCAGTCCAGTCCAGTCCAGTCCAGTCCAGTCCAGTCCAGTCACCCATCACAGCCCAGTCCAGCCCAGTCCAGCCAGTCCAGTCCAGGCAGTCCAGTCCAGTCCAGTCCAGTCCAGGCAGTCCAGTCCAGTCCAGTCCAGTCACTCCTCACAGCCCAGTCCAGTCCAGTCCAGTCCGGTCCAGTCCAGTCACCCATCACAGCCCAGTCCAGCCCAGTCCAGCCAGTCCAGTCCAGGCAGTCCAGTCCAGTCCAGTCCAGTCCAGCCCAGTCCAGTCCAGTCCAGTGCAGTCCAGTCCAATGCAGCCCAGCCCAGCCCAGCCCAGCCCAGCCCAGCCCAGCCCAGCCCAGCCCAATCCAGTCCAGTCCAGTGCAGTCCAGTCCAATGCAGCCCAGCCCAGCCCAGCCCAGCCCAGTCCAGTCCAGTCCAGT
The DNA here is from genome assembly GCA_014839995.1 of Xenentodon cancila. Taxonomy (NCBI): domain Eukaryota; kingdom Metazoa; phylum Chordata; class Actinopteri; order Beloniformes; family Belonidae; genus Xenentodon; species Xenentodon cancila. The sequence goes on along the minus strand of CM026200.1, from coordinate 1,429,991 downwards.
CCAGTCTAGTCCAGTCCAGTCACCCCTCACAGCCCAGTCCAGTCCAGTCCAGTCCAGTCCAGTGCAGTCCAGTCCAGTCACCCATCACAGCCCAGTTCAGTCCAGTCCAGTCCAGTCTAGCTCAGTCCAGTCCAGTCCAGTCCAGCCCGGCCCAGCCCAGCCCAGTCACTCCTCACAGCCCAGCCCAGCCCAGCCCAGCCCAGTCACTCCTCACAGCCCAGCCCAGCCCAGCCCAGCCCAGTCCAGTCCAGTCCAGCCCAGTCCAGTCCAGTCCAGTCCAGTCCAGTCCAGTCCAGTCCAGTCCAATCCAGACCAGTCCAGTCCAGTCACTCCTCACAGCTCGCAAATATATATAAGCTTTTGGCTATCCCCAAAATGAGATGTCAAGGCCACCTGGAGGTAAACCAGCGTCAGTCATGAGGGGAAAACAAGAAAGCACCTAGTTTACATCTGTAGAAACAGCAGAAATGATACTATTTTTATTCCTTTAAAAACATATAAACCCATGAAAGTATAGTATTGTCTTGTAACTTTTCTGGATGTCAAGTGTTTATTTTTTTATTGTTTATTTAGTGTTTATTTTTTTGTGTAAGAAAATAAGTGAAATATTCTGCCAGTGGTCTGTAAGATGATTTAATGTTGATTTTACAAAGCCTCTTACAGTGCAAGTGTTTAAACGCTTTATTCTTATTATTCTTCCTCTTACAATGTGTCCACCGTAAACATGTTGGGGGAAAATATTATTATAGAACGACTAGGAAAGAAGAAGCCGTGTTTCCCAGGTATCTGAGTGAGATGCAGCGAGGCCATGCTGTCTTCTGAGACGCCGCAGTTACTTTGGATAAATTAATCTCCACTAAAGATGACTTAGATAAACTTTGAAAAACACTAAGATGAAAACCTATAAAATGATTACGATCAGCGGCCAGAATGACAAGTATTATCAACAAAAATTAATCAGGTGCATCTTTTCATGAACTCAATTAATAATGTGCAACAACGGGGTCTTTTTTCCCTGGAATGAAAATTAATTAGCAGGGGAAGGTCACTCGGAGATGCTGACATCACTCATCAGGCCACAGTGGCAGTTCTAATTATTTGTCTTCCAGGCTTGGCTGATCAAAAATTATTGCCATACCTGAGCAACATTTAGAAAAAAATCTTTGTTTAAAGCGCTTTTAATTAGACCTGCTATTTGATTAATGCAGTGTAAGCGCTCAGGATCGGCCCTCTTATCAGCATTTCTGACAAGTTTGCTGGGTATTGTTGTGTGAAAGACATTTTACTGACGCTAAGCGACTGTTTAGTATCTAATTCAGTCACTTTAGTTGCAATTAAAAAGCTATTTACTGCAAGAACACTTGTTGATATTAATATAGATGTCGTTAACTTTGACAAAGCACTTTGTGTTGATACTTGAAATAAATGTACCATTAAGTGATAATAAGTAAATAAACTCACATTATGTGGATTATGGCCAATGAAGAGGGCCGTCAGTGTTCGTAGTACATCTTAACAGCTCGTGTTGTGAACTGTGCAATGATCAACTAGGTTGCACCCTACACATCTTCAGAAAAAGCAAATGTGCTCTTTGGTCCCACAGTTTATTGTGTTTTTGTCAGCCATAATTAATAAAAAAGACAAAGGTCACAGTACTGTGCGCCAGCATGATTACCTAAGCCGTGCCTGATAACGTATCTGGCCGCTGCTCGTCTCAGGTTCCCAAACAGAAAAGACTTGTGACAAAGCGGCGTTATGATCAAGGCTGTATCAAGCTCTTGCATTGTTCCAGAGTGATTGTGTTGACTCGTTGCCTGAACGATCCTCAACCCTTACTACATCAATTCACATTACCTGCAAATTAGCAAAGTTCTACTTTCAAGCTCACAGTACATTTGATCCAAATAGACTCTAAATGCCATTTCTGTTCCTATTAACCTACAGATCGGTGTGGCAGATATTTTCATGAGGTTGCTGGGGAAAAAACACGAGGCTAATGGCTTGGTTGTGACAGCGCTATTCATGATGATTTATGATTCTGTGTTTAAGTTGATTACTCCACTGCTGACTCGGAATACTATTTCAATTAGTGCACTGAAGGTCACTCCACGAAATCCCTCCATAATCTATTCCTATTAACACTAATGCGTCGAGTATCCATATCTGTTCACCCTTGTTGATTCAAATCATCCCTACTCCTAACCGCCAGCTTGTTTACCAGTTTACTGGTTCGGACGTATCCGGGATGGTAATTTTCTCTCCTCCGTGTATCATTAATGTCTTCAGTCTTGACACATGGCTGGAAGGGACATCTCAATACAGCTTGGGTGCATTTTATAGCTTTTATTATTTCTAATTTGCTTTACAGATCAAGGGATATTTATGCTGAATGAAATTGATCCTGAAAGCCCAATAGGCAAATGTGGTTAACATTGTGAGGCCAGAAAGCAACAACCGCCTATTACTTGTCATCACGAGAGCCAAAATAGCCTCGGTGTGATCAAAATTTTAGAGGTCTAAATTAATTTTAAATCACTTTCATTCACACTCCCACTCACCCATGCAGAGGAGGAAATTAGCTACCTGTATTTAATCTAATATGTTCTCACTGTAAGCGCTGGTGGACATGATAGACTTAATCACTTCGTACTGAATCAAAAATGCTCGCCAGACAGTGCTCGGCAATGAAAAATGTATTCAATTTCAGGCTTTACCACCTAGAATTTGGCCTCCTTCATTTTACAGGCTAGTACAAATATAGTCCCAATCATCTCATTTTGTGCTTCTGTTTAGATATAAATACAAACCAATAAATCCAAATAAATAATCAAATCCAACCGCAGAGCTTTCTGGAGACGTTGATCAGAACAGAACCAAACCATGTCTTGCATTTGACTAATCAGCAACAAATCTAGAATGAAATGGGTCAAAACTTCGGCAGCTCTGGTCCCCACATGCGAGCGGCTCGACGGCAGCAGCAGGGTGAAAGTGCTGACATTGTCACCACTTGATGGGACTCTATCTAAGGGATAGGTGAAAACACTTGGGCGCAGCGACATCAATTTTCAAGATGATTTAACTCCATGCTCTAGTGTTGCAAGAAAGAAACTTCAGACCCCTGATTTACCTCTGATGACAGCCACGAGGCCCGCGAAACAATGTTTCCAAGGCTACTAGCGAATGACGAGTGGTCACGTCGCTACAGCCGGCCCCATTGGTTTGATTTATGTGACCGAGATCCAATAAAAATGGCAATCAAATCAACCCAGCCACTTTACAGGTAGAGGGCTGTCTGATTGAGTTGTCGAAGGCATGGCTGAGGCTCAGAATGATTATGCTAGGAAACGGTGAGGGGTCCATCTCCACGCAGCCAACAAGGACACCATACATCTCCCCGTGCAGCTTTCCTACTCCACTGTGAAATGTATCCAAAATAACTGCTCACATACCGCTCGCCTGGCTCCTCTCTCTGAAGGTTATTTGTCGTCTGAAGGACTCTCCTTGTCAGAGTATGATGAATACCATGTACACAGACAGGAGCAGCGTCAGGTCCAGGATTAGCTGGAAAACTCACTGATCTGTGAATAACCTAAAAAAGAGGAGCTGCAGATTAGCCATGATGCTTTTAGGACTGATCCATCAAACTCAACTACCTCAGTAAGTCAAATGAATCATCTCACTTGATTCTTAACCCAGGCGGCGTGCGCGTGACTGCTGCACTACCTGCAGGTCACCCAGATCATTTTCAGGATGTTTATTAAATCCATGCTATCAATTTTCTTACTGATCATCCTTTATCTGTCCCGTCCTTGGTGATGCATCAAGCACACAATGATGTTAAAGGTTGTGGATTCCGTTTATGGCTTCCCCATTCAAACACCAGACCTCTGCTGGTATTATTGAATTACAACTATTGGCACAGCAGCCTGCGGTACCTCTGCCCCAAGCAGAAAAGCGTGAGCAAATAATAATCGTGTGAACTATTTACCTTAGCTCTGAACTAATGACAACTTAGGCAGGCCTGTTTACTGTGAATGAGGAAGCACACATTCAGGAAGCAAACTGGATCAAAGTACAAGCAGCTGCTTAAGTACTTACTCGCTTCGATAAGCAGAGTGAAATCACCATCATTGTTGCATTAGAGTGACTTGCTTCAGTCACTGACAGGAAAGCAGGCAGGAAGAGGAGAGGGGAGCTGATAGTACCAGCTCCCGGTGTCATGAAGGAGTTGCTGGCCAACAGCCAGCCTGAAGGAGAACAATTGAACGTCACTGTCAACCTTTCTGTACTGGAAACACAATCACCTTTATAGGAGAACACAGCACATTGTACACATGTACAAACACATCCTCTGGAATAAAAAATGAACATGTGGAATGTGGTGAGGTGGTAGTTTAGTTTGCGTCATGCCTTTAATAGTTACCTCAGTATCATTTGAATGTGATCTACACTTATATAGCACATTGTCTAGGTTTTACAAAGCACTTTACAAACGTTTTCATTCACCTGTTCACAAGAACACACTTGTTCTTTTATATAGACTATATACCCTACATAGTTATATATAAATTATGTAGGGTGTTTTAAGTGTATATTTCTTCTCGTTTTTTTAATAATCATATTCCAGTGAACTGTGTGAATCCCTGGATCCTTGGCTCTGTCAGTGGAATCAGGAGTTCAGAAACATAAACTATGAGGAATCGAATCCAAACACTAGGCCTGCCACTCTACACTGGGTGTGTAGAAATGCAGTGGTGAACATAGGCTCTTGTTATGTTAACACCTTTCCATCTATCCTGTACATTAAATCATAAACACAACCCAGTGTCAGGTTTCAGTAGCTGCTGCTCGAGGTGCAACAAGGCGATGGCATGCTAGTTATACTGTCATCAACATGTGTTGTTTTAGGCCTTTGGAGTGACAGCAAACAGCCCGCTTCACTGGCAGGATGTCCATGTTTGTTGATACAGAGTTGAGGAATCTGAAAGACTTGTCGGATCAGAGTCTGGGTAGCGACTGATCCAACAAGTCACAAATCTAATAAAGAAGCCAGATTTGATGTGACTGGAAGAATCGAACAGTGTAAGGGTTCAAATCAGGAACAATGTAAGGGTTCAAATCAGGAACGATGTAAGGGTTCAAATCAGGAACGATGTAAGGGTTCAAATCAGGAACGATGTAAGGGTTCAAATCAGGAACGATGTAAGGGTTCAAATCAGGAACGATGTGAAGGGTTCATATCAGGAACAGGATAAGGGTTCAATCAGGAACAATGTAAGGGTTCATATCAGGAACGATGTAAGGGTTCAAATCAGGAACAATGTAAGGGTTCATATCAGGAACGATGTAAGGGATCAAATCAGGAACAATGTAAGGGTTCAAATCAGGAATAATGTAAGGGTTCAAATCAGGAACGATGTAAAGGTTCAAATCAGGAACAGGGTAAGGGTTCAAATCAGGAATGATGTAAGGGTTCATATCAGGAACATTGTAAGGGTTCATATCAGGAACGATGTGAGGGTTCAAATCAGGAACGATGTAAGGGTTCAAATCAGGAATGATGTAAGGGTTAAAATCAGGAACAATGTAAGGGTTCAAATCAGGAACGATGTAAGGGTTCAAATCAGGAATAATGTAAGGGTTCATATCAGGAATAGGGTAAGGGTTCAATCAGGAACAATGTAAGGGTTCAAATAAGAAATGATGTAAGGGTTCAAATCAGGAACAGGGTAAGGGTTCAAATCAGGAACAATGTAAGGGTTCAAATCAGGAATGATGTAAGGGTTCAAATCAGGAATGATGTAAGGGTACAAATCAGGAACAATGTAAGGGTTCAAATCAGGAACGATGTAAGGGTTCAAATCAGGAATAATGTAAGGGTTCATATCAGGAACGATGTAAGGGTTCAAATCAGGAACAGGGTAAGGGTTCAAATCAGGAATGATGTAAGGGTTCATATCAGGAACATTGTAAGGGTTCATATCAGGAACGATGTGAGGGTTCAAATCAGGAACGATGTAAGGGTACAAATCAGGAACAATGTAAGGGTTCAAATCAGGAACGATGTAAGGGTTCAAATCAGGAATAATGTAAGGGTTCATATCAGGAATAGGGTAAGGGTTCAATCAGGAACAATGTAAGGGTTCAAATAAGAAATGATGTAAGGGTTCAAATCAGGAACAGGGTAAGGGTTCAAATCAGGAACAATGTAAGGGTTCAAATCAGGAATGATGTAAGGGTTCAAATCAGGAATGATGTAAGGGTACAAATCAGGAACAATGTAAGGGTTCAAATCAGGAACGATGTAAGGGTTCAAATCAGGAATAATGTAAGGGTTCATATCAGGAACGATGTAAGGGTTCAAATCAGGAATGATGTAAGGGTTCAAATCAGGAACGATGTAAGGGTTAAAATCAGGAATGATGTAAGGGTTAAAATCAGGAACAATGTAAGGGTTCAAATCAGGAACGATGTAACGGTTCAAATCAGGAATGATGTAAGGGTCCAAATCAGGAATGATGTAAGGGTTCAAATCAGGAACGATGTAAAGGGTTCAAATCAGGAATGATGTAAGGGTTCAAATCAGGAACAGGGTAAGGGTTCAAATCAGGAACGATGTAAAGGTTCAAATCAGGAACAATGTGAAGGGTTCAAATAAGGAATGATGTAAGGGTTCAAATTAGGAACAGGGTAAGGGTTCAAATCAGGAATGATGTAAGGGTCCAAATCAGGAATGATGTGAAGGGTTCAAATCAGGAATGATGTAAGGGTTCAAATCAGGAATGATGTAAGGGTTCAAATCAGGAACAATGTAAGGGTTCATATCAGGAACGATGTAAGGGTTCAAATCAGGAATAATGTAAGGGTTCATATCAGGAACGATGTAAAGGTTCAAATCAGGAACAATTAAGGGTTCAAATCAGGAATAATGTACGGGTTCATATCAGGAACAATGTAAGGGTTCAAATCAGGAATGATGTGAAGGTTCAAATCAGGAACAATGTAAAGGTTCAAATCAGGAACAATGTAAGGGTTCAAATCAGGAACAGGGTAAGGGTTCAAATCAGGAATGATGTAAGGGTTCATATCAGGAACATTGTAAGGGTTCAAATCAGGAATGATGTGAAGGTTCAAATCAGGAACAATGTAAGGGTTCATATCAGGAACGATGTAAGGGTTCAAATCAGGAACGATGTAAGGGTTCAAATCAGGAACGATGTAAGGGTTCAAATCAGGAACAATGTAAGGGTTCATATCAGGAACGATGTAAGGGTTCATATCAGGAACGATGTAAGGGTTCAAATCAGGAACAATGTAAGGGTTCAAATCAGGAACGATGTAAGGGTTCAAATCAGGAACGATGTAAGGGTTCAAATCAGGAACAATGTAAGGGTTCATATCAGGAACAATGTAAGGGTTCATATCAGGAACGATGTAAGGGTTCAAATCAGGAACAATGTAAGGGTTCATATCAGGAATGATGTAAGGGTTCAAATCAGGAATAATGTAAGGGTTCAAATCAGGAATGATGTAAGGGTTCATATCAGGAACTATGTAAGGGTTCAAATCAGGAATGATGTAAGTGTTCAAATCAGGAACAATGTAAGGGTTCAAATCAGGAATGATGTAAGTGTTCAAATCAGGAGCAGGGTAAGGGTTCAATCAGGAATGATGTGAAGGTTCAAATCAGGAACAATGTAAGGGTTCAAATCAGGAACAATGTAAGGGTTCAAATCAGGAATGATGTAAGGGTTCAAATCAGGAACGATGTAAGGGTTCAAATCAGGAATAATGTACGGGTTCATATCAGGAACAATGTAAGGGTTCAAATCAGGAATGATGTGAAGGTTCAAATCAGGAACGATGTAAAGGTTCAAATCAGGAACAATGTGAAGGGTTCAAATAAGGAATGATGTAAGGATTCATATTAGGAACAGGGTAAGGGTTCAAATCAGGAATGATGTAAGGGTCCAAATCAGGAATGATGTGAAGGGTTCAAATCAGGAATGATGTAAGGGTTCAAATCAGGAATGATGTAAGGGTTCAAATCAGGAACAATGTAAGGGTTCATATCAGGAACGATGTAAGGGTTCAAATCAGGAATAATGTAAGGGTTCATATCAGGAACGATGTAAAGGTTCAAATCAGGAACAATGTAAGGGTTCAAATCAGGAATAATGTACGGGTTCATATCAGGAACAATGTAAGGGTTCAAATCAGGAATGATGTGAAGGTTCAAATCAGGAACAATGTAAAGGTTCAAATCAGGAACGATGTAAGGGTTCAAATCAGGAACAGGGTAAGGATTCAAATTAGGAATGATGTAAGGGTTCATATCAGGAACATTGTAAGGGTTCAAATCAGGAATGATGTGAAGGTTCAAATCAGGAACAATGTAAAGGTTCAAATCAGGAACGATGTAAGGGTTCAAATCAGGAACGATGTAAGGGTTCAAATCAGGAACGATGTAAGGGTTCAAATCAGGAACAATGTAAGGGTTCATATCAGGAACGATGTAAGGGTTCATATCAGGAACGATGTAAGGGTTCAAATCAGGAACAATGTAAGGGTTCAAATCAGGAACGATGTAAGGGTTCAAATCAGGAACGATGTAAGGGTTCAAATCAGGAACAATGTAAGGGTTCATATCAGGAACAATGTAAGGGTTCATATCAGGAACGATGTAAGGGTTCAAATCAGGAATAATGTAAGGGTTCATATCAGGAATGATGTAAGGGTTCAAATCAGGAATAATGTAAGGGTTCAAATCAGGAATGATGTAAGGGTTCATATCAGGAACTATGTAAGGGTTCAAATCAGGAATGATGTAAGTGTTCAAATCAGGAACAATGTAAGGGTTCAAATCAGGAATGATGTAAGTGTTCAAATCAGGAGCAGGGTAAGGGTTCAATCAGGAATGATGTGAAGGTTCAAATCAGGAACAATGTAAGGGTTCAAATCAGGAACGATGTAAGGGTTCAAATAAGGAACGATGTAAGGGTTCAAATCAGGAAGAATGTAAGGGTTCATATCAGGAACAATGTAAGGGTTCAAATCAGGAACAATGTAAGGGTTCAAATCAGGAACAATATAAGGATTCAAATCAGGAATAATGTAAGGGTTCATATCAGGAACAATGTAAGGGTTCAAATCATGAACGATGTAAGGGTTCAAATCAGGAACGATGTAAGGGTTCAAATCAGGAATAATGTAAGGGTTCAAATCAGGAATGATGTAAGGGTTCAAATCAGGAATAATGTAAGGGTTAAAATCAGGAACAAGGTAAGGGTTCAAATCAGGAATGATGTAAGGGTTCAAATCAGGAACAATGTAAGGGTTCAAATCAGGAATGATGTAAGGGTTCATATTAGGAACAGGGTAAGGGTTCAAATCAGGAATGATGTAAGTGTTCAAATCAGGAACAATGTAAGGGTTCAAATCAGGAACAATGTAAGGGTTCAAATCAGGAATGATGTAAGGTTTCAAATCAGGAACGATGTAAGGGTTCAAATCAGGAAGAATGTAAGGGTTCATATCAGGAACAATGTAAGGGTTCAAATCAGGAATAATGTAAGGGTTCAAATCAGGAACAATATAAGGATTCAAATCAGGAATAATGTAAGGGTTCATATCAGGAACAATGTAAGGGTTCAAATCATGAACGATGTAAGGGTTCAAATCAGGAACGATGTAAGGGTTCAAATCAGGAATAATGTAAGGGTTCAAATCAGGAACAATGTAAGGGTTCAAATCAGGAATGATGTGAAGGTTCAAATCAGGAACAATGAAAGGGTTCAAATCAGGAATGATGTAAGGGTTCAAATCAGGAACAGGGTAAGGGTTAAAATGAGAAACAGGGTAAGGATTCAAATCAAGAAAAATGTAAGAGTTAGGCAATTTGCCCAAGGGCGCTTCCACCCAGGTGTGAGTGGAAGTTGAATCGCTGACCTTCCAGTTGGTGGGCAACCTAGAAAATGAAAGATTTTTATATTTAGTTTAAAAAATAAAACAATGTCAGAAATCAGCAAAGAAACAGTACTGGTCTTTCAGTTAAAAGCAACTGATCCCACAGACATGACTTTGAGGGCCTTTTAACATGTTCTTTTTCAAGTCAAGCCAAGGAGAATAAAAAACAAAAATTCTGTGATCCAAAGCATCTGAAATGACATCATCTTCAGTTTCCTCTGAACTCTGAAGACCTTTCCTCTCCAGCAATGAGGAGACAAGGAAAGTTCAAGGATTGAGCAAGTCAGTCAGGCTAACATGCCATGGAACAGGAAATAGCTATTCATTGATTTTGTGTGTGTCCAGAAAGATCAATTTTATTCTTCCTTTGTTTTCAAAGTACAATGCACTAAAGCTCCTGCAGCAGCAGGATGTGTTTGGTACAGGCATGGTCCAAATGAAGCTATAAATCAAGTGTTGGAGCAGAAACACATAATGTCATCCCCCGTAGACCACGTACAGAGCAGGGCCAGACCTCAAACTCCTCCGTTCTGCTTTCATTCTGTCTGAACAAACAGCCAGACAGTGGCCGACAATCTACTTAATACAACTGTCAGAGCGGCTCTTATTGAAAAGTCCTCAGAAAGAGGGGCACAGTGGAGACGCAGACGTATCCTTACTCTAAACAGCTCAACTTTGTCCCTCTAACATTATATCATTTTATTAAAATGCCCAATTCACTCCTTTCTAAGGCCTTCCTGCTGTGAAGCAGTTGGCTGATGAGTGTGTGAGCACGCACATATGCGTGTGTGCATAAACTGACACTTCTTTAATTGTATTGCACTCTTGCTATCTGCTGCTGGAGTTAACTCGTAAAAGTGAAGTCTCAAGCAGATTCCCAGCATCTGCCTATTTAAGATTCATAGAAAAGACCATCCACCCCAATCAATATCTGCTTGAGATTTAAGTTGCATTATGTGTCCCCTTCACAGGCATGATTTAAAACATCAGCACAAAGTATTCTTAATTTTATTGCCTGCCGTAAATTAAAATTAATGATGCTGACATCCACAATTAACAATGAAAAATGCAGATTCTTATAATTACTTTAGCAGTAATATTGTTTTCAGCCCAGGCCCAAGGTGCTCCTCATGTGCTCTTCAACATTCAGTAAAACACAAAAAGACAGCTTCATTACATTTTATTTGCTATAGGAAACAAAAAAGAGGTCTAACAAAAATCCACAGCTCATTTGGGAATATCTCGCCATGCATAATTAAGCAAATTTGATTGGAATTAAGCATGACTTCTTTTGGTTGGGTTTTAATGAATGCAAATCAGGCATCTACATCCCTAAGATTAATTTCAGCCAATTAAAAAACAAAGCTTGTTGGAAAGTGTAAAAGTGTTCAAAGCAGGGCAGCAAAGCAGTTTCTCCCCCCGTCTCCCGTTCCCTCTCTCTCCTCATCTCATCTTCATAACTTGCACTCAGGAGAATCCCCCCAACCCCCCCAACCCCCCTCCCCCCTCAACTTTGATCATTAGCATGAAGTTACAGCCAAACAGTATGAATTCAAACGTGGCAGAAATGCACTGCCAAGATCTCTGTGCCCTTTTAATCTTAAAGTTTCACTCCTTAATAGTTTTTTTTTCTTACACAATTATTTTAACTTGCACAGACTATTAAAGTGCAGCATTAGTGGGAACAAATTAAAGCACAAACAATCTAAATACTTTAATATGAACTCATGCTCCATATTTCCTGCTTATGATGCAAAGACACATTTTCGAGCATTAAATATGTCATTGTTCCGGGTTTTGACAGGACAATATATGATAATTATTCTGCATTAATTTGGCCACAATAATGTTGGCACAACCTGAAATCAACCTTTATCAGCGTTCAAGAGCATTCAATCCATCTGACTTAAGCGCTCAGGAGGTCTCATCGTGGTATTTTCCATGTGAAAGCACCGTTGCACACAAGACCAGTGACAAATAACGCAGCTCCTGCCAATAAAACATGTCAGTGTCAGCCACAGTCTGCTCGGAGGTGAGCCCCAGACGCCACGGCGCCCCCCACCCAGCATGTTTGGTGTTACTTCTGTGCACCTACCAATGCAGTAAAAGTAAATCCTGCCTGTTTGGAGAGTAAGACATAAATGCTAATGATTGAAGGCAAGCCGCTACCTCCAGGCTAATGCTAATCTGCCTGCACGTTGCTCCGAGAATGGCGTGTACATTGATTTGATCTCTCACATCAAAAGACAAACAGTGGTGCAAGTCAGCACTTCCCCAGTCAATGTCATTCCTTGAAGTGATTCCCTCACACGTGCATCTTTATGGGCCAGGAGGGAGGGAGGGAGGGAGGGAGGGAGGGAGGGAGGGAGGGAGGGAGTGGAGAATTAGGCAATCACATCTATTGGCATTTCTTTAAAGGAGATTCATGGAGGGAGGAAAGAAGAAAAGTGAGGAAGTGTTTCCCCATTCACCTGCTAGTCGTGGCCTGTCCTGAAAGCTTGTTGTGTTTAGATTGCATTAATCCTTCTGTCTCTACCTGTTACAAAGCTTTCATTAATGTTGTCTTTTAACATCAAGTCTCCTGCAGAGCAGGGAATAAGTTGAGAGGCTCAGAACTCTGCAGAAAGTTCAAAGCACCACCAGAAACCCTTTATGTGTTCCCTTAATCATTCAACAGCCCATCCTAGTATGCCACTTGTGTAGCTCCTCCGTATGACGAGAAGAATTAATATTTGGCCTCTGATGCATTCTTTTTGAAAGAATAAAGGAATGTGAAGGAAAGCATTATCTATTCAAGGAGCGCAGGGAATACTCTGACTGTGTCTCAGTTCTGTTGTAGCTGCTGCGTCTCATTTCGTGTGTCGCAGATCACAGGCTGCCGACTGGTACGTTTCTGAAGGAGAATGGAGAGTAGGAAATTGTTCTGTTTTATTAGAACCCTGTGGGAGAGTTTTGTAGCGGCAAGCATGCCATTGAGCCTATTTGCATCATGCTAGCAGTGAATAGATATGATGATCCTTAAAGCATGATTGAATCACTCCTGCAAAAGTGCTTTTACGCTATGATTTTTCTTTTTGGTTATTGGTGAAAGCCTCTGGCAGAACTCCTCATATCAATCCACCACACCGTTTAGGATTTATCTACGTTTACCAAAAAGCATTACGGATTATGTTCCTCCCTTCACTACCAAAGACTTGTCAAAATATAAAGCATAGTAATCATTACTCTACTGCCATACTAATAATTTTGCTCTGTGTTTCTTGTCGGTGAGCCCCGTCCTGTGTAAATGTATTAACTCGGACGCCCTAGGCTTTTCATTTCTTTCAGTAAAGCCTCGTTGTTATAGAGTTGGCCTCATGCTTACTTTATGCACCAAGAACCACACATTCAAGTTCACTAGAGCAGACCTACGAGCCTTTTGAAACATTTGGACCGCGTTATTATGAAAGTATAGTGTTCATACATCTCTAACTGCAATTGCAAGGCAGCCATCAGTGTAAAAATTTCCCATTCTAAGTTTCCTGAATGCAACGAGACAGACGGGGGGGAAATGTTTGTACCCTTTGTTTCCACACATAATAACAAAACCAAGGTTATTATTCGGGGTTTGAAACCAGTGAAAGGCTATTCACCGCTTTTGTTTCAGACTGTCCTACTAACAAGCTGAGAACTGGAATAAATTGCATTAAGCCTTTAAACTTTACGTGTATTCACTGCTTGCTTTTTGAAGACGTTTTGATTAATTTTCATCAAATTGCGTTGAACTATTTCTGAAAAGGGGGCTGTTGAAAAAGCCCATCTACTAGCTGTAGGGGTAAATTGTGTGGAGTGAAGAGATGTTACTGAGAGATGGGAAGCCCAAGGGACAAGCAGGAGGACAATACTGTCTCTTGGGAGAATTTTATGCTGCTGAAGTGGATTTGAATATATAAAGGAGATCTTGGGTAAGAAGGAAAGGGGGGTACAACATAGCCTGTGTTCTCCTCGTCCCTTGTGTGGGAAAAGAGGCAGACTGGCCTATGTGTTCCTTTTTCCATTCTTTTATTGCACGCAATTAGTATTTCTGCATTTAAGCTCTGCATGTGTGCCATCAGGACATCAGTAATCCTGATCCATCGCATTTTTTTTGTATAAGATGTGCTCAGTGGTCGCTATTCTACGTCTAATAATAATAAAAAAAAAAAAAGAATCATCCATGCAAAATCTGTTATCCTTTTGCAGTTGTAAAGACTTACTGCTGCCTCTACATAGGTTTCACGTAACTGCCTGTTAATCTGTTTTTTGCTTTTCTGTGAACCAAAAAACAGAAAAGATAAAATAATTTGTCAAAATTCAGGAATGGAGAAAACAGAGGTCTGATTTCAAAGCTGAGAGAATCTGTTGCAGCGTCCTTTACAGGTGAAGAGGCTTCTCCTCTCCATGTGCCTACTTCTGCTTATCCCCTCATCATGTCGAGAGCAACTGGGAATGTTTTCTGTGACAACTTATTTTGTAAAAACACCTGGCACCAAGTTACAAAACACAGCAAAAACCAAAAGAAATGGAACATGTTCATATGATCGCATTGTCCTGCTCGGGCAGGCAACACCCCGCACATTCTCCTGTCTTACGGTTCCTGTTTGGTCTGCCCCCTTTACTTTGTCCCTTATCTGAGCATCATTCATTCCTCCTCTGTGATCCAGCACTTGGCTGTGGTCTTTGTGGTTTGGCACCAACCCATTCTTCCCGTACACCGCTAAAGACACTAGTCTACACTGTTCTTTGTCTTCATTGAAAAGCCCTCATCAGTTTACATTACACTTTTCCCTCCTTATAATACAGCCCTACGCTCCTACTTTATCTTTGAGGCTAATGTGAGAAGCTCATGTGGTAAATAAGACAATAAAATAAGACAATAATGTAAGTTCACAATTATCTCACTCACAGCAGGAGGTCAAAGCATTTACTCTATGCACACAGCACAAATGAAAAGTAACTAATATCACAGATTTAATAAAGTACATGAATAAAAACAAACTTATCTTAGACTTGTTGTATTAGTACGTAGTTATCACATTTAAAATGTGTTCATTCACGTGTTTATTTAGGGGTTTCTGGCCTAAGCGTCTCGAGCTGAGCTGTTTCCCCTGCGCTCCTGTAGAGGTCGCTGTGGCGTGCTGCCTTTTGTCTCATACTGCGACACTAACGCCAAGCCTGATACCTTCTTCATGAAGTTTGAAGTAGGAGCTGTGACATTGAAATAGGCGAAGAGAATGTGAGCAAAAGAGGGATTACAAAGTTAATTTTGTTTGCTGCCATAATGTCTAGTACAAACAAATTGGTTTTTAAAAGGGAAAAATTTGTTGACGCTTAATCTGTGCAGTGATGAACAGTAATTGTTTTTTGTGCTTGTGTTAATCATGCTGTACCAGTGGTAAGTTAATTTGGAGCAAATAAAGAATCTTATGTACATATGTCTGAAGACATGCTGGAGTTGCAGGATTATTTCCTCTGTGGAAGAAACACATTATGTTAATCACAAAATCCCAATATTTGTGGATCTGGGAGATGATTGTAGCGAGCAATTATGCGCTGGCTTTATTACCAAGAACGCAAATTAGATACTGTGAATGAGTTCATCCCAAGCATTGTATGTGCCATTTAGCTCTGAAATCCTTGTTTATTAAACTCCAGTTGCAAATGTGAATCAACTCTTTGGCATTAATCATGAAATACAAGAGCCCAGATGGTACAATCTTAGCCAAGCTTGAATTAATACAAAAGGCTGAAGCGCTGCTGCATCAAGCTCCTCTCAAGGACCTTTGAAGAATGACATGAATAATCATTGTTGTTTGATGCATAGTTTATAAAGTCGGCAGAGCAGAGTGACCTACTGCAAACTCAGAGATATTGTAGCACATAGTGCTGCCCTGCTAAGATGCATCACACCACAGAATGGGTGTCAAAAAAGATTCATGACTTCTTGCATTAATACACAAATACACACATTTTAGTATCCCAGTGTGATCATCATTGTAAGATGATTGTGATTTTTAAAACGTGTAATTCCTTCCATGATTGCAGCCAGGTGATGATCTTGGACTACAAAGTAATCTTCAACTTGGACTGAAATGTCAGGGCATATAACATAAGGAAACAGTGACTTTCTTACTAATGTTTTTTCTGTACTAATATTGATTGTATATAAATAATATAAATACATTTAACAAATCCTGACATCCCGTCGTTTGCAGTGGGTAAAAGATTAGGTTCTTGAATACAAGGCAACATTTTATCTGTATACGAGTTATCTAATATCATACACTATCAAAACTGTTATTAACATGGTCGTATTGCTTTTTTTTCTATTTTAATTTTTAAAAAATGTAGAAGAAGCTTCATGATAAAATGGTCTCGTCACACTTTTCCAGCTGTTTTGGAAGCAAAAATGAAGCAGAATACGTTCAGCTGAGCAGATGGCGATGCCAAGCCCAAGAAGCATCGTCCCTGTAAACGGCTGTTTTTAAACTGCACACCGCGCCAGCGTATCACAGTCGCCGGGGCCTGCGCCGCTGCGCCGCTGCGCTGCTGCGCCGCTGCCATATGTAATTACATGTCTGGAAAGATGCATGTCAGACTTGGGACACTGCTATGGTGTAGGGTACATGGCTGCACCACAGCGTAACATAGACCTGCTTCAGCGTGTCCAGACCTTTGACTCGTACTGTACATCCAACTTTAGTTTACTTGTACACATAGTTGCACAACTTTTTAGAGCCTTATAATGTATTTCTTTTAAATGCAGCACATGCTAAGACCTGTAGTTGAACCACTGAGGCTCTTTCGAGGTGACTGACTGGTGTCAGGGCGTCCCACACTAACCCATGTGACCCACTGACGCTCTCACCTCTAAACCGTGTTTTTGTTCCTCCATGGTGGCACAGATTGGAAATACCAGTGGATGTGTCAACAGAGAAAAGCGCTTGGATTCAGATATAGTCAGACTAGTTTGTGGCCTCATTCACATGTGGGAGTTAATCAGATATAAATCATATTTGTGTCTGAGCTCAACAGATCTGGATATCTAGCGTGAAAGATCTCTGCTTGGCATCGAGATGGTCCGGCGATCCATGAGCGACTGTCTTTAGGTACTTCACACATAGAGACCGAGTGCCAGTCGCTCGCCAAAATCAACGGAAGCATGAATCTTGTCTGTGTCATACTTCAGAGAATCAGTGATACGTTAAAAAATATTTGAAGTTTATTAAATTTTGGTTCTTCTTGTAAAATAATTGGAAATAAAAAGAGGAGAACAAAGAGATATATAATCGAGATATTTGTGACAAGTTCAACGTAACTTTTTCATGTTTGCATGTAGGTTTGCATCAACATGACCATGTGCGTATGAATTTGGTACGAAGGAGATTTAGTTCAATGATTAATGTCTGAATGCCGATGACATTAAACCACACCTGAACACATAACAGCTGCCTTAGATTGTAACTTGTCACATGAACACGTTCAATGTATATCCTTTTGTGGTCTTTTTTCCTCTCTGTCTTTTGCAGAGCTCGTTGACGTTTGGTCTCATATTTAATGTATTCCAGCTCAGCTGTTATCCGATTCCAAAGGACATTGCATCTCATTTCTTGTCACTTGTCCCCTAAATTCCTAAAGGTACAATTAGCATTTTGTTTGACAAAACGTTGAAAGGTTCATAGATTGATATTTGCAAAAATGTACCAGGGTGTTTTTTTCTCCAAATGCAAATGCTGACATTTATTAACGTTTATTACAGATACTCAGTTTATGGATTGTAAAACTCTGCATAGATTTAATGGGAATAAAGTGAAATTACAATGTTTAAATATAATCAGTGTGGCAAACCAGAAAGTGTGTAATTTAGTGTTGTGTGGCAATGAAATGTTTTACGGGCCTTGATTTATGTCCTGTGCATGGCATTTCTAATGAGACAGACCAACTTTGCAGTACGCCGGTGTTCCAGGAAACTACATTTACAGCAGATCTTTTTTTCTCAAGAGTGTTTTTCCCCTGTGAAATAATGTCAGCACTTTCCCACCTTCAAAGTCCTTTTGTTTCCAGATCTATTAACAATTCTAATTGTACAGGAACACTTGTTAAGTAAGGCTGGTAAATAAAGCAGGAAACGCATTATTTCCTTTTAGTGCAGATTAAAGGTACAGCTATGCTGGGTTGAAACACATTAATGAGGTTTTAAATAAAAATGCTGGCAGGGAATTTACACCGCTGACTGGTTTAACTGCAGTAAGCAGTTGATTTTCCTTGATGTTAAAGGGGAACATTATTTTACCCTCTAATGAAAAATACATCTTTCCACTTTCCTATCTGTTAATTAACATGTTTGTGTTAAGGGATTTTCAAAAGGGATACAATTGCTTTTAATCTGATTAAAGTAAGTGATACATAATGGGGAGGTGGTTTTCCTAGGGTCCTTCTGTTAATTGAATAGCTTTGTATGACTTGGAATGTTTCTCCTAGTCACAACAGTTTGCCGAGACATAGCTGCTCGGGATGCCCCTATCTTAATTACGGATCGTTTCCAAATGTAGTTCAATTTCCTCAGCAGGACAGTTTCTGTTAACTGCTATTTTTAAGGCCAATAACAACGTCAAAGCTAGGGATGATTAAAGCAATTAAAGTTTCCCTTTGTTTCCTAAGCAGGGCGAGATAGGCCTGCCTGTTTGTACAGCATTTATTAAACATTTACTAAATGGAATTGAATCTGTCATCGATGAAGTTTTCCGAGACAATTACCTTTTAGCATGGCAAACACTCTGTCTCCCAGCTTATGGCCGTGATTAGCAATTGATTTCATCAAGCCAAACTAAAAATCCTCCAGTAGAAGGAGAGCGCGAGGGTGTAAGAGAGGGCTTTAAATATAATTTTACCATCAGAATTTCTCAATTAGCATACCACATTTTCTCCATTAGATAAACTGCCTTTAGAGAGCTGGCTGGCTTAATCTGTTTAATGTCCGTGTAAACTATAATCTCTTGATTCTAAAAAGAAATCCCTTAAGGACATCATTCGCATACACTCTTCATGAGACAGTTTCTGAAAGACGTGAAGGGTTGCAGTGTTTGAAGCGGGGATTGAATAGTGATGGGATGTTATGCCTATCAAGCGTTTCTTTTCTGCGGGACATAAATTGTGCAAGATGTTGTTTCACTTGTTTGTGTTTAGAAAATGATTAGTTACTGCTTTCCAGCGCGTTTGTCCTTGCTTTACTCTAATACGCCATGTGTCATGGTTTCACAGACGACACACCGCAGCTTCATGCGGGACTCTGCACTTGCATGCAGTTTTGTGTGGTTACTTCACTTCTTTGACTTTCGTGGCAGCAGGTTCTTGTTGTCTCTGAAATCATGCAACCTTAAATGTTGAAAGTTTTCGTTCACTAAAAAGTAACTTGGTGCTGATATCTCATCAAAGTATATTAGGCTGAATGTACATGTAGTTCACTAATAATTATAATTATATATTCAGTTGAATAATTACATCGCTGTGGGACTGTTAAAGTGCATAGACACAGAAGTCAAGATTTGTTGTTTTCCTATTGAACGACGATCAGAGAGAAATCAGGATGTTTACATGCATATCATTGCTTTCCATCATACACTGCAGGCTGTATGAATTAGGGCCTGCAAACAGCCTCATTCTCCTTGCATCACGCCAAGAGTCACTCCATTGATTACCCT
Organism: Xenentodon cancila; assembly: GCA_014839995.1. Lineage (NCBI taxonomy): Eukaryota > Metazoa > Chordata > Actinopteri > Beloniformes > Belonidae > Xenentodon > Xenentodon cancila. The sequence continues at coordinate 1,410,306 of CM026200.1, read as the reverse complement.
TCTCCGCTCCCAGGAAATGGCTCATGCATCTCATGTACATTATAACAAATGTTCTCTTTGCATTACAATTGAATTGTGATTGTTATGTTCAATCAATGGGGAAAGGTCACGGGATCGCTCCTGCCAGCGCTTTAATGGAGAAGTCGATGAGGATTCATTTTAATCACTGCGGCTGTGGCAGAATGAGCACAACACTGAGAGACTGTCGATGGCCCGGTAATTACCGCTGTTTATACAGGTTTCTGCTTTAGCAATTTAGATATCCACAAATCTTTCTGTTTCTTGCGCTCCAGTTATGTTGGAAGCTGTGTGGCATCAAATGAAGCGCTGGAGGATGTGGGCCGTGACTGCACTAATTGTGCGAGTATTGGAGAGCCTGACTGTGGAAATAAACTAAGCTGCATTTTACCGCCTTTGAGCAGTTCAAGTTCAAAGTTATTTTGCATATCAGCCAGCGACGTTGAGGCCAAGATGTAAATAACAACTGAAGCAAGAGATGGAAACTGCACATCTAAAATACTGAATGCTGGCACTACAGATGCCTTCATGCACTAAATTCTCGTTTTACAACACAGTGTCATTGCTCTTGAAGACGTTGAGCATAAATAAGGTTGAAAACTGACAACAAAAAAGGGAAACATGCATATTGACTTAAATATTCTTTGTGTGCTGCATGGTAGACAAAGTAGGAGGTCAGACGTTCCCCGCCTTAAAACATGAAGGAATGCTCTGATTCATCAAATGAGTTGCATGTTTGTTCCGTACGTTGACTCTGCAGTTACCCAGCTCTTCAGCATCGGGCTCACACGTCTTCACGCTGGACATGGCAGGAAAAGAAACTTAGCTACCATCACTTAACACTGTGAGGTAAAGCTGGCACTTTTCAACCTGACAGCCACCTCCATGGATAGCGAGGAAAAATATGGCTCCCCCTCCACCATCCGAGCCCTCTGTCATCTTCTCCTCACTCCAAGTGGCACGTTTGTGTTGCCCAAAGTCTAAGAAGAGATGGGGTCACAGTGGTACAACCTTGGAGAAACAAATATTCATGATCAATAAGAGCTTTATTCCAAGCATCTAAATGATCCTTACGTCTGCTTTCGTTCCCCTCCGTTGCTCTTATTTGCAGGAATGCAGGAATGCATTGTGAAGATTCTTTTAGACGCGGTAAGAGGACACTTTCAAATACTACACAGTATCGCTGCTTTCAGATGTCGTGTAACCGTAGGTGAGGGGAGCGTGCTGAGCTCGGTCAGCTCAGTCATGTTGCAAATAATCAATTGCCTCTCAAATGTAATACAAACTAAGTAGGATTCCTTATTTCCATGCTCTGTGCACCAACTCTGCACTATTAAAGTTATTTATCTCTCTCGTTTTTTAAGTTCATCAATTATATTGTGATATACTTAATGTCCATAAGAGGATGATGTATGATTGGTCTAATTATTTCTTATTCACCATGCTTTCTAAAGCATATCAATTTTGTTAATACCATGTAATTAAAACACGTCAGTGTGCTACAAGTTGCTGGCTGTATTAATGACTATGAAAATTATTTTAATTAAATAGCCAATTATAGAAAAATCCTAACCATGAGAATTGACATTTAAATGAATTCAATTTAAATTGCTTTTCAACATTGTTTTATCAAAGCTTTATGGGCTGAATAAATTATTACATCAAACAATATACTGTGTCATTGATCATACGCGAGACTTGTCCCATATCCATACATTTTCAAACACTTTCGCGATGCCATACATCATAGAGGGTGATTACATTTTGACACAGTCATTTGTTTACTGCAATCTCCGTCACATGTACTGTACTTTTTGGAAAACTGTGTGAACTGTTTCTTAGTTAACCGAGTGTTCAGTCACGTTAGGAACTTTGCTTGTTGTCGGCCGCCGCCGCGTTAGAAAGGATCACTTTTCTTACTGCGCTGGGATTCCTGTTCATGTTTTTACGTTTGGGCAGAATGATATCAGCAGAGCATTGTGCTGTAATTCGGAGCACCGGCATGCAGACTGCCTTTTTTTTGTAACGCGGTGTTTTTGTAACTGGGGTCAGACACATGCAGCCCACCCAGTCTGCTGAGGGGTCTTTGTATCTAAAACATCATCCTGTGTTTCCTTTTCATACCTGTTAGGCTGCTCAGGCTCATATATTTCTCCTTTTTCTTCCTGCATCATACTAATGAAAGCCATTTTTCAGACATTACGAGCGCAATGATTTGCAGTTAACCCATGCAAACAAGAGAAATAGTGGGCAAACTGTTGTGACATTCATTGTATATAATGAAATCTTAATATGGTGCATATTTAAGTGAAAGGTTAGCAACATAAAGGGCAAATGGATTGTCTTGCAATGAATTTTAAGCAGATATTGATTTTACACTACAAGCTACCTCTTCCCTGAATGATAATTTTGAAATGGCACACATCTTATCTTAAAGCTTATCTGACACAATGGGACATTATTCCTGCAGGAATATGTGGAATTTCAGGCAATAAACAACACTCCTACAGACACATGCTTCACCCATTCCTCTTAACAAAAACAGCAAGATGAGCCATTACAAAGACCTTTAAAGGACAAATAAAAACTTTGCAAGTACTTATAGAAGTGGAACTTTAATGTGTAATGAATATCAAGATCCATAAATTATTATTAAATCTCAGGAAATGAACAGTACTAAGTTGTGGAAACATGGAAACTGATAAAAATCAAAGATACCAGCTCCTGATATCAAAATTGAATTACAATTATTTATGAAGTGTATTCCACGCAAACATATTTAATGTTGAACAACTTCAGTGTGGATATTTTTTGAGAGCAGCAAGTCAAATCCTCCTGATCGTGACGTGACGCGTGGTTGGACCCCAGAGTCCTATGAGCTGCAGCGGTACACTCGTCTTATCCTACAACAGCCAACAAGTTCCCCTGCAAGCTTTTCCTTCCTGTGTTTTTGTCCCATCTGAGAGTGATGTTTAGGGAAAGTGACGGCGTTCATGTTCAAACTGACTTTATAAAGCTGCCTGTTCTAAGACGATCTGATGCTCTGCGTGGAGACTGAGGAGGATGGTTACAGGACGTCTCTAGCAACATGTGAGACGCCTGAAAATAAAATCCTTGTCGGCCTAATGCTTTGTTGTTTGTTGTCTTTTTGAGGGTTTGAACTTTTCCACTACTGTCAGTTGGTTCAACAACGGTGAGTTGATCAACGTTTGATCCTGATATAGCCCACCGTACATCTGTTCACCTGTAACTCTTCCACAATAAAAAAACTGTCAACACTAAATGAAACAACTTTAGACATTAGAGTGGGTGTGAAGTTAATTATTAACGTGCAGCCACATTATCTCACTGTACGCCATGCCAGTTGAGTATCTGCTGTGTGCAGTTTCCACACAGAGCTTACATCTCATAAAAGCCACCACTGCTGTCTTTGCTGCTGTGAAAACACAATAACTAGAGAGGGCTAATTAAATGAGACACGGGATCCTCTCGGGCAGGTGGGGTGTTTCTTGAACAGTGACTCACAAAGCAAGTCCAGGAAACATGACAAACATAACATCCGAATTAGACTGAAAATATTAAAAAGTTGTCTTAAAGCCACCATGGAGGTGATGGTCCAGCTCCAGTGCAGGCAAACATTGCAGCGTTGCTTTCTGGCTTTGCACACATTTGGACAGCAAGTTATCTGGTTTCTGATGTTCAGTTGCACCGAGGTGGCAGAGAAAATGTGCTCCGGATTCAGATGTGATGTGAGCTCGCTGCAGATGACCGGTGTGGGTATTTGAGCAGACCCGAGACCCTGAAGTGGAGCGGGAGCAGATCCTCCAGTGTCCCCTGGCTCCTCCCTCTCTGCGCCGTGTGACAACAACAACTCATCCACAGAGCGGAGCTGCACTTTTCAGCTCATTTTCCTGCTGTCATTCCTCCTCCTATCTTTGATCATTGTCCCGCCGCTCGCTCCCCCCTCCCCAAATCCCTCACTCAGCACGCCTTTTTTTCGGCAGCTCCTTTTTACTTTCCAACTTGTCTGAGGAGCTAAAGTCTCGCGGATTCTTCCATTCAAGGCTGGCTTTTCTACTTTGAACTTGGGCTGCTCTCTTCCCCCTCGTAGGTGACCATGGCCGTACCGGCTGCTCTCATCCCACCAACTCCTCTGGTCCCGCCGCCTCCGATCTCGACTCCGTCCGCCACGACGTCCCCGCCGTCGACAACTTCATCACCGTCTCCATCCCTGGCCCCCCCATCCGGACCCGGACAGAACCTGTTCAGATCAGAGCTCCTGGCGACCAGCAGCCCAGGCATCCCGACCCCGACCGCGGCTCTACCCCCCAGCAAACCCGTGTACTCGACCCCGTCGCCTGTTGAGAACATACCGCAAAACAACGAGTGCAAGATGGTCGAGCTGCGCGGTGCCAAAGTGGCCTCTTTCACCGTGGACGGCTGCGAGCTCATCTGCCTTCCGCAGGCTTTCGACCTGTTCCTGAAGCACCTGGTCGGCGGTCTGCACACGGTCTACACCAAGCTGAAGCGGCTCGAGATCACGCCGGTGGTGTGCAATGTGGAGCAGGTCCGCATCCTCAGAGGGCTCGGCGCCATCCAGCCCGGGGTGAACCGCTGCAAACTCATCTCCAGAAAAGACTTCGAGACTCTGTACAACGACTGCACCAACGCGAGGTTAGTGGAGAGCTCCGCTGAGCGTTTCTGCTGGAAACGTCCCGACACACGGCCGTGCGTAAAGGCGCAGGAGCCGGGACCAGGGACGCCGCGTCCACTGATTTAGTTGTAGTTTGATCATTTTTGTCGTGTGTGTGCGTGTATGTGTTTCATGAATTCGCGTGAGGGTGTGTTTGCGTGTGCGCGCGTGTGTGTGTGTGTGTGAAGGATCGCAGTTTGGTGATGGACAGGAAGAGACCAGCGCGCTTCACAAGTGGGAAAAGTTGGGTGAAAGTTTTCAACACGTGCTGGACGAACCAGTGCCGTGATGGATGGCCTGTCCGCCTCTCGACAAATAAATCGATAATGTAGGCAACACGTCGGTTGGATTTCACAACGTTTTTGAATAAACTACAGCAGCTACTGCAAATTCAATCACTAATACGTCACCCTTTTAAAAGAAGGTTCTTAAAATGGATTTTACGTTTATGCAGATTTTTCAATTCTATATTTAATGAGAGGAATAAAACTATATTACTTCATATTTTATGCCGTAGGGAGAATTTCAATTAGTGAAGCTTACAAGTTTAAAGAAGATTTGTCACATAATATGGAACGGAAAACAAGCCTGTTTTTGCTTCTGATTTTTTTTTTAAACCAGGCAGAACATTTTTAAAAAGTAGTCTTACTGGCAAAGAGTGTGAAAAAGACAAGTTATGGAGAAAAGGGTTAAACGAGAATAAACCTTAATTAAATGTCCTCGATTGCTACAAAGTGAAGGAAATAACATACAGACTTAATCAAACTAAATGTGCTGAAATTAATTAATTACATACGGGTTTGCAAATGAAATGATTTTCATCAATATGTTTTAAAATAGACTGATTTAAGTAGACGTCAATATTTGATTAAAAGCCATTTTTATTGTCCAGTTGCTGCTGTGTTTGATGTATCACTCAGTCTCAGGATGGTTCAGCCTGGTCAAATTTACCATCTTACCTGTCACTATGATTGATTCCATATTGATCTCCAACCCAGAAATGAGCTGGAAATGCAAATATGATGGAAAGGCTCATATCAGTTGGGAATAGCCATAAACACTTGGAGTCACTTTGAATCTACTTTGAAAGTGTGCATGCACTCTTTTGCAAAATTAACAGCGTGAGATTAGGCCATAAGTTATATACAACACACACACACACACACACACACACACACACACACACACACACACACACACACACACACACACACACACACACACACACACACACACACAGCTCCTGTGCAAACAGATTTATTGATGTGCTATTTTGTATCATTAAGATCTACAATAAATAATAATAAATGCATTGATCTTCCATGTGACAACAATTCGGCCTGGGCAGAAAATTCAAAGATCAACTGAGTCTCACAACATCTTTAGGGGGGCTGAGAGTAAAATCATTACAGTGAAAGACTTTAAATTCTAGAGCAGTTTTTAAGTAGATTGTGGATTTAAATTTGTGATGCAGCCCAGTTTTTGCCACCAGCAGCCACAGTTCCCGCACTCACCACACACACACCAACAGTACGAGGAGCCTGTGAATGCACCGCAGCTTCATATTTCTACTTCAGGAGCAGTCGCTCAACAATTCACCTGTGCACTTTGCTGCTTAAGCATCATTTACATTAAGCAACTTTACATTAACCCTCCTCCTCCAGAGAGAGAAGTGTAAGGTGCGGTGATGCTCCTCTGAAGCCTGGCGTGGAGCTTCAGGTGACAAAGTATGTGGCTGAACTCTCCAGACTGTCAATGGGGGGATGGCCAGCGATGGGGTTAAAGGATAATGCAGTGCCTCGCGTCGCTTTAATGACGGTAAAGTGCTGGGCTATTACGGGCACATGGACAGGACTGTAATTGTCTCTGAAAGCAGCCAGGTTCTCCCGGTGCTGGGCTGAAATCAATCACTCAGACCCAGCCTGCCTGCCTGCCTGCCTGCCTGCCCCATTTGGAGAATTACATCATGGAACAGTGAGGCATCCGCAGGATAAAAGGCTTCTGTTACTTAGAAAGAGTTGATTTTATTTGCAGGGATGTGTGCGTTACTCTGTCTGTCATTGAATTGCTGCTGACAAAAATGATCACTTTGAGTAAACAGGACACAGCGGGCCTGTAGGGGAACACAAGTTCCCTCTCCGGTGTCGCCGTTCATTTTTGCACCGACTTCGAGTCAGATAAAAAAGTATCACCGGTTAACTCGCTCGGGTTACACAACAACAGCCTGCTGCCTGGAATAGTTTAGCTTTTCATCTCACCCTATTACCACAGTGTCACCAGTCTTTTTTTTATACAGTGGCAGAGTGATAACAAAGAAGTGAATAATACTGCTGTACAATGGGTATTACTGTTTCACATGCAGTTTTGCCCCCTCCCACGGTCCATTGTGTTAAAACAACACTACTCTCATTTTGCACACAGTGTGAGTGTGAATAGCATCACAGAGCACCGCTGCGACCTGCTGTTTTAGTTTTCATGTGGACACAAACAGGCGTCAACAGATTTCTTCCCGACTTTGCTTCTTTTAGCAGAATTCTGATTGAACACATTAAAGGTAAAACAGCGTTGCTCAGATGAAATGCTTTAGTCATAGATTTCAACATTTCTAATAGAGTTTTGCAAACACCAGTAATCTTGTCATTTTTGACGGCCTCTTGTGCCAGATTACCAGTGTTGGCTCTTGGCACCTCCTTGATCCAGGTTCGGTAATCTCCCCTACATTATGACTCTGGCCCTCCAGGAGCCCTCCAGGATCCCTCCAGGATCCCTCCAGGAGCCCTCCAGGAGCCCTCCAGGAGCCCTGTGTTGCAGCTACTTGTTTTCCTTTTCATTTTCCCCACAGTAGGATGAAAAAGGTTCTCATTGCTGCGTGACACTTGAACTCGCTGAAAGGTTATTATAACACGGGGGCGGCGCAGAGATATCGCATATCTCTCATTGGTCGGCTTTGTGGAGGCAGGCCATCCGATGCTGGGACGCAGAAATGCAGCAGTTAATTGACAATCATTGTCTACCCCTGAAGGTTAACCACACGCCCTAGACGATGTCCCACCACTGGGAATGGGCTGGCTTTTCACTTACATGCCCCTCTTAAATAGATTTTCCTCAGCTCCTTTCAGTCAAACAGATCTTGCTTTGTGACAAGTCGCAGTAAATAAATACGCACAATTGATACTGATATTCAGGAAGTTTTATGAGCTCTATCACCTCCTCTGTTCCTATTTCAAGAGTGTTTATGCCTAAACACACATATTTGTAAATGACGGTAATTGTTTTGTTTAGCGCTCAGTGTGAGCTGCCACTGAGGGTGCCAGCTTGTCTCTCCCTCCTCTCCTCCGCTGAGCTCTCCTATAATATATTTGTTTTCTACAAGGCACGGATGTGTTTACAGGTACTCAGGGGAGATTTCTGGATTCCATTCAAATCATTCCCAGTCAGAGTGGGTGCTAAGATACCCGTCACCCAGCAACCACATCCAAGAGGGAGCTTGGGCGATAATAACTTCAAAAACAGAGTGACAGATGCCTGATTAGAGAAGGAGAAGGAGAGGGGCAGAGACGGAGATAGAGAGAAAGAGAGCTGAGAGATAATGGCATACAAAGCTGTTTAAAATCCGCATCTATTGAAGCACTTTCTTGAAAGCCAAATTGGCTCTCGTATTATGTGTTGTTGCTTTATTGAAGTTAAGAAAAAAGCTTTTTTAATTTTTTTCCCTCACATTTTTAATCCTTCGGTGGGGATCTGCTTAATTTGATTAGGTACAGTACATGTGCGCAAGTCAACTGTGCAGTTGGCAGATGGTGGCAAGGTATTTTTTTCTAAACAAATTGTCTCCTTGAAAATCAGAATTGCTTTATTGACTTGACATTCACTGAGTTGGAACAAGAGCAAATTAAAACATTTTTTTAAACTATAGAGTAGCAAAAATACATTCAATTTCCATATTTCTTTTCGGATCATATTTCTGTAGCTTAAAATAAAGCTGAGTCAAGACTGTTAAAACCACACATTTCACTTATTAGAGAGCCTTTGTTTGACACTGTCTAATGTCATTTGTGGATTTAGAGGCTATTTGCATGGTAAAGAGGCCCGTATTGTTAATTTGCCTGCTGGATGCATTAGTTGTCCATGCTTCCGTCCTATTTGCATGCCTTTACTGACTCCACGGCAACCACTGAATTACCAATTAATTCCTTTGCAAAGTGAAATGGTTTTTAAATCACACACTGACAACAGGTCATCCTACGCTGGTCATCACGTTGGAGTTGTTCACTTCTCCAAAGTTCACCCATCCTAAGCATGTCTTAGATGTTCCTTTTTCACACAACAGACTTAAAATGGCCTTGCGTGTAGCTCTAGAGTGATTCCACCTGCCGGCTTTCCGCTCGAGAGTGATCGCCTTACATGCAGCGGCATACTGGTGTCGTGCAGGTTTCCATTCGCTGCTTCCCCCAGACAGAGCTGTCTTTACTTACGCGCTCCCTTGTATCACAGCGCATTTAGGGAGCATGGCGGAAGTCAGCGACGCTCATACCAGGATGTTAAATGCTACTGACAGAAGTTAGAGGGAGCAGATGAGATTTCCTGATTGGAGAAGGAATGCAGGCCCTTGCCAGGCTCTGTCTAATATGGTCACATAGAGAAATTGATTTTCCTCAGAAATTAATTAATTTTTCATATAGCCCAAAGCTGGAGTTTAAAAAAGAGCGCACACTTGCTGGTTTCCTATTTCCCCCCTTTTTTTTAAAGAATTATTGCCTAATCATATTAATACTTTTGCCCTAAGGATGAAAAGATAATTGTACAAATGCATTTGGAAATATGTATCACTGAGTATTTATGATTAAATTATGCAAATAACTCCGCTCCCATCCATCGTGGGCCCAGATTGTCTAATTAGGATTGATATGGCGAATAGATGTTGGGGAATCTGAATACAAGCATGTCCAAAGAGCAGAAAATTGAAAATGACAAGGCTGGAATCCTTAAAAAGTGTGTTGCGGTTTTTTTCTCCCTCTCTGTTTAATTCAGCGTAGCTGTATCAGGAGTTAATTTTCCCCAGCTTCATTTCTCGTCTGAGCTGACAGGAAAAGAAATCCATCAGGGAAGCAATCTCAGATGGGATTCCACAAATTTCCTCCTCTTGTTTTTTCTCCCCCTCTTCATTTTCATGGAGCCTATCAGGGACGAATCTTCTCCTGAGTAAACATGCAGATGTTATTCCTGCAGTGTCAATGTTGTTGGAGCGCTTTGCTCGATACAAAAGACTCCTCCTTAATAATTCAAGTATACTAAGAAAGGAATGTCATCCAACAAAAAGCCCTTTGTACTTTTGGAATTTCAGTAAAGTAATGCACCCCGTATTAAACAACTTTTTTTTTTTAATTTTCTGGAGAGACTGCACAAAAAAAAGAAAAGAAAAAAACCCAGAACCCTTTAATATCAAAACTTGTAATTCATCAAAACCTTATTAAATGTATGGCGAATTCTTTGCTGTTTACTGGTTATAAATGACTTCAGTTCCTGGTAATTTAATAAGAGCTGCGTTCCTCACCGGGCTCAACGGCACTTCAAAGCAAAGAAAGCATCAGCTTCCACTCTGGCTCCTGCTTCTGTTTGCTTCATATTAACGACGGTGCAGAACGGTCCTGCGCCTCCAGCAGCGTCTTTTTAAGGGCTGATTGTTATCTCCCCTGTACCTGGTGCAGGCTGGAAAAGCCCTGAAGCCGATGGCAGTTAACACTAACAGCACATTCTCCTGTGGTTCAGAGCATCTCCTCTGTCAATACGTCCTGCAGAAAAACCAAGAAACGAGCCCCAGAGCTGTTTATGTCAACCTACATTCACTTACGCACCAAAACAATTAATGCAGTCGCTTTGTTTGCTTTGAATTAAAAGCATCGTCGTGCCGTCAGAACGGACACCAGGAAACTGGAGTCTGAGGCCGGACTTCAGAAAACGTCATTAGACAGGCTTTGGAGGCAAACTGATTTCTGAATGAGGAACTAAACTGTTGTTATTCATACAGCATTAGTGAATAATGATCAGTTCATTCTTATTCTAAGTAATTTCTAGAAAATCTGTCTAATAATATTTGATGTTTGACACTGATTGACTGGTGGTCCAGATCTGTCTTTCAAATAACAGAAAAAAAAGAAAAAGAAAAGCCAATTAGCAAGCTAAATATCAATCAAAAATGAGTCATTAATCTTAGGATAATTATTTTAGCATTTTCTAAATTAGAAAATCAAGAAAAAGTAAAATGATATAGTCTGAATGTAAATGAATGAAACAAAAAAGGAGTTGTAGCGTTATAATGAAAAAGAACACAGATAATATATAAGAAAAAGATGAGTTAATCTCTCGTTATTATCATCCCATCGTAACGTTGTAATTCAGATTTATACTATATGTATTTGTGGCCTGTTGTTAACGTGTAATGGTTGAGTACAGAATAATTCCAGTTCGGAGCAGCCCACAGTGAAACTGGAAGCTGGTTCAGTGTGCTGATAACGTCTGTAATTCCCTCTTGTATCCGCGGAGAGCCACACCCACAGCTGCCTTCGATGGCACTGCACACCTGTACAGGTTATAAACAGCGTATCAATATCAGCAGGTCAACACATTTTCATCTAACACTGACATCTCTCTCTGCCTTTCACCCTCCCTCTCTGCCTCTGTCTCTCTGTAAGCCTGGCGAGAATATCAGCAGGAGTCTTTATTGGTTGCTGTGCTTGGGTTTCTCTCCTCGTAGACTCAAATGTCACCGTCTCCCTGATGTTTCTTTAAAATCGCCTGTGCCACCACTTGCTGTGGCGCCTGGCTATTATTACCCTCCTCTTAAAGAGTGACAGTCGGGTCCTCAGAGACGTGACACAAACCTGTGTGGATGCAGCTGTAGTGCTGTGTCAAGCCAACGCTCCGAGCCAATCAGATTGCAGGAAACAGACCCCTGTACACCTGCTATGGTACGAGGTTTGTCAAAAAGTCTGGACTCGCTAATGTTAGGTTTCACAGACCAGAGCAGGAAAAAGGGTTTGCATGTGATCACTCTGACTCAGACTGCCAAACTCTTCCCGAGCATGTGCTGATGCCTTCCAAGCATTTGTTGTAGCAGTTACTCGTGCATCTTCCTTTCTAATTTCACAGTTGTACAGAAAATACAGTGAGACATGTTCTCTATGGAAATAAACAGGCTCTGATAATAAAGCAGCCTTTGGCTGAAATGGTCTGTCCACATGCATTAACCCTGCGCAACTTTCACATTAGGGGTTGGTGAGTGTGTTTGGTGGTGTGCTAGTGCGTGCGGGTACTCAGTGAGAAGCAGTGTGTGTGTGTGTGTGTGTGTGTCTGCGTGTGTGTGAGAGAGAGAGGGGGGGGGTGAGTTTGAAAGAGAGAGACACCCCTGCACAAGTTCACATATGAATGGTCCTGTGTGAAAAGGAGGATGAATTGAGTCAAGCTGACATAGCATGCCAATAAGCTTTGTCTCATTCCCAATGCTGTATTCATTTGTGCCACAGAGAGATTTATTGCATGATTGACAATTATGAGAGGGTGACCTAGTTCTTTGTGACGGAACAAAAATGGTTTTCATCAGTCGCCTTTGCTTTCTTTTGCATTGTGTGTGTATGAGACGCTGCCTGCTGAAGAATAGGGATGGCCTCAGCGCAATGAGATACTTTCCCCCCGTCGAACTGTTGAAGCTCGTGCATTTTCCTGGTAACGGCTTCATATATTTTGCATAGAATCACATCGTCCTCTGTGTGTGTTCCACAGCAGAAAAAATGAATTTCCTACCCCATTAAGCAATCTGAACTGTCCAGATGCATCACGTTAAAGTGACATTTTTACGAATGTTCCTCAAGCTCCAACTCTGGTGTGAAAGTAAAAGGACATGCATCTGCTTATTGTACTAATTGTTGGATGTATCATTTTTGTTAGTGGATTGGCACAAATGCACTCGTCCTCCTTTTTACTGGAGTGGCTGTAAATGGCTTCATCGGTGCTTTACACTTCCTGATTCGGTTTTCCCTCTATGGTTGATTCCACCTGTCTATTAGTTGTGTGTTTGCCTGCGTGTGGCTGTGCGAGTGTGTGAGCGCGCTCATTCAAGCTTAGATTACTACGACTGTGAGGAGGAAGCCTCTGCTCCTCCTGGGACTCCTGCTTGACTGGCCCCACAAATGATACAAGCCAGGGTTTAGTTGGGAGTTAATATCCTGCAAAATTGTCCTGCATGGCCCCGGCAGAATGTGGATGATTAAATGACACAAGCATATCAAAAACATTTTTCTCAGACTAGTGGCTGTTAAGTGTCGCCCCGGTGCAGCCCGTCTCCCAAGGTTACCATTAAAAAGAAAGGAATATTCAGTGGGAAGTGGGTGTCATTGAGCTGTGATCGTACGTGTGTGTTTTTGAATGTGCACATCTGTATTAGGTTGTGCACGTATGCGTCAGATGGTTCACATAGTGCCTTGTTTGAGTGGTAATAATACCTCAATAGGATTTCAGGGTGCCACTGAGAGGTTTGTGGTAGAAGGTTGAGAGGACATGAGAGGACATATGCTAATTGTGCCAGAGATGACTTGTCTCTCCCAGAAACATGTCCCACTAGAGTTTTCCTTGTACACTGGATGCCAGACTTTCCCTAGTGACAAAAAAAAAAGGCTTCAGGCTCCAAAGCGATCCATTTTATCCTTTCTTTTTGAAAGGATGCTGTGCTTTGTTTTAACCTCAGCAGGAAAGGAGATGAAAGGCAGTGTAATAAAGCCGAAAGGTCTTTCTGTAGTTATCAAATGGCCTTTCACTCCTGACCTTTAAGATGCCACAGTAAGAACTGGAGACAATGCGAGAAATACAGATCAGATTTCAGAGATCAAACACCTCTTTGTATAGTTTGCTTGCAGGGAGAAGAAAGAACAACCTTTCACAGCACATCATTTGAACATGGAGAAAATAAAACCAAAAATATCTGGAGAGGAATTAACTTCCTTGGCAGCCCCGGCATGGATCAAACATTAAAAAAGTTAAAGGAGTGCATCATTGGGTATTTTTGAGCTTTGAAGCGTTTTCTTCCTTCATCTGCTATATCTTGACAGAGCATCAATGCATTAGATATCATCAGGCAGAAAGTCTGAAAATGTCTGTAAGTGTTTGCATTTGTGGAAACAGGCATGCACAGTATTGTTTGCTTTCCACAGTCACTGGTGTATAACAGGAACATTTTTTAAACAGACATGCCATTTGATTTGAATGAAGTTGTATGTTGTTTCAAATCATGCACTCAAGCAGAAACGATGTTTTTCTTAACATAAGGGAGGCCAGTTTAAAAAATATCATTTGGTGCAATACGATCTCGCTTCTGTAGCTGCTGTGCTGTGCAGACAGGCCCGCGGCGTCCAGCAGCCCGTCTTTCTCTCCCATCCTTAGATGGGCTGACTACAGAGCGCTCTAATCATGCTCTTAGATGTAGGACGTTATCGGGACCCACGATGGCACCAAGCATTCCTGGCATTCTCCACATTCTACGGAGGGGCACTCAGTCCGAACACAGAGCGCCAGCGCCTGTGGACCGCCAAGGACTCTATGTGTGAGAACCGATGGGGGCCTGCAGGGCCAGGCCTGCTGACAGTTCCTTGGCACTGTTGTTTCAGCAGGAAGACATCAGTTGGAGAAACGGAGAGGCTCTGCTTGAAGGCTGTCTGGTCAGCTGAGAGGATGGAGTTAGAGAAGATTAGGCTTCACCCAAGGGTCATTGTGTTCCCAGAGCAGGCCCAAACCCGACGGCCCAGTATTGTTAAAAGGAAAGGTCAGGTCCAACTACAGGCTAAGCCATTAAACAACCCTCGCTGCTTCTTCCTGGAAACCTGACTGTGCTGTCTCTTAACTACCGAATGGGGGGAAAATGGCTTTGAAACGCTGAGGTTGGCTATATCCTGATGTGAACTAGAGACCTTAGTTAATTGAAAAGAATATTACTGTATACTCATATAGAAGCATTGCAATTATGCATCTTTATAACAGCGCTTGGTGATTTCATATTGCATGTTTCATTCTTCAAAGTAGCACTAATTGTTTTGCAGTCTCCCCAGTTGGTATGCTGTTCAGCACGAGCAGGAGGTTCGCTGACAGATCCTACCAGCGCTGAACAAATCCTCACACTTCTATCCTCTCAGCTCTAAATGCTTATGTACCGCATTTATAAGGTCGTCTGAGCCCCAACACACTCCCATAAGTCTCCTTTAGCTGTACTGATAACTGGTGTCAGGCATGTCTGCTGAATGAAAGGAAACACAGGCAGATAGCGTTTGATCCGTGATGGAGATGAGTCCACATAGGAGTAGAGCGAGTGATTAATAATGGTGCATCTGGGTAAAAAGGATGTCAGACCCTGGACGTCTAATGAAAGCTCTTGAACATATCTGGGAGAGGCGATATGTTGACAGTGGATGATGCAAATGAGGCTAAATGTGAGAGGAAACCTGAAATGAATCACCCCTGCCGTGTCTTTGGCGCCCGTGCGTAAGTGTGTGTGTATCTGCCCCAACTAGCACCAGCCATTTACGTCGTACAAAGCTTGGTTTGACACTCTCCCTCCTTTGTCTCAAACTGCTAACTGTATTTAATTTCACATCTTATCGGGCCTCGCTTTGTCTGTCTGTGAGTCTCTGCACAGTGGAGGCGACCCCCGGAGATAAACTCTGTCAGGCTCTGGGGTGATTTATTAAATTCTGATTTCTGTGAAGGACTTTAATGTCGAGGGGGTGGGAAGGAGCGGGAGGGTGGACTGGGGGTGTTGACGGGGAGCGGGGTGAGTAGTGTGTCTGTGTTGGTGTGTGTTGGGGGGGTGGGGGGAGAAAATATGTCGCAGGTGTCTCTGCCAGCTCCGGGCACTGTTCTCTCTCCATTACCAGCATTGTTAGGTATAGAGAGGCAGGAGAAAAGAGAGAAGTACGACTCTATGCTGAATTTCCTGTCTTTGTTGTGGCAGCGGGCTTGTTTTTTCCCTCTGTTCCAGGCCAGAACAGCAGTATCAAACCCCACATGTTTGGACTGGAGATAGGGAATGGCGACTGGAACGTGGGTGAGTGTCACACTGGTTTTGGTTTGGTGCTAATCTTCCTCCAGACACCCGAATGGGGCTCCCTCCCTCCCTACAAATCTATTAGGAAAAATCCTTTGACCTGATCGGCCTCCTTATCCCCCTTTAGATTTGAATAAAACCCGATGTCAGGGCTTGTGTGACATTTTTCGACGGGTTCAGCAGATTTCATGGGCAGTTATTCCAGCCCATCTGTACTCAGCGTTTCAATTTAAAACATTTTCATGTTAAGCACTCTTCACAGGTCAATTGTGACTATGCTGTAGCTCAACATGTTAATTTTAATATCATTTTATTCATCTCAAATGCATCAGCTCCTCCCTCTTGAAACCTATTTTACATTTCTCTTTCATATCACCTTAATCTAAATTGATGCGTTATCGTACACGAATCTCAGAGGATGGGATCAAATAATGACTGTCAGCGGTGCATGGTGAACTGTGTTTTTGAACATAATTTAGTACTCTACATCATAGGATCTGCTCTGAAGCAAAGTCACAAGGTGCTTTTCACATGACCCTTCCCTTGGTGAGAATTGTTTTAAAACTGAGAGCAGAGCTGTAAAAGTGATGTGTTGCTTCCTCTGATATCTCTAAAGCAGTTTGATCAAAAGGTAATTTTGGTGAGGCCGCTGCTGCCTCCTGTCTTCTGCACATTACTACACTTCCCAAAGGCCTCTTTTCTGTGTGACACTTCGACTCTCAAAAGTGATGAGAGGATAGTGAAGAGTTGTGGATTCTCTATGTTTATTTATTGCTCGTATTGAAGAAGTTAATAGAAGACTGTGGGCGGTGATGCGTGAAGGGCTGTATGGGACAGGACTTCTTCTCTTAGATGCCGAACTATAGAAAGCCAGGCTGAACACATACATCACACCACATAGACATGTGAATGCACACACACACACACACACACACACACACACACACACACACACACACACACACACACACACACACACACACACACACACACTCTTTGCAGCTTTATATCAAATGGTTTATCCCCTCTTGTTCTTTCTATTCCCATTTTCTTTTCCAAACAGGGCATCTCCCACTCTCAGGGTAGCTATTAAATCAAACATAGAGGATGAGTTTGCAAAGCCAGAAACTCAATCCTGTTCATGCTTCTGCAAAACTAAACACTCAGAACTCAGCACTGCCACTCCTGAAAAATAGGACAATAAGATTAGTTTAAATACATCTCTCTCCCACGCGAGCTGAGTTTGTTTGACCTGGTGTGCAAACCCTGGTTAGCAGGTTTGATTGAGCGGTGCAGGGGATCTCAGGGCCGACTCCTCTGATACCTACACGCTGCTCTCTCCATTGTTCTCTGCAAGTCAGCATCTTTTGTCTTCGCCACTGATTTTTCTTTTGATCTGTGTGAGTGATTTATCTGCATGGAATCGTTTTTCTCTCTGTTCCCCCTCAGGAAATTTGGAATGAGGCTGGCCTAACCTTGCCAGGGCCAAACAAAAACCCGAGCGCTGATCTCATGTATTTTGATGCTGTTTGTGAAAACGACAGACAGGCAGACTCTCTCTCTCTCTCTCTCTCTCTCTCTCTCTCTCTCACACACACACACACACACACACACACACACACACACACACACACACACACACGCACACACACACAAGGCCTAGACTTTGAGAGGAATAAAAAAAAATAGAGGGGAAACAAAAGTAAGCTGGTGGTGTCCGATGCTTTGTGTCTTCTCTCCAACAGATGCAAGCTCCTCCGGTAAAATTTCCATTTGGTATCAACATGATTTACAGACAGAAAACGATTAAATGACAGTAAGTATGTTTAGGAGGACAAATTTCATCCAGACTAGAAGATAATCGCTGGACTCTAAACTGTGTTTGCTGCTGCTGATGCAAGCAGGTAGGGCTGATAGAACGGGGACCTGATGTCTTTCGACTGCAACAGTTTTCCCTCTTGTTTGCCTGGTTAAAAAAACGCCAGAGTGGAGGTGGGGGTTGGGGGTGGGGGTCGGGGGGACTGGAGCTGACAACCCTGAGGGGATTGGAGCTGTTTTCCTTGTGTGCTTTTTTCCACCCGCCCTCATGTGCAGCTGTTACAGCCTCCTCCCTCCTCCTACCAGCTGCTGGAGAGAAGAGGAGAGAGAGACAGAAATAAAGAGGGAAAGAGAGAGGAGACTCTGAAAGAGGGAATGGTGGTGGGCGGTGTTGGGGGGGATAAACACAAGCACTCAACACCTGCTGCCCCGCAAAGAGAAAAGGTGTGTGCAGAAGAGAGAGGAGAAGGGGGAGACAGAGATAGGTGGTTAGGGAGAGGCAACTTGAGTACAAAAGCCTGGAAATGTGTTAATGTGGGAGAAAGGTTTGAAAAACGCAAAGATTAAAGGAAATTCAGGTGGGGTGGGGGAGGGGGTGTGCAGGTACAATATCACACTAAACGTTTGGCATTCTAAGTGCTCCCTTATGCGTGTAGTGAGGTTATCTTTACCGGTAATCTTTGAAAAATATAAATAGATATCTTTGTTTCAGGCAGGAGTCTCACTGCTCCAGATGTTTACGTGCTTTGATCAACATTGTTTGGGGCTGCGGCCCTGCATGTTTGAGCTCTCCGACGGAGGAAACTTTTCCTTAGCGACGCTGATTATTTTTCCATCACCGCCCCCTCGTCGGTGTGTCCGCGCACGTCCACGCGGCCACGCGTCCGGGCCGCAGACAGGGCAGGTAACCCCAGTCGAGCGCGGAGCGGGGACGCGCGTTTGCACAGTTAATGTTTCCGACACGGCCGTCTTTCTTCCACAGTTTGGTCCGGATTTGAACCGCG